>LPNX010595783.1:51486-129423 GCA_001517045.1 Pseudotsuga menziesii | reverse complement strand
GGGGGGGGGGGTTGTCCAACTCGTGGGGGGTAATTGGAAGTTTCCATGTGTCGGGCACCCATTTAAATTTCTGCTATCTATTAGTTGGTAGCATTTATTGCTGAGTAGTGGTGGGTGTGGCAGGACTGTCAATCCTTGCCCACATGCCCACTCCACCAGCGGACTCTTCCTTTCCACGTCGTTGGGGGGCAAAGAGGCAAAATTCCATTCTCTCCACTTTTCCACTCGTGGTTTTGTCTTGACCATCTCACACATGTAGGGGTCTGCTCTGTTCACCTTCTCATGCACAGGAAGTTCGGATGGTCTTCCTCGGATAGAGGGGAGATAAAAGGGATCCATGATTCTATGTGTGGAGGTTCGTTCTCCCTTCTCTCACCAATTGCTGGTCTATGGATCTGTTCTTCATCCCGTTCACGTAGGGGATCATTTCCCCTCTTCCCATTATCGGACTGTGTAAGCCATTCACGTCCAGGGGCTATGTGTATGTGTGTTACTCTCAAGAATTTATGGTCTGCATACCTATTTTTCCCTTGTCCAGGATTGAGAATCAGATCTCTCTCCCATTTTCGGGCTGCGTAATGTTTCTGTGGCTTAGATGTGAGATCGGTTGCTGCTCTTCCCCTGAAACTGTGGCTTGTTGTGGTTTTTCCCCCATGTTGTTTGTTTCTATGAATGCAATCATCTTTCGGGTGCTTCTGAGTTGTTTTGGCCACGCTAGGGCCAAGAACAACTCTGAATCATCCTGTCTGACCTAAGTTGTGTTCAGCCTTTCGTTTGGGTTGTCACCCTGTTGTCTTTACCTTCTTCATGGATCTGTGAACTCTTGGTTTTACTACAATATGCAGTGGTTGGTATTCAAATGGTTAGAGTGGGATTAGAGGCTAGGTATGCTTGAGAAACCTAGTGTTTGGGAGCCATTCAGACAGAGTTAGACTGCTGGATTTCTTCTCCATAACCCCTTGAAGAGTATTGGAAAGGGAAGTCAGGGCCTGAGGGACTGTGAATCAAAGAAATGAACGATTCCTGGTGTTGGGTGTGTGGATGTCTTAGAAGTCAGGTTAACTTTGGAGTAGGCGTCCTTATCTCTCAATTGAGGCCACCAGCTTAGCATTTATCCTTTCCTAGCTCCTTGACAGCCTAATAAACCCTATTGTGTGGGCTTGGCTGAGTTTTGTACCTTGGCTATGTGTAAGCCTGCTTTGACCCTTATTCCTTGAGGAATCATGCCCAGCTCGGGGGTGGAAGTGTTGCTGAGAGATTGATGAGCATGCTGGCCTATGGTTGGGTGGAACATGACAATGACGTAGCTGGCTGCGGGATGAGATATTTATAAGATAAGCATTCTTGTCCATTACTGTCTAATGTCTAATGAACCATAATGATGAACATGTTGATGTTCGAATGTATATGTTTGCTTCCATTGTATGTTGAGTAACTATGCATCCTTATATGTTTTATGCATCTTAGTATGTTTTATGTTCTAAACATTTTATATCAGCATTTAGGCATGTTTGTGTTCATGGGGCTAGTTGCCCGGAGGTTCTTGGTTGTTTGGTAGCGTCCTCTTCGCCAATCGGAGGGTTGAGGATGTTATAGAATGGTATCAGAGAAAAGGTTGCAGAATTGGCATGAATGGGCCGTGAATATGCAGTGAATGAGCTTAAGTTGCAACATTTGGGCCTTAGAGGTCCATAAAAGATCAACTAGCAGAGGCAGGTATCCCTCTGCCCAACAGAAATCAGAAAAAGGTTCCAAAAAATTTTAGTTGAAAAATTCTCCAAGTGCCAAAATCATCGGATCATCGGAGGACTGAGTGGGAACATCCTCTGATATAGCAGAATGCTTAGTCGGAAGACCACATGATGAGGGACCGGTGGAAGGAAATCCATGAAATTTTCTAAGTGTAATACTATCGGCTCATCAGAGGACTTAGTGGGAAGCCCGCCCATTGCAGTAGACAGATTAGTCTGAAGAACCTCCGATGTAGACCCATGCGGTGGCGAAATTAGTTATCCGAATCGAAGAAATTTAGTTGATTTCATCGTCGATGATTAGACGATGCGAGCAGCGAAACGACGGCTCTGTATGACCAAGGGTCATCGAAACGTCGACGGAAAATAGGTGAATATTGAGCCATGGTTTTGATGGAGATCTGCCGAAGATCACCAAAGCATCGACGAGAATTAAAGGATGAATCAGCCGGCGCAGCAACAAGAAAAGTTTCAAAAATTTTCCTAAGTGTTAAAAACCATCGGTGATCAGCACCACTAAGATGAAGGGATCATCGATGACACGTCGACAGAGGTTAGTAGATTGATCGGTGATGATTAGTTGATTGCATCACTGATGCTTAGATGATTTTGCATCCACCATTGTGGCTGGATAAAGGACTATCCCTCCGACGGATAGAGTCCTTGACCACTGATGCCACAGAGGAAAATTGCTCTGACAGCCGATGTGGTGGGAAAAGTTGTTGTTTGAGCCACCAACACATCGGAGGAGAATAGGAGATGGGATGGTCGATAAACAGATGAAGAAGGTGCCAATGATGCGAAGGCGGAAGATAAGATGAAGAAGACAGAACTGAAGGCTTCGGTGAAAGTTAGCATTTTGGAAAGTCGATGTGGCGACAGACAAGGGAAGAAAAATTTTGAAATTTCTCTAAGTGCAGAAAGCATCGAAAAGTTTAGTGGATGAAATCACTGATGAATGTCGTCGGAAGAATTTAGTCATTCAGGTTCTGTAGTTGCAGTTGTTAGTTGAACTATCATTCTGACAACTAGAAGTTTTGATCGCCGATACGGTGGAGAAGATTAAGGGATCAGGCCATCGATGAAAGATGCCAGAGAAGTTTAGTCGATTGGGAGTCTGCCGTTGTGGCTACCTAGAAGACTAACCACTTGACACGGTAGCCATTAGTACTTCCGAACACCGATCAAAAGCTTGCAGTTGTTATTCATTTCGACCGCCGGCAGAGTTATGGCCATGAAAACTCTTGTAAGTTTGTTGGCCGCCATTATGGAAGCATAGATAGCTAGCCACCCGATTCTCAGAGCATCCGACCGTCGATGCAGCGGTTAGTCAATTTTCTCATTGATGAAGTTCAGAATAGTAGACCACTACAGGCCAATACAGTGGAAGGAAATAGACAAACAACCTGCCAATACATCAAAGAAAATTAGACGTTCTAGCCACCGAAACACCGGAAGGTTAATGAGAAAAGGACCCGACGAACAGTCCTTGGCATCACCGATGCTGTCCGAAAGGCTTACTTCAAAAAAATATAGTCGAGGAAACCGCCAATACAACAGAAACTTATAGTTGATAGGGCCGCTGATGAGCTCTGAAGAAATGTAGTCATCTAGGTTGTGGAAGAGTCGGAAGACTAGTCCACTAAGGCTCCGAAATGTCGGAAACTTAGTTGGGAAGGGACCCGACAGGGAGAAAGGAAATTGGGTGTTCCAGTGGAATTTTTAGTAGTTCTAGCTAGTGTTCCAGTAGGCTTTGCAATGAATTTTTTCATTGGATTTTTTTAGTAGTTTTAGGACTGAAAAGGAAGAAAACCCTAGGTGACTGAAGTTAGCATTCTCGACCAAAATACAGTTGTATGTTTTGCCATCATTCTAGAAGTGGTGTGGTTTTCACACCGAGGTCAGAATGAAGCATGTGGATAGGCGTTGGAAAGCTTATCCAGCAGGGAACAAGGGAGGGTCACCAGAATCTGAGTGTGGAGCAACAAAATGCTAGTGATTGCTTGAAAGAGAAATGTGTTGCTGTCAATATGGAAAAATCCGGGAATTGCATGCCTAGAGGTAGCAAGACCATGCAGTCAATCCAGTTGTTGTGCGGAAGAGGAGTTCCATGCAAGGATGAGGAACTTGAAAAGGGAAATTTCCTTAAACCCTATCTTGCTAATTATGATTACAAGTTTTATACACAAAATATATGAGGATATGCCTTGCATGCATAAGATATTACATGTTGGTAAGAATAGTGAGAATTATACATTTATAATGAGCCACTAATGATAATTATTGCATTGGTGTTTGCATTAGTGGAAAAACCAACAACAAATGGACATGGTTGAATGTGTTTCTGATGCTGACAAATGTGACTAGCAACCCTATGGAGAAAGGGATAAGGCAACAAGTCTAGAATCAAAAGTTGGTGAGCAAATTCTGTAATCTCCTGCAAAGGACCAACCAAACTAGTAATGTCAAGGGTGTAAGTAGGAACCATGAAGGTAAGAGTTTAATTATGACAATTGAATGGAGTGGTAAAAGCAAGAGGTCTCATACCATGTGGGTATTTGAATTTTATACTGTATTCATAGAAAAATATGGCATGCCTATATTATGTTGTTATGAGCTTAGTAGCCCAAGGAAAGTAAGCACCGATGATCTTGATTGTAGTCGTGCATCCTATATGAAGTAGTCATGGTTAGGCCATGCACAGTATGTTTGAATGCATAGTATTCTTGAATCAATGCAAGGTAGCATTGAGCGGACATGCATTAAAATATTTTATAAATCTTGTAGTTATGCATTGAATGGATGCATATGAAGGTTGTGAGTAACTAATTACATAAGTATGGGTGCAAATGTTGTGATACATTGCATGAATGCATTGAGATAGTGCATGTGATATTATGAATAACTAATGGCTGAAATGATGAATTGATGACAATTCTAGAACCATTTCAAGAGCTGTTATGAATGCAAGATAGTAAGTGCATGAATAGGGTAGTCAGGATCAATTGGCTACCATAAATGCTCTATGGAAGAGCAAGGTGGTACAAATGATACTCTTGTGAAGTAAGGAGTATCTAAACATTTCATTTAATTGCATGAATGATGTGGTTGTACCCTATAATTTAAAGTATGATAATGATTGCATGAAGTAAATGAGTTTTGGTAATATTGATGTGATTAACAGCTGAAAGTGTCTGAATTTTATAAATTCTGAAAATTCTTCAATGATTGTTGCAACAATGAAAAAGTTATATCCATCAAGACTTACTAAGTGTTACGCTGATTGAGGTTCAGGTTTCAGGTAGATTGTTTGGGGCATAGAAATTTGGGTAAGACCATGACAAAGGCCAAAATCTACCATGCGAAGGAGCCAAACCTTATGAGAAGAGTCTCATGGCTGTGAAAATAGTTTGTATGCATGATGGGTTGTAAATTTGAATTGTGAGTTTCAGATTTAATAAATTGCTGACAACTACGAATCACTATTGGCTTGCATAAGATTTTGTCAGGAGGACGCATTGTAAGTGGGTATTCATGTTATGCTTGTAAGCATAAAATTATAATGGGCATAGTAGTGCTTCTTATAAGAGACCCACAATTGAGGATCACCTCATTGCCAAGCAAAACAATTTTTGTAGAAAACAGAGTTGTAAATTCTCATTGAATTTAATCACTAATGTCGTTACTTGGTTATGGAACAATCAAATTTGGATTGTATTATCAAATAATGATTGACTATTTGGATATTTGATGAATGTGCCAAGGGTACACACTGCAGGAGCCAAACTTCATGGGAAGGTTTTCCCTTATCTTGGCAATGGGTTTCGGGTGAAACTCCATTGGACATTTTGGAAATGTCTCATCTGCACTACATGTTTGGTAAGCAACATGAGTGAGATGGTATGGATTATGTCGGTAAGACATGTGTGAATATGAAATGTAAAAGAAAAAAAGGAGTTGGGATGGAAAACCGAGGGACTGTCAACTTAGAGAAGGGAGCCCCCATTCCTCATTAATGAAAGAATACTGGCTCGGAAAATGGATAATTGTTCTGTGACCCTAGCTAAGAATATGCATTTAAAATTGTTAAATTCAATATATAGAGCATGTTTTGATTTTATTTCCATTATGGCATATTGCTTGAGTATGAATAGGGCCTACATGGCACACATCAGAAAGGGGTCCACACTTTCCCAATGTTGGATCATGGAAGGGTTTTTCAATATTGATTACACCCTAGGGAGTGGACGCACTCCTGGTGTTTCAATATTTGATGGTGAATGATGTGAAATATGATTTCGGTTTTAGAGCAATAACGCTGATGAGTTGCTTATATTTCTTGTGTTGTCAGGATAAACAGATGTAGCCTGGTGTTGTACACTAGGTGGATAATGGCTTGGGCTCATCCTACCTTCTACTAAAGAGCACAGAGAAGGGAGTGGTTTCTTGTGTTGTATGGGGTAGTGGAAGTAGAGCTCACTGCTGGAAATGAAACTTAGAATTGGTTGTTTATTGTTGATATAAGCACATGTGTTATTGTTGATGGCCTAATAAACCCAACGGTGTTGGCTTGGATAATGATTGGTTGTTGATATAAGTGCATTGTTGATAAAAGTGTATTGTTGATATAAGTGCAAGTGATTTGTTGATGGTCTGATAAACCCAATTGAAGGTTGGCTTGACAGTGTAATTATTTGATGGGGAAATGTTACAGTGTTGGCTTGACTACCTGTAGTATTATAAACCCAACTAATAGCTTGCTTGGTTGAGTATCCTGATAAACCCAATAGTGTATTGGATTAATTGCCTATGGCCTGATAAACCCAATTGTGTATTGGCTTGGCTGAACGATCTGATAAACCCAACTGTAGGTTGGCTTGACTATGCTTGATATGTATAAAAGGATGTTGTGAAGCAGCCTGTGTGCTGACTTGACATCCAAGTCCATAGGCAATCCCAAGGCTTGCAAAGAAAAGTAGGTTCCTGTGGACCAGAGAGGAAATGCACAATACAGATAAGTATTGGATTATTTTGCAATATCTTGCTTATGAAAACACATGTGTATATGATTTGGTTATGATGTTTTAAGCTCTTGTTTTAGAGATAAAAACCGATGAGAAGAATCTAAACATGTGAATCTATTCAATGTTTGGATATAGGTATCGCTGGGAGAGAGGAATACGAGAGCATCCTAGGGGTGCATGTGGACATGTGACTGCCCTAAAGAGCTCAGAATGAGTAGTAATGAAAAAGGTGCTTGTAAGACTGTGAAGGTCCTAGCAGCCGAGACAAACCATGTGGGGAGGCTCCATGGTTGAGAGGTCTGAAATAGACTGAAGACACTAAGTGTCATGACCAAGAGGGATTGGTCCAGCATTCACGGTGAAGTGAAAGAGGCTGAGAGCATGAAAACCATAGTGGTGGTGTGGGTTCTAGGATGGAACAAGACAAAGAGGGGAAAAACTCTTGTTTCTCTCTCTTTCCTTTTTTATTATACTTATGCATTGTGAAAACAAAAGATTGTTGAATGCATGTATGACTGAAAATAGAATGTGTGTAATTGCTTAAAGTAAATTGTGAATGCTGGAATGGTTAATTCCCTGCCCAAGAATGGACATGAATGAGCTCATGTGCCTGTTGGGAAGGCATGAAAAATATGAAAGTATCCTTGATGAGGCTTGGACTGTCATGCTAATTGGGAAACTAATTGACTGGTATTAATGCCTATATGATGCTTGGTCTAATGGAATATTCAATGATGCATTTCACAGGTGAGAAAGGTGAAATCTAGTGGTGCACATTGATCATGGTAGCAGACCAAAAGTTGTTGGACTTGGCTGGAAGTCTCCTTCAAACGATTTCCAAGACCTAAGAGAATCTTGGAGAGATGCTGAAGATACAGAAAAGGTAGAATGAGATGAACCACTAGATTTTGCAAGACTCTATTGTTTTGCAAAAGGAGGTAAAAATACTTCTAGGGGAAATCCGTAAAGGCAAGGAAAGTGGATCAATGATGGGACATCCGTCTAAGCCATCTGCTAAGAAACGTTCTAGGCATGAAGACTCAAAGGAAATTGAGCAGGTAAATATGAAGCAACCAGCGAAATGTTGGAAATGCGGAGGACATCATTTACGTCGGGACTGCCCAATAAGAGACCATAAAGAGGATTGCAGCCACAAAGTTCCTTGACTTGGGGAAGAGCCGAAAGCTAAGAACCAGTAAAAGAAGCTCATGGAAGCCGAGGGGCTTGGTCCTGAAAGTTCAAGTAAATAATTGAATGTGGGACAGATTTGTAAAATTTTGAAATTTTGGATGTGCAAATTGTATATGTATTCTTATGTATTGGAACACCGAGGATGGTGTTACTCCAAGGGGGAGGGGATTGTAATGTCCCGGTTTTGACCTCATTTGCATTAAAAGATACATGATGTATATATTGTAATTAATCGTGGTGTGGAGATAAAGGAAAAATCTCGATTTAGCTGTGTATGTTTCAGCAATAGGGATCGTTGCCAATGGTTTATCGTGCTATCTGGAACATTATAGTTTTGGGCATCATGTAAATATGACATCAATTAAAATAAAACTATAGCGACCTTCGATGGGGCAATGTTGAATGCAAAGGGCATGATTCCTAAGGTTAAGGGGGGGGCTTGTCCAACCCGTGGGGGGTCATTGAGAGTTGCCATGTCTCAGCCACCCATTTAAACTCCTGTTGTCTGTTAGTTGGGAGAAGTTATTGCTAAGTAGTGGTGGGTGTGGCAGGATTGTCAGTCCTTTCCCACCACTCCACCAGCGGACTCTTCCTCTTCACGTCGTTGGGGGGCAGAGAGGCGACATTCCATTCTCTCCACTCTTCCACTCGTGGTTTTTGTCTTGACCATCTCACGCAGGTGGGGGTCTGCTCTGTTCACCTTCTCACACGCAGGAAGTTTGAATGGTCTTCCTCATGCAGAGGGGAGATAAAAGGGATCCACGATTCTGTGTGGGGGGATTTTTTCTCCCTTCTCTCACCGATTGTTGGTCTGTGGATCTGTTCTTCCTCCTGCTCACACAGGGGATCGTTTTCCCTCTTCCCATTATCGGACTGTGTAAGCCATTCACATCTAGGGGCTGTGTGTATGTGTGTTACTCTCATGGATTTATGGTCTACGTACCTATTTTTCCCTTGTTCAGGATTGAGAATCGGATCTCTCTCCCGTTTTCAAGATGTGTAATGTTTCCATGGATTAGCCATGAGATTGGTTGCTGCTCTTCCCCTGAAACTATGGCTTGTTGTCATTTTCCCCCCATGTTGTTTGTTGCTATGAATGCAATCATATTTTGGGTGCTGCTGAGTTGTTTTGGCCATGCTAGGGCCAAGAAAAACTCTGAATCGTCTTGTCTGACCTGAGCTGTGTTCACCCTTTCATTTGGGTTGTCACCCTGTTGTCTTTACCTTCTTCACAGAGCTATGAACTATTGGTTTTACTGCAGTATGTAGTGGTTGGTATTTATACGGTTAGAGTGGGATTAGAGGCTAGGTATTCTTGAGAAACCTGGTGTTTAGGAGCCACTCAAATAGAGTTAGACTACTGGCTTTCATCTCCACAACCCTTGAAGAGTATTGGAAAGGGAATTCAGGGCCTGAGGGACTGTGAAGTAGAGAAAGGACTGGTTTTTGGTGTTGGGTGTGTGGATGTCTTAGAAGTCAGGTTAACTTTGGAGTAGGTGTCCTTAGCTCTCCATTGAGGCCACCAGCTTAGCATTTAGCCTTCCCTAGCTCCTTGACGGCCTGATAAACCCTAATGTGTGGGCTTGGCTGATTTGTGTACCTTGGCTATGTGTAAGCCTGCTTTGACCCTTATTCCTTGAGGAATCATGCCCATCTTGGGGGTGGCAGTGTTGCTGAGAGATTGATGAGCACATTGGCCTATGGTTGGGTGGAACGTGGCAGCAACGTAGCTGGTTGCGGGATGAGATATTTATAAGATAAGCATTCTTGTCCATTTTTCTTCTACACTTACATTACTGTCTAATGTCTAATGAACCATAATGACGAACATGTTGATGCTAGAATGTATATGTTTGCTTTCGTTGTATGTTGAGTAACTATGCATCCTTGTATGTTTTATGTTCTAAGCATTTTATATCAGCATTTAGGCATGTTTGTGTTCATGGGGCTAGTTTCCCGGAGGTTCTTGGTTGTTTGGTAGCATCCTCTTCGTCGATTGGAGGGTCAGGGATGTTACAAAACCCAACCACCATAAACCTTCAAATTGTAAATCAGAACACAGAAAATGTTTCTAGGCATAACAGGAGGAAATACGACCTCCATTCACCCACAAATCGGGAAATCGTGGCTCCCTAACCACTGAGCAACACATCAATGAATTTCTAGGTATGGGACAATGAGGAAGCAATATAAATCATGAGGGAAAAAATTCCAGCAAACCCCAACTACGTGAGGGAGAAAAAGATGAACCCAACAACACCAAAAATGTGAATCCCTATTGCCAATGCACTTAGTAGCATAAAAATGACCTCCCATCCATGGGGAATAATGGAGAAACTACAGAAAATGTGAGGAAAGCTCTCATCTTACTCAAAGGGGAAAAACAACCTCCTCAAACCGCAAAATCATGGCCCATTTCTTTCCATCCTCCAAGCAATAATGAAATGAATTTTGGGGTGGGGAAAATGAAGAAAAATAACAAATCATGAGGGAGAGAGAGCTCAACAAGCTTCCCTTGCATGAGATATCCTCCACGTGAATGAGAATTGGTGAGGAAATGAAAGGCATGGGTGCATAATGGATTGGGCATGCCTTCCCAAGCTTTTACTTGCCCCACAAGTCAAAAACACACTTTCCAAAAATGGGTGACTTCCCAAATTCGAATTTGACCTCCATACTTTTCCCATCCCAACAAAATAACTTCCCCAACCACTTCTAATGACTCAACACAAAAGACAAAAAGGGGAGTTGACAGCTTGATGGGTTTTCTCCCATTGGCCCAAGGGTTTGATTATTTCCCCCTCCCTATTCCTTGTGAAATCATGGCCCCATCTCTTTAGTTTTGCGGCGCATATCTAGTTGTGGTATTTTTATTAATTTTCATTTTACATGATGTCTTAAACATATTGTTCTTGGCTAGCACATAAACCATCGGCATCGATTTTAATCGTTGATACATAAAATACTAAATCCATGCAGGGCATTTTCCTTTATCTCCACACCACGATTAAATACAATATTTACATCATATGAAGTTCAATACCACGGGGTCGAAACTGGGGTGTTTTGAAAGGGTTTTAGAGTTGAATCCAAGCAGATGGAATCACAAACCATGTTAATCATTGAAGGTATAAATTAACTGGAAAAAATTATCTTGTATTGAAATCTAGAACAACAACCCTGTTTAAATTTATGAAAATATGGGAGATAGTATTTTGCACTGGAGACAAGACCGAATAATAGAGATACTGCAGGTCAAGATAAATATGATGAAGAGTTGTGAAGGGATTTGTTTAATATTGATGTTAGTTTCTTATGAGATTAATAATATAGAAATTTCATGAAGATGTCAATGAAACAAATATTTTACATCTTAAAAAAAAGTTTATGTCATTGAATTTGTTGGAAGGAGGTTCCATGGCAGACCTTAAAAAGTCATCAACTTATACCAAGTGAGACTCTTTCAGAAAAGTGTTCAAATCAATTAATTTTAATATCTTACTAAAGTCCTTTACTACAATTGTGGACATGTTAAATATTTCTCTAAAATCATGGAATTTGATCAAGTACAACTCTTGCAAAAGGATAAGTGAGAAAAATCTCAATTAGATTCCAAAGATGAGGGTGCTGCATTTCTGGAAAATTTAGAAGGAAAATTTTATCTGTCACTATTTTTATATGATCTAGGAACTCACTTTCAGACACTAATCGAGAACCTATAAATTATTTTTACATGCTTTTCCTTTTCTAACCAAACTGCTTTTCACTCATGGTTTTCTATGAAATAATGCATGTATCTGGTAATTGTATCCTAATTTCTTCAAGATAAAAAGAAAAATTAAAAATATTGTCTCCATCATTATGAATATTTCTTTCACTCTCTGATGACCTTTTAAAATCTCTCTTTTTTTTATTCAACTCTGGATCAGTTATTAAAGATACTACACCAGAAAGATCAGACCTCAAATG
Source organism: Pseudotsuga menziesii (assembly GCA_001517045.1). NCBI lineage: Eukaryota > Viridiplantae > Streptophyta > Pinopsida > Pinales > Pinaceae > Pseudotsuga > Pseudotsuga menziesii. The sequence continues at coordinate 117,488 of LPNX010595783.1, read as the reverse complement.
GTTCTCAAAATGGCTTGTAGGCACTGTACCAACAACATCAAACCTCAAATGGTCCTCAAAATGGCTTGTAGGTTTCTTTATATTTAGTATGGACCTCATATTGTCGGATTTAGATGTTGATAATGAACTGTGATTTTTTAGCCCAACCTGAACTGACTTGAGCATCTTCCTGTCTTTCTTATCAGACAATATCAGGGATGTAGCAGAATTTTCTTATTCTCACCTACACCATGTGTCTTTTGATAGTTTTCCTACCGATGTACTTCCCTATTAATATCATGTTCTTGGAAAAAGTTTCATAATGCATTTGATTAGATGTATCTTTTTTCATTTTCAACATTTCCTCTGAATCGTCAATTGCTTATTGTATTTTATTAATATTTGTAAACTATACTTTCTCTACAGAATCCTTTAATATTTCATCAATACATGATCTGGATTTCCCATCATCAATATTTGGCATAAATTCCTCTTTATTTGTACCTTTATCATTGTACTCCTCACATATCGCTTCCATTGGTGGAGTAAAGTCATTTTAATCCTTTCTTTGACATTTGGCTGACAACTTATTTTTCTACTCAGACGTGAATTCCTGAACATTAGTAGGAGCATAGAAACCATTGCAAAAGAAGCAATAAAAAAATTAAATCAATAAACCAAAACCACAGGCTTGTATTGTTGAGAATCCATTTTTTAAGACGGTCAATGTAATACTGTTTCATCTGGATGGGCACACAGCTAATATTGCAATCAAATATGATTGTGGATTTTAGATGTCTTGTTGAATGTCTTTATTGCTATTATATTGTCAGATAACAACTTTATTAATTCCTTCTCTTATAATGTGATATTTAGCATGGCAATTGGTTTTTTTATTTGCTCAACTGAAGGAGTCACAATAGATTTCAAAAATCTTGTCAATCCCATTAAAGAGAAGAAGGTTGCAACTAAGTACTAGAACTCAGAGGTAATATTCCTAGAGTCTTTAGACTGTATCCTATTTATGAGAATTTTCTTCTAGAATTAATAAAAAACTGGAGTTAATTAATGTCATTCCTCAGTCAAAGTATTACGGGTCCTCAGTTAGTAGTATAATAAGAAATAGTGTGATTTTTTTTGTTATCAATTTTGAAGTTTTTAATGTGGAATTCCTATTGTTATCGCTAGAATCTTAACATAGTCTATTGTCTTTAGACTATCCTATTTGTGATGATTGATGAAGTATATACATTTTAGAATTAACATGCATGCTTTTGATATAAAATAAACATCTTAGATTTGTTTGATTATGTTTCTATCCCAAATATTTCAAGGAATTGTCTAATATATGTAAAATGTGACATTGATTCAACTTGGACAAACCAAAATCCTTGCAAGACCTTGTCCTCATATGACAAGGCTAGTAATGTTGGAAAATATAATTCAGAGACTCTGTATCTGATGTATTAAAGACTAATATGATCATCTTGGATTGCATATTCATGGATTTGCACTTTCTTTGACACCATTTTTTAAGAAGGCACTGTATTCTTTAGGGATTAGGGTTTTAACCTTTAGGACTATATGGTTTTGGAATTCTTAAATCCATTAAAAAAACAAATTTGGGGAATCGGTGGGTCAATAAAGAACTGGAGGTTTTGGGATCTATTTCAAAATTTCAAGATCCACTTCATTTTTTGGGGGATTTGTTTCATAGGCTCAGGTTCCATTTCCTTCTCCAGGGGATCTTCTTCCATGGTGGATTCTAGGTGGATATTGGTGGATTTGGATCAGAGCCATAGATTTTACACACAAGGGTGGCACATATGGTATCACAATTGGTGGTAGACCTGCAAATTTATTTAATTTTCATTTTGATCATGATATTAGAATGTAATTTTTGACATGTTAATTCCTATAAAATTTACAAACATAGACATATCTCCCATTTTTTGATACTCTATGTTAATGGTTTGAAGGCTTATGGTATTTTATTTCCCCTCATATCTAATGCATGTTACATGAAACATACCCATTTTCCTTTGTTGGGAAAAAACAACAACCAAAACTCTATGTATTCCCAATCCATGTGCATTTTTCAACTACGGGATTAATTGTCCAGCTGCCTTTATAAATTTCTTTGGAGCTTTTTCAGTTTCATGTTGTCAAATTATCATAGTGGCCACACCACTCACTAAATGGGATGGAAAACTTTTAGGGTTTTTGATGTTAATATTGAGTATTTAGCCATGTTTTGGACATCATGTAGCACCTTGATGTGATTTTCCATTGTTGAGAGGAAAAAGGTCAAAAAAATATCTCTATTTTTCAATTGAATTTAGCAATATTTGTGTAGATATACTATGAGTTTTATCAAGAGTTTGGTGTTTTTTCTCTTTCTCTTGAAATATAGTCAAGTAGTGTCAATTAGTGAGTGTTTAACCATGTTTTTGACATCATGTAGAACCTTGATGTGACTGTCCATTGTTGAGAGGAAAAAGGTCAAAGGAAGAGGGACAAACTAGTGTTAATTTAACGGAATGTGATATCTATGATGTTGATCATTGTGGGTGAATTAATGTGCATCCCTAATAAACATCGAAAGAAGCAAGGTGCATTTTAGAATGCATGTGGGGTATCATGTCAATATACTAGGTAGAAATATAAAGTGGTATAAAAAATGGAAATGAAAAAATGGATACATGCAATATATAGTGAAAATAGGGGTTTTTTAAATTGGGAAGGCATATTGGGAGGGGGTTAAAAATGATTTTGGGAGGTATTTTCCAATATTTTTTGAAAATAGGGATATTGTTTCATATGCCACGAACGGACGTGTTATGACATGGTTTCACTAAGTGAAGACCCTGTGATCGTACTAAGTTCCAAGTCACACAGAGGTGAAGGTACATATGTGGAAAATATCATTCTACAGGACAAGTAAATCACCAATAATAGAGAATATGGTTGTGCATTCATCTTTTACCAAAAACAGAGATTCAAATCCAAAAACTATTTGTTAATTTCAATGCAATGTACCTAGTTTCCAATTGAACTTTATAAATTCCAAATAAAGAGAAATATATGACTATTGTAGCGCGTGGAAAGCATATCAAGGATCACTTCCAGACATATGGCTATATATTTCCACCCATATACATGTTGAAATATTGTAACTTCAAAGAATATTCTATATGTATCTTTTCTGGTCCCCGATGGTCCTACCGGGAGAACCACTTGTATTATCTTGTACCCCGATGCTTCTAATCAGAAGAACTAATAAGATTCATGAGGTTGTCCCCTCTAATTTTAAAGGTGGGTCATTAGCAAACCAGTGTGGTTGCTTGAGCCTACATGTGTAACTCAAGCCTACATGATTAACTCGAGCCTACATGTCGGATGAGTTAGTTGAAGTGAACGGATGAATATAAATAGAGGTGTAGTTCTCCTCATTTGAAACACACACACTCTCACTTGTGTAGAGCATTAGTGGAGAAGAGAAGTAGCTAGAGAAGGAGGAGGATCAGGCTTTGATCTCCTTGTTGGTTTTATATTTTATCTTTTTGGGGAATCTATATTGAGGAATATTTTGCTAGGTTTTTCCCTTTAGGGTTTTCCCAGGATAAATCTTTGTGTTCCTTTTGTATGGTTGTGCTTGTCTATCTTTCAGTGATCCTATTTATATGATTTTGTTATGAAAATGAAATGAAGTACTGATGTCTTAGCTAAGCATATGAAAAATTCAACATGGTATCAGAGCCACCCTGAAAAGAAGACATTGTGTAGCTACAAAATCTAGGACTTCTTACTTTTTGGTTCTCTCTCCAAAATCGATCAACAAAAGAAGGCTAGGCTGACTCTCCATTGAAGGGCACATCTTTCTGTCGAAGCGGAATTCGATTCCGAGCATTTTCAGTTTTCGGTGTGGGAAATTAGGGCTTCTTCCAGAAGAAGAATTTTTGAGTGAGCCCAACATAGGATTTCTCTCCTAATCAAAATTGAAGTTTAGAGACCTGGATCAATATTTTTGGTTGGGTGAAACTCCGATAAATTCAAACCCTAGTTTGACTCGGAGCTAGAAAAACCCTAAATACTAAAACCGATAAGTTTTGGTATATTCTCTATATCCCAATATTTACGAGGTTTCAGGAGCAGAAAATTGCAAAGACGGAAGATATAATCCTGATGAACACTGTGTTCACAATTCAGCCTCAGATTCACTATATTCTAGGAGATATGATCCCTCCAAGTTAGGGTTCTAGCCTCTTCCAGAATTCATCCCTAAACAGGACACCTAGGGAAAATTGCTATAGATTGGGCTACAGAGGTCCAAATGGAATTCCTAAAGATGTTCCAGAAATATCATGGAATGTATAGCCTATGGTACTAATTTCAAAACCTGAAGATGAACCAGTGACACATGGCATGTTGTACAAGTTCATTGTTCTGAACAATCCTGTAACAGGTCACCTTGGTAAAATGACCATAAATCCCAATTGGTGAAACCAATTCTCATGAAACCTATGGTGTTGGATTAGGGACATGCGAGGTTACCACAGTGAGAAATTTTAGACATATGGGAGTAGTAACTTTGGAGATATCAGAGAAACAGTAATAGGAATTTCTGCAGAAGAAATTGGAAAACTAGGGCTTCCTGTTCCGGGAGCTTCCCTCCACTGTTTTCATAAAAGGAGTACATTGGACAGGTCCACTTGAAGAGATATATATTTATATCCAATCAGATCTAAAAGATTCCAACTTTTTAAAATTAGGGTTTCTCTAACAAACCCTAGATCAGCCAACTCCAGAAGTAGGACGGACACCTCAAATCGGTAAGATCTAATCTTTTGCTATTTGCATTTGAGTTTCTCATTTCAAAGTGATATATCACATCACCTTGATGATAAGCTTGGTGAAGTTGAAAACTTCCAAGCATGAAATTATTTGATCCCTCTGAATAAAATGAATTGGACACCTACATGAGTAGAGAGGTTCCAGTTCTAGAGGGAGATGAGCCTCAAATCCTTACACAAGAAGAACTTGATCAAGGCCAAGAAGATCATTGTTGATTCAATCATGGATCAACTTGTACGAAAAGTGTCTTCCCTAAAGACACCGAATATGTTTGATTCCTTGATCAATCTATTTGAAGATAAGAAGATGGACTTGAGAAAACAGTTGAAGAATGTGAATATCCAGAATGCATAACATCTTGAAGCAGAAGCAGAGAATGCAGAAGTGGTGATAGCCACCTTGAATGGCCTCCCATGATCATGGGATTCATTCATGCGAGGAATGTGTGCCAGAAGGAAGCGATTACTTTCATTTGACTTTTGGAAGAAGAAGAAGCTCGTCTCATAAGAAGAGAAGAAGAAAGATGGAAGCAAATTGAAGATCAAGCTCTCACCATTCAAAGAAGATCCCTCAAGCGATGAGGAATATTAAGAACTCAATTCTTGACGAACCTCTTATCCATCTTATCATTTGGATAAGAAATGATGATTTCATGAATGAAGAAGATGATGAAGGAGAATGATCAAGAAGGAGTCTACCCACAAAACAAACAAAAGATAAGTATTCAATTGTCATTTAATGATATTTTTTTGTTATGCATAACCAGTTGATGTGTTATGCATGATAGATTGTTTGCATTAATGACTGTATACTACTAATATGCATGTGATCGGTAAGTAACTCATGGTGCTATACATATCTCCATTGCTACTTATCTAGAATGAAACCTCTTTACATGACATCTTGGATTAATGCACAATCTCAATGATGTCATCTAGAAAGTTTCTGTGAGATATGGATGAATGTTGTATTGGATAAACAGTTGCATGATGCATAAGAATTTGTTGTTATGCATATGTTTTATGAAATAGTTCTAACCATGAAATTGGTGCATTTGAATTGTAGGAAAGGTCTTGAAAAACCTCCTACAAGAAAACAAGGATGAGACTTGTTCTAAAGAACAAGTGATGACAATTCAATAAACATGAATTTGAAGCTCCCAGGGTCAGAGACACCATGACAAAAGAAAGAGCTTCAGAGAGCGGTAGATCCACGTCAAAGGATGAAGACCACCATGGGTATAAGAGATAACTCAAGATGAATAAAAGAATGCTATGATCAAAGAATAATAGTTGATCATGGGGAATGATGTATACGATATGATTTCAAGACATAAAGGGAAGTACGTAGTATCTTCCATATGGATCTCAAGAACAAGTGTACAAAGAAAAGGTTCATGATTTGCATCAGAAAGAATAGACTATGACATGAAATACTCTATTGACAAGTATATATCAAGCATAGAACCACCTGTACAAAATGAAGAGGGAAGATGATACTCCACTTCAGGGGGAGTGACTACAGAAGATATCTGAGTTCGACGTGGTATGACATGATGGATTCCTTTGTGATGGATCGAGACTTTACCAAGAGTAAAGTGGGTTCCAACCTTCAAGGTTGAATGCAGAAGACAAGGATATGCTGATGACCTGACAAGATGAACTCATGAAAGATGTTATGATGATAGAATACTAGAATGATGTTTGGGGTACAGTTCCCAAACCAGAAGGAAAGAGTATAGTATTCTCCAAATGGATATACAAAATAAAGCATGCAGTTGACAAAAGTATTGAGAAGTATAAAGCAAGATTTGTTGCCAGAGGTTTCTCTCAGAAAGAGGGAATTGACTATGAAGAGACATTTTCCCCAGTAGCACAGTATACTTCGATTAGAGCTATCATGGCACTTTCATCCATGATGAAGTGGGACTTACACCAGATGGATGTGAAAGTAGCCTTCCTTAATGGTATGATTGAGAAAGAGTTTTACATCGAATAGTCACAAGGATTTGAAGTTTAAGACAGATGGAAGCACGTATTCAAGTTGAAGAAGGCCCTCTATGGCATGACGCAAGCTCCCAAAGCTTGGTATCAAAGAATAGATAGTTTCTTGTTGAGCATGGGCTTTACCAAGAGTAAAGAAGATCCTAACCTTTATCTCAAGGTTGTAGAAGATGAACTTGTCATCCTGTTATTATATGTGGATGACTTATTCTTAATAGGGAATGAGAAACAGGTCATGGAAAGCAAGACGAAACTAGAAGAAGAATTTGAGATGAAAGACCTTGGGTTAATGCACTATTTCCTAGGTCTAGAAGTATGGAAAAGTTTAGAAGAAATCATTCTCAACCAGGGAAAGTATGCGGTAGAGATATTGAAGAGATTCAATATGTTGGAATGCGAAGTCATGGCCACACCCATGGACTCCAACCTGAAGTTGTTAGCCGATGACTCATCAGAGTTAGTGGATATGACTCATTACAGATAGATCATTGGGTCATTGATGTACTTAACAAATACCAGGCCAGACATTTGTTTTGTTGTGAACACCTTAAGTCAATATCTTGTTCAACCAAGACGGGTTCACCTGGTAACTGCAAAACATGTGATGAGATATCTGAAAGGGACTATAGACTTTGGTTTATATTATGATGGTAGCCATGAGTATATGTTGTATGGATACACAGATGTAGATTGGGATGGAAGTATCTCAGACAGGAAAATCACATTAGGTAGATGCTTTTGTTTGGGGTCTGCTATGAGTTCATGGTTTAGCAGGAAACAGTCCAGTGTTTCTCATAGCATGGTTGAAGCAGAATACATAGCAGATTGCTCTACTAAGTTGTGAAGCCATATGGATTCGGAAGTTGATATCAAGTCTCTTTGAACTGAAGATGGATACTACATTGATTCTATGTGATAACGAGAGTTGTGATAACAGAGAACCTCGTGTTTCGTTGTAACACATAGAAATCCGGTATTTCTACATTCAAGATAAAGATGCAGATGATGATGTTTCAGTATTTACATACTGTAGATATAGATGATGGTGACTTAGTATTTCTATACTAAATATATAGATGATGATGATGATTTCAGTATTCCCATACTGAAGATATAGATGATGTTTCAGTATTTACATACTGTAGATGCAGATGATGGTGACCTGATGATTCTTTCAGTACTCACATACTAGAGATACAGATGGTGATAGTTCAGTATTCACACACTGAAGATGTAGATGAAGATGGTTTAGATGATGATGCACTGACAAAGCCTCTGTCTCAGGTAAAGTTTGAACACTTTCGAGACAAGCTTGGTATGGTTCAGAAAGACCTTCCCCAAAAAGGGGAGTAGTGATGTTGCAGTGGGATTGTATCATCCCTGAACACTTTCCCTAAAGTGATCCGGAGACCTCAGTCTTGAAGAATGAAGAGGGATTGTATCATCCTGGGACATATGTCCAAAAGTGATCCGGAGAACTCCGTCTTTGAGAATGAAGTGGGATTGTATCATCCCTGGGCACTTGCCCTAAAGTGATCCGTAGACCTCAGTCTTCAAGAATGAAGTGGGATTGCATCATCCCTGAATTTTGGTTCAAAATGTATCCAGAGGTCTCAGCCCCCATGAATGTGGTGGGATTGCATCACCCCTGAACTTCGGTTCAAAATGTATCCGGAGGTCTCGGCCCTCGTGAAAGTGGTAGGACTGCATTATCCCTGAACTTCGGTTCAAAATGTATCTGAAGGTCTCGGCCCCCGTGAAAGTGGTGGATTGCATCATCCCTAAACCTCGGTTCAAAATGTATCCGGAGGTCTTGGCCACCGTGAAAGTGGTGAATTGCATCATCCCTAAACCTCGGTTCAAAATGTATCCAGAGATCTCGATCCCTGTGAATGTGGTAGGATTGTATCATCCTTGAACTTCGGTTCAGAACGGATCCAGTGACTTCGGTACTTGAGAATGTGTGTTGATCCCATAATTCCTAGAGGAAGGATTGTCTGAGTTCCACATATGTGTTGATCCTGTAATTCTGAAAGGAAGGATCATTAGTAACTCCATAAAGACCTAAATCCTGTAATTCTGAAAGGAATGATCATTGACTTGATCCTGTAATTCCAATAGGAAGGATTGTCTGAGTTCCACAAATGTGTTGATCCCGTAATTCCAATAGGAAGGATTTTCTGAGTTCCACATATGTGTTGATCTTGTAATTCTGAAAGGAAGGATCGTTAGTAACTCCGTAAAGACCTAAATCCCATAATTTCGAAAGGAAGGATCATTAGTAACTCTGTAAAGACCTAAATCCTGTAATTTCGAAAGGAAGGATCGTTGGTAGCTCCGTAAAGATTTGATCCCATAATTCCAACAGGAAGGATTGTCTGAGTTCCACAGATGTGTTGATCTCGTAATTCCAATAGGAAGGATTGTCTGAGTTCCACAAATGTGTTGATCCTATAATTCTGAAAGGAAGGATCGTTAGTAACTTCGTAAAGACCTAAATCCCATAATTATGAAAGGAAGGATCGTTAGTAGCTCCATAAAGACTTGATCCCGTAATTATGAAAGGAAGGATCGTCTGAGCTCCACAGATGTGTTGATCCCATAATTCCGAAAGGAAGGATCATTAGTAACTCTGTAAAGACCTAAATCCCTTAATTTCAACAGGAAGGATCATCTGAGTACCACAGACATGTTGATCCCGTAATTCTGAAAGGAAGGATCATGTTGATGATGATGATGTTGATGTTTTGATGATGTTGATGTTTTGATAATAATGATGTTTTGATGATGATGATGTTTTCATGATGATGTTTTTGATAAAAATATCAGAGTATGATGATGATGTTGTTGCTGATCGAAAGGCCAAAGTGTTGAAGATGATGTTGCTAATCGAAAGGTCAAAATGCTGAAGATGATAGTGTTGAAGATGATATTGCTAATTGAAAGGCCAAAGTGTTGAAGATGATGTTGCTGATCAAAAGGTCAAAATGCTAAAGATGATAGTGCTGAAGATGATGTTGCTAATCGAAAGGTCAAAGTGCTAAATATGATGTTACTGATCGAAAGGTCAAAGTGCTGAAGATGATGTTGCTAATCGAAAGGTAAAAGTGTTGAAGATGATGTTGCTGATCAAAAGGTCAAAGTGCTGAAGATGATGTTGCTAATAGAAAGGTCGAAGTGCTGAAGATGATGTTTCTGATCGAAAGGTCAAAGTGCTGAAGATGTTGTTGATTGAAGCAGTCAAAGTATTAATGATGATGAAGACTGAAGATTGAATATGAAGACTACATAATGTTGAAAAGCTTCAATGATTTATAGATGTGTTACCCCGATGATGCTGATGATGTCCTCTATCTCTATCCTACTATTGTTGTTGTTGATGTTGTTGTAGAATATGCTTCTTGTTAAGGGGGAGTGTTGAAATATTATAACTTCAAAGAATATTATATACGTATCTTTTGTGTTCCTCGATGGTCCTACCGAGAGAACCACTTGTATTATCTTGTACCCCGATGCTTCTAATCAAAAGAACTAATAAGAGTCATGAGGTTGTCCCCTCTAATTGTAAAGGTGGGTTATTAGCTCCCCAGTGTGGTTACTTGAGCCTACATGTGTAACTCGAGCCTACATGATTAACTCGAGCCTACATGTCAAATGAGTTAGTTGAAGTGAACGGATGAATATAAATAGAGGTGTAGCTCTCCTCATTTGAGACACACACACTCTCACTTGTGTAGCGCATTAGTGGATAAGAGAAGTAGCTAGAGAAGGAGGAGGATCAGGCTTTGATCTCCTTACTGGTTTTATCTTTTATCTTTTGGGGGCATCTATATTGAGGAAGCTTTTGCTAGGTTTTTCCCTTTAGGGTTTTCCCAGGATAAATCTTTGTGTTCCTTTTGTATGGTTGTGCTTGTCTATCTTTCAGTGATCCTGTTTATATGCTTTTGTTATGAAAATGAAATGAAGTACTGATGTCTTAGCTAAGCATATGAAAAATTCAACAATACAGTCCATTAAACAATCCACAAAACAAGTTAATTCTACTCATCCGAATTGACTAGTAATTCTCAGAATCACTAGAATAATTAAATCTACTACTTATACAATAACTCAAATGCAATTCCAACTCTAAATAACATGTTTTTTCAGTCATAATAGAGGTTGTAACAATAAAATAATAAATTAATTTATTATTAATTAAAGACTATCTAAATTCAATAGTCATGCCCTTTTACGAAAAGGTGCATGTCGGGCCTCTATAAATCCCAAACCTATGTAACTATTAATCATCTATCATACATTACATTTTTACATTACTATTGATCCATTCATGGACCGCTTACGTTACTTACATTGGGTTTTCCAGTAAAAATAGTATTTTACTGTTCCAATGGTATGAAAGCTAAGTTAGAGTTCCTGATTTGGGTTTTTAACCACTATATTAGGGTTTCCCTAAAACATAGGACCTTGTCAAAAAAATAAAAACAAAAAATAAAACGTTAAAAACAAAAAAAAAAGGTAAAAAAATAAAAAAAATAAAAAAAAATAAAAAGAAAAGATAAAAGAAAAAAAAGTAAAAAACAAAAGAAAGAAAGAAAAAGAAAAGAAAATCCAAACCAACACATGGTTTTTATTTCCAACTCCATTTAAAAAATATCACCCATCTCCGCTCAAATTCCATTCTTATTCATCCCCATACTCCCACCTACCATCTCTTAGGTTCAAAAACCCTAAAATTCCATTACTTCAAAAAAATTATATTATTATTATTATTATTATTATTATTATTATTATTAAATAATAATATTTATTATACTATATTATATAAACTTTTACTTTTCAAAATTTAATAATAACAATATTATTTTTATTACAATTTTTAGAAAACAAAATTATTAATATCATAATATTAATAATTAATACCTAAAATTATTATATAAATAAAAAGGGAACAAATCAAAATCAGGAAAGAAGACAAGCGAAAATGGAAGAGACGGATTTTAATAAAGAAGAGAAAATATTTCTCAACGTTCCGACGAAAGTGCCGATGGCGATGCTAAAAATTAATGGGACATTTGATGAAAGTCCAATTTCCATCAATGAAAAATGAGTCAAACGAAGATCAAATAGAAGTACCATTAAAAATCGATGATTATCATTTTTCATTTCAATTCATCGTTGCAGCTATAGAAGACCATCTCATCAACATAATGTTGGGTTATAACTAGTTTGAAACACTAGGAACATTTTCATCAATACAAAAAACAGGTGCATTACTTTCTTTCAACAGAAGAAGAAAATAACGCTACAAGATTTCTCAGTAATAACCCACTTATCGCAAACTAAAGACAAAGAATTAACTAATGGATGATATGAAGAGTTAGAAGAACAAATAAATATTTTAAACAAACTCATCATGGAAAAGATAATGAATTGGAGCACATCTAGAGAAAGTGAGAAAATCAAGAATTCGAGCTATGTCAACATCAACAACAGAAGGAAAAACTCTGGCAACAACATGATGACATTAAGAAGACACATAAGTTAGAAATTACAAAAATCAACAAGGTGTTATCAAGCAATATTGAAAAACTTTTTCGACTACGAAATCATAGAAAAAAATTAATTACAAATATTAAAAAATGGAAACATAATCACAAGAAGGAACAATCCAATGAAAACCTCGAAGGAAGAGTTCTAGAAAATCAAGAAGAAAACCAGCCCCTAAAGAAACTTAATCAAGAACTAGAGAAACAAATCGAGAAATTAAAAGAGGAAAAAAAGTCACAAGACGAAAGGTTCGAGAAGAATTAGAGTAAAAACAGTCTATTGGAGAATAAAATAGTGCAAATCCATAAAGAAGCGTCTAGACTCTCTGAAAAACAAAGTCAAGTTGGGGAAGTAAATTTAGGGATTTTCGTAGATAAAAAGAAAAGAATTTAATACAGCCAAAGAACAAACAACAAGAAATCACTATCAACACCCCAATTATAAATGTAATTTTGACCAACGAGAGGGTAAAAATGAATAGATATGGAGGAGAGATGATGTCATACGAGAAAGAACAACAAATCAAAACACAAAACAAAAAACAAGAAGACCTATCCCACATTGAATTCAAGTTGAGGAAGTGAAGGAAGACCTTTCCGCAGTTCAAAAGGAAGAAAAACAAACAACACATACGCCTTACAGAAATCTCAAGTATAATCATCATTTTGACCAACAATAGGGTCAAAATGAGCATTCACAAAAGAGTTATGTTAACAGGAAAATAGTTTGAAATACTAAGCAACAATTGAGATGATGCATTCCCCAAAATGATCTCATATTTCCAATAAAAATATATCTTGGATGGACCACAACATACACGATGCAACAATTCTCTTGGGGAATTCGTAACTCGTATCGTCTTATTTCATCAAGTGTCGCAAAAAATCCAGAGATGTCAGTTCAAGCAAAATCAGACATTGTTGTCAATGAATCTTTGAGGACAAAACTTCCCTTAAGGAAAAGGAAATGTAACAATAAATTAATATTAATTAAAGACTATCTAAATTCAATGGTCATTCCCTTTTACGAAAAGGTGCATGACGGGCTTATATAAATCCCAAACCTATGTAACTATTAATCATCTATCATACATTACATTTTTACATTACTATTGATCCATTTAAGGACCACTCGCGTTACTTACATTGGTTTTTACCATAAAAATAGTATTTTACTATTCCAAAGATATATCTCATTATAAAAAAATTCCAAACACTTCATATGCAAAGTCACAAATCTACTCAAGATAATTCTATTGAAGTAGCTAGAAATTGGAAATTGATCTAGAATTTTGGTAGACATTTCCCAAACACTACCAAGAAGATTTATCCTCACATTATCACACACATTTCAATATTATTTATCATAAATAAACATAAAAGTAACACTCATGAATTTTTACAAACACTTCATGTGATAATTCTCCAAACTATGCCAAACAATCCGATCAAAGAACTAGTTTTCGAATAAAAGGTAAAAGCATCAAAGAGAAGTGTCTTAAACCATTTCGGGGATATTGTACTATAAAATGACACAATATATAATGAAAAAGGGAATAAATATCAGTTATTTAGAAGAGGTTCCAAATAATTATTTCCTCAAACAATTTATGCACAAAATCCCAAAAACCAGTTTCAAATTCCTTCATAAACTTTACTTGCATAAATAGATTGAATTCTATGAGAAATTTCTTCTACAAATAACTCATGTTTCATCAAAAATTTCATGTACATACATAAATAAATAATATCATATCCAAGTAAATTAAATAAACATGAGATAAATCACTTATCTTATCAATGCACAACTGGCATCATCTGGACCACATTCCAACTATCCTTTGGCACTGCCAAGCCAAATCTCACATTGACAGGCCACCCTCGAGATGAGGCCATAGATCCACAATAGACGTGAACTGAATAATAACTCAAGTATCATCTTGAGAATACAAAAATATATTCCTCACCACATACTTCCTCTTCCACCCGACTACCAGGTGCAATGGTAATCCAGACCCCCTAGGCCATCAAGATATTTCCATTCACCACAATGATTTGTGTGCAGGTCTAGGAAAAAATCCAAGTAGTGGAAATAGAGGAACTACACTAGAGTATTCTAGGATTATTGCAAACACCATACAAGATCATGGTGCTTCAAGTACAAAGTTCATTCACATAGAAAGCATTCATGGATTCCCAAGCTTTCACCATCAAAAGTATGAACAACCATAATAAAAAACCATCCAAGAGAACCATGAAAAAAACCCCCAAACCAAGGATATCAAACATGTATTTATAGAACAAAGAAGGTAATTCTAACTCAATGGGGTCAAATCAAACCAAGGTAAGCCAAATTGAGTCAATCTAAGGGGGGTAGTTCAACCAATCCAATCAATTCGAATTTGAAAGAGAATGACTCCAAGCCACTCTAGTAGGCACATCACCCATGAAGAGGAATTAAAATTAGTGAGGTGAGGTGTCACACAAGAAAAGGTGTCTTCTAAAAATAAAAAGGGGGGTTACACAAGGATTTACACAAGAGTTACACAAGGATTTACACAAGTATTTACATAAGGAGTTACATAAGTATTTACACAACTTTTGAGGTGTTAAGGCTAAAAATATCGAGTGAGGGAACACTTGCACAAATGGGAGTTACCAAACCAAGTGTAACCTCCACAACGGAGTTACAAAACCACCAAAGGGTATCAATCAACAAGTGCAACCCAACCAAACACCAAGAAGGCCCTCTAAATCTTAAATTGGGCTCAACAATAGATAATACAAACTCAATATAGGGTATAAATTCCACTTAATAAATCATATTAATATTTAATAATAATAGAACTATATCATCTTAATAGCTTAGCATTAAACTAATACTAGGACATAATATATACTATTATAATGACAATTATTTTCTTATCAATTAATGATCATAGTGTACCATTAAATATTTCATACTGCAAGAAGCATTTCAATATTAACAATTCAATGAGAAGTAAAAGAGGAAAATTAGAAGCATCAACCAATCAAGTTACTCAATTATTAGATATGCACCACATAATACTTACCAATCAATAAATTGAACAAAAAATATGCAATAATAATGAATTTTAAGGAATACAATGAACTAATCTTTGAGGTGAGGCTTCTTGTTCTTGTACTAACATAAGGGAGGTTAAATTCATTTCACCAAGCACATTTATAAATTACAAGAGATATTAACTCTGTAGAAAGCCCAAAAGTCACATTGTCGAAACCTAAGATCGTATAACACTTGTAATGTCCCTTGGGGATATCAATGGGTCTTAGGGAAATATCATTATATCTCTAATGATAATTATATAATTTTAGCACAACGAATTAGTTAAACAAATATTAAAATTCATTTTTCAATATTTAATCACGACAATGTCCCTTTAATTACCAATAAATCAAAATAAATTCAATAATTATTCCAATGTATGATCCAAGGGATGGGAAGGATTAATAACACCTTGTATCAAAATCAAATATCCATTCCAATCCAATTTATACATAAATTCCATCTCTAAAATCCATTTACTCTTAATCATGATTAACTAGTAATTAGTGTTCTGATTACAATACTTAACGACACTTAGCACACAATTGATGATACTTATTATAATTTCATTTGTTTATGAATTAAATATTTTTTATCAATACAAATGGATAATCAACACTTAATAACATGTAAATCAAGCATAATTACCATTTTCCAATTAATTAAACATAGTAATTATGAAAATGATCCCACAAGGACTAGTTAACTAGTCCTTCAATACTAACAACTAGTATTGCACAAATTCGACACACAACCATGCTAATGAACCAAAAAGTGAACCTAAAACCATTATACACATATTTAAGCATGCATGTACAGAAAATAAATTACTTTTTAAGATCTAATCTGAGTACATAAATGAAGTATATTTCAAGTTAAATCAGTACAACTAGTTAATAAACACTGCCAGGAATTCAATCAAACCAATCATTCCGAGTTCCGAGGAAGAAAGAGGAGAAGGTAAATATATTTAGAATAGAATTCTGTAGGACAATTAAAGCACCAAAAATAGAGAATATGTTCGTACATTCATCTTTTACTTAAAACAAAGATTCAAATCCAAAAACTATTTGTCAATTTCGCTGCAATGTATCTAGTATCCAATTGAAGTTTCCATGTTCCAAAGAAAAATAAATATATGACTATTGTAGGTCATGGAAATAATATAAAGGATCACTTATAGTCATGTATCTGTATATTTCCACTCATATACTTTGCATTAAACAATCCATAAAACAAGTTAATTCTACTTATCTGAATTGACTAGTAATTCTAGGAATCACTAGAATAATTAAATCCACTGCTCATACAATAATTAAAATGCAATTACAACTAAAAAGATCTTGTTTTTTCAGTCATAATAGAGGTGTATCTCATTATAAAAATAATTCAAACACTTCATATGCAAAGTCACAAATCTACTCAAGCCAATTCTATTGAAGGGGCTAGAAATTGGAAATTGATCTAGAATTTCTGTAGACATTTCCCCAACACTACTAAGAATATTTCTCCTCAAATTATCACACACATTTTAATATTATTTATCAGAACTAACCATAAAGTAAAACTCATTCATTTTTACAAACTCTTCATGTGATAATTCTCCAAACTATGCCAAACAGTCCAATCAAAGAACTGGTGTTCAAATAAAATGGTCGGAGCATAAAAGAGAAGTGTCTTAAACCATTCCGAGGATACTATACTATCAAAATACACAATATATAATGAATATCGACGTAATTATAAGTTCTTTAGAAGAGGTACCAAATAATGATTTCCTCAAACAATTTATGCACAAAATACCAAAAGCTATAGTTTCCAATTCCTTCATAAAATTTACTTTCATAAATAGATTGAATTCTATGAGAAATTTATTTCATAAATAACTCATATATTTCATAAAAAAATCATTTGCATCCATAAATAAATCATATCAGATCCAAGTAAATTAAATAAACATGAGATAGATTACTTATCTTATCAATGCACAACTGGCATCATCCAGACCACATTCCAACTAACCTTTGTCACTACCAAGCCATATCTCACTTTGAAAGGCCATCCCAGAGATGAGGCCATAGATCCACAATAGAAGTGCACTGAAGAATAACTCAAGTATCATCTGTATAATACAAAAATATATTCCTCACCACATACTTCCTCTTCCACCCCACTACCAAGTGCAATGGTAATCCAGACAACCTAAGACATCAAAATATTTCCATTCACCACCGGGATTTATGTGCGGGTCTAGGACAAAGGCAAGTAGTGGAAATGGAAGAACTACACCAGCGTTTTCTGGGATTACTGCAAATACCATATAAGATCGTGGTGCTTCAACTACAAATTTCATTCACATACAAATCATTCATGGTTTCCCAAGATCTCACCATCAAAGGTATGAACAACCATAATCAACAACCATCCAAGAGAACCATGAAAAATAACCCCCAAACCAAGGATATCAAACATGTATTTATAGAACAAAGAAGGCAATTCTAACTCGATGAGGTTAAATCAAACCAAGGTAATCCAAGTTAAGTAAATCCAATAGGGGTATTTCAACCACAAGAGGTTAACTCTAATCCAATCAAATCAATTCGAATTTAAGGGAGAATGACTCCAAGACACTCTAGTGGACATAAAATCCATGAATAGGAATAAAAATTAGTGAGGTGAGGTGTCACACAAGCCAATAAATCTTCCCAAAATACCAAAGGGGGTTTACACAAGTATTTACCCAAGAGTTACACAAGGATTTACACAACATAAGGAGTTACATAATTATTTACACAACTTTTGAGGTGTTAAGGATAAAAATAGCCAATGAGGGAACACTTGTGCAAATGGGATTTACAAAACCAAGTGTAACCTCCATAAAGGAGTTACAAACCCACCAAAGGGGATCAATCAACAAGTGGCACCCACCCAGACACCAAGGATTCCCACTAAATCATGAATTGGTCTCAATAATACCAACATAAGCTAACATAATCAAAAGTTGGGTCCATTGTACAATGTTTGCATGAACATCAACTAATAAAGCTACAAAAACATAAATATGGACCAAAATCAACCAAACAAATTCTAAAGTGCTAGGAATTTCCCCATTCCCCCTCACATTGTGGATCTAGCCCTCCCATACTCTTTTAGTGGTCCCCGATGTACCAATTTATTTCATTAACTAATTATTTACAAAATAATAATAATGTCTCTAAGTTCTTAAACACCCTTTTGTTGTCACCATGTGCCATAATAATAAACAATTAAAAATTTCATATGTTCGGGGATTAACACAAGGTGTATTACATTCCCTCCCCCTTAAACCATGCATCGTCCTCGATGCATACTACATGCATTCTTTTACAACTTTCAAAGGGATTGCTACCTTCAATTTTCAAGTAGTATTTCTTGGAACTCCTCTTCCTAGAAACCAGAATACTTCCCATTACTACTTTCCTATATGTCTCCGCATCCTGTGGGATGTGACTCCCTCAACTTAACTTATTCCTAAATATAGCACCATCCAATTTTCTGGATTCTTGTACGAGAACCAAGACTAGTATCAAGGGTCATTATTCAATCCCCATTACAGTGTCTTCAAATATCAACATAGATACATTCACCTGAAAATCATATTTCAATCAACCATATGATTAGCATCAAGTATAAAAATCTATGATACATGATATAAGAGTATTCTTTAACTACTAAACCATGGACATAAAGATAGCATAAATAAGTCACCATGGAACCTATACAGAATACAACAACATGAATAACGTATGAAAGAATGCTTATCTCAAATTTGGGCAACTAGCTTCAATAAGACAATGTTATTCCCATAAGAAGAGCACAATCAGTTTAGAAACTCTCATAAGTACCTATTCTAAGAACCTCAATGCTTCCCACTACTACTTTCCTACCTGTCTCCATTGCTTATGGGGTCACCATCCCATTTACTGGCTTCCTATGTGAGAACCTGGACTAGTAGAGAGATATGATGGAAGCAAAGTGGTAACAATTAACTAGAATACCTCTCTGGAAATGGATAGTAGACTTCTCTCTTAGGGAATCCATGAACTCAGTCTCAACAGCTAAACTATATTATTCAACAAAGATACTTGAAATATAGATGCTTCTTTAACAAGGATTCTTTTTCACATTCCCAACACACACATGGTTAGTAGTAAACATATATACTATTCAACAATATTCTTAAAATGCATCGTTCAAAAAATAAATTTTCTAATTAATTACATGAAATACTTCAGTATATAAAAGCCTTACTCGAGATATAGATACTTATTCAACAAAATAATTGAAATGCATCTAACTCGATCTTATTCTAATCAATTTCAATCATATGAAATGCATCTAATATACAGGAAATGTGTTCAGATAAGTCAATCATATGATATGCATTACCAATATGCTTTTGCACGATTTATCACTCAAATAATTTTCCTACAAGGATGCACGAAGAGTCACCAAGATATTTTTCCAACAAAATGCATAGACTATCACTATGATATTTTACAAAGATGCATTTCAACAAATCTATTTGATATACTACAAGGAAACCCAAGCAAGATACTTTCAACAAATATCACAAAGATATATATTCTTTCAACAAGATCCCTGGATAGTTTCTTGACAAAGTTACTAGTACCACATTCTACATAATTAGAATTGAATATATAAGGATACATGAATTTAATATTCAATAAAGGTACCTATATCATAATTAATCAGTTACATGGTCAGTACCCACTTCTAAACATAGATATACAAAATACCACCAAGATACTACTAGTATATCTTTCAATAATGACAAAAGATACTTTTCTAATGAAGATCACAAGGTTGAATATTTCAAAGATCACCTAAAATAGAAAAGGGGGGTTACACAAGGATTTACACAAGTATTTACATAAGTAGTTACATAAGTATTTACACAACTTTTGTGGTGTTAAGGCTAAAAATATCTAGTGAGGGAACACTTGTTCAAATGGGAGTTACAAAACCAAGTGTAACATCCACAAAGGAGTTACAAAACCACCAAAGGGGATCAATCAATAAGTGACACCCACCCAAACACCAAGGAGGCCCACTAAATCATGAATTGGTCTCAGTAATACCAACATAGGCTAAAATAATCAAAATTTGGGTCCATTGTACAATGTTTGCTTGATCATCAACTAATAAAGCCACAAAAACATAAATATGGACTAAGATCAACCAAACAAGTTCTAAAGTTCAATGAATGTCCCCATTCCCCCTCACATTGTGGATCTTGGCCTCCCATACTCTTTTAGTAGTCCCCGATGTGCCAGATGTTTTCGTTAATTAATTATTTACAAAATAATAAGAATGTATCTAGGTCCTTAAAGACCCTTTTTCCGTCACCATGTGCCACAATAATAAACAATTAAAAATTACATATATATGGGGCTTAACACACAGGGTATTACATCCCCTCCCCCTTAAACCATGCATCGTCATCGATGCATAATACATACATGATTTTACAACTTTCAAAGGGATCACTACCTTCATTTTTCAAGTACTATTTCCCGGAACTCCTCTTTTGAGAAACCACAATAATTCCCATTACTAATTTTCTATCTGTCTCCACTGCCTATGGGATGTTACTTCGTTCACTTAACTTGTTCCTCAATACATCTCCATACCATTTTCTGGATTCCTATGAGAAAATCAAGACTAGTATCAAGTGTCAATATTCAATCCTCATTACAAAGTCTTCAAATATTAACAAAGATACATTCACCTAAAAATCATATTTCAATTAACCATATTATTAACATCAGGTATAAAAATGTACGATGCATGATACACTAGTATTCTCTAACTACTATACCATGGACATAAATATATCATAAATCAATCACCATGGAACCTATACATAATACAACAACATGAATAGCACATGAAAGAATACTTATCTCAAATTTGAGAAACTAGCTTCAACGGGACAATGTTCTTCCCATAAGAAGAGCACAATCAGTTTAGAAAATCTCAGAACTACCTCTTGTGAGAACCTCAATGCTTCCCACTACTACTTTCCTACCTGTCTCCAATGCTTATAAGGTCACCATCCCATTTCCTATCTTCCTATGCGAGAACCTGGACTAGTAGAGTGATATGACGAAAGAAAAGGGGTGACAATCCACCAGACTACCTCTCTGCAAATGGATACTATAATTCTCTCTGAGGGAATCCAGGGACTTAGTCCCAATAGCTAAACCATATTCTTCAACCAACATACTTTAAATAGAGATGCTTCTTTAACAAGGATTCTTTTTCGCATTCCCAACAGACACATGGTTAGAAGTAAAGATATATACTATTATATGCAACAGTTCTAATCTAACAAAGAAGCAAAAAGGGCAATAAAAAAATATTACTTTTCATCTCAACGCAAAGAATAATTGTTCTTAGAGATCATTCGAAAATACATCATTCATCAACTCATATCAATCATACAATGACCCTCATGCATACATGATCCATATAGACATCGATCATCAATAATTCCTAATATCTCAACCTATATCAATCATATATCGATCATGTAATATCAACCAAGGACAACCATACATGCATAAACTAACCATATGAGCATCAATTATAGTACATCAAGCAAAACACATCAACCATCATACATCAATTATAATACACAATCATCATACATTAACTAGGATTCATCAAGCAAAAGACAATTATCATCATACATCAATCAGAATTGATGAATCAACATACACTAATTGGAATACATTAATCAAAATACACAATCAGAATACATCACCCAAGATTCATCAAGCATAATACAATGATCATAATGCATCAATCATAATACATCATGCATAAGGCATCAACCAAGATGCATCAGTCATACACATAACAACCAAGGACAACCAATAATAGTCATACATGCAATGTTGACAATGTCATACAGGTATCTACCATTAATCAACCAATATCAATCAATAACATCCAATAGCAATCAATAATATAAACCACCATACATCAACTATAGAAATCATATCGAGTATTTACTATTTATCATAATATTACATAGAATTATTAGCACATGAGGATATATATAATACATTACATTACTAATTATTTACATGTAGTGCACTACTTAACAATCAAAGTAAATACATGGTCACCTCAAACAACCAAACATCTTACCACCAATATCTTCTAATATTCTACAATAAAATAATTACTAGCTATACAACACATTATCATACACTCATACCATATACCATATTTACTATTACTATGTATTATATACATACGCCCGTTTTGTTTACATACATATTATAATTCGTCAATCATATATAAAATTATTATTAACCATATACACAACATATTAGTCATATAACCTATATATTCAATATTTAATATACTCATAAAACTATTATGTTATACCATAATATCAATACAATTATAGCAATAATTGCATAACCCAATACTATGATATTAGATATGTATTATAAGATATATACTAACATAACACTCTTGATCACACTATACTTCCTAATATTTCCAAACTCATACTTCCAAGCACTTTCAAATACCTCCAAACACTCAAACACTTCCAAACGCCACCAAATTTTACACTTATGTCATTACATACGGTCACCTCTATAAATATAGTATATTCACAATATTACATACATGTAATACTAATAACTATTACATATAATAAAATGCATATTATAGTATATACAAACATATAAGCATTGATATTAATAATAATGCATCTATCACACATATCATATTATACATATTTATGTCCATGTCATATCTATATAATATTATCTTACACTACAATCCTAATTACTTATACACAAAATAAAATAAATAATATTAAGAGAGTTGTTGTAGGGTTCTTCCGGAAAATCCGCAGTAGACATTTTTAGGTCGACGTTTCGATTCCGAATCTGGAACCATCATCAGGACAAGTAGTGAATAGGTAAAGCTGCAGCTGAATATGAGTCATTAAAGACAAGTGGCTATTTTTTTCCAAAAATAGACTAGGAGTTACATCTCCATAAATAAAATAAAAGAGAATATGAAGCATTAGAGACAAGTGCTTCATTCTCATCCAAAATAGACAAGGAGTTACATCTCCATAAGAAAAATAAATAAAATAAAAGAGAATATGAACCATTAGGGACAAGTGGCTCATTCTACTCAAGTGGCTATTTTCTTCCAAAAATAGACTAGGAGTTACATCTCCATAAATAAAATAAAAGAGAATATGAAGCATTAGAGACAAGTGGTTCATTCTCATCCAAAATAGACGAGTTACATCTCCATAAGAAAATAAAATAAAATAAAAGAGAATATGAACCATTAGGGACAAGTGGCTCATTCTACTCCAAAATAGATAAGGAGTTACATCTCCATAAGAAAAATAAATAAAATAAAAGAGAATATGAATCATTAGGGACGAGTGACTCATTTTCTCTACTCAATAAATAAATTAGTAAGATATATAGGATTATAATAATGCCACCATTAACCCCAAAATAAATCAAATAAATAATAGAATACAAAAATATCCCATATCTATGCTTACCTCCGAATGGCAATTCCACCACTAACAAATTAGATAAGTTAGGATATTAATCATTAATAATTATTATAAAAGCATACTACATGCATAAAATAAAAAGATAATTAGAAACACCATTTAGACAAGCGTCTTATTCCTAAAATAGCCAAGAAGTTACTCATCCATGTAACCACCACCATCCAAGTGACATAAATAAGACTATAAATAATATAGAGAATACAAAA
This sequence comes from Pseudotsuga menziesii, assembly GCA_001517045.1. NCBI lineage: Eukaryota > Viridiplantae > Streptophyta > Pinopsida > Pinales > Pinaceae > Pseudotsuga > Pseudotsuga menziesii. The sequence continues at coordinate 93,177 of LPNX010595783.1, read as the reverse complement.
TCAATATAGGGTATAAATTCCACTTAATAAATCATATTAATATTTAATAATAATAGATCTATATTATCTTAATAACTTAGAATTAAACTAATACTAGGACATAGTACATACTATTATAATGACAATTATTTACTTATCAATTAATAATCATAGTGTACCAGTAAATAAGTCATACTACAAGAGGCATTTCAATATTGACAATTCAATGAGAAGTAAAGGGGGCAAAGCACAAGCATCAACCAATCAAGTCACTCACTTATTAGATATGCACCACATAGTACTTACCAATCAATCAATTGAACAACAAATATGCAATATTAAGTAATTTTAAGGCATACAACGAACTAATCTTTGAAGTGAGGCTTCGTGTTCTTCTATTAACATAAGGGATGTTAAATTCATTTCACCAAGCACATTTATAAACTCCAAAAGATATAACTCTATAGAAGGCCCAACAGTCAGAGTGTTGGAAACCTAAGCTCCAATACCACTTGTAATGTCCCTTGGGGCTATCAATTGGTATCGGGGACATACAATTATATATCTAAGTATAAATACATAATTTTAGCACAATGGATTAGTTAAACAAATATTACAATTCATTTTTCAATATTTCATCACGACAAAGTCCCTTTAATTACCAATAAATTAAAATAAATTCAATAATTATTCCAACATCTAATCCAAGAGATGGGAAGGATTAATAACACCTTGGATCAAAATAAAATATCAATTCCAATCCAATTTAGACATAAATTCCACCTCTAAAGGCCATTTACTCTTAATCATTATTAACTAGTTTAATTAGTGTTCTGATTACGATACTTAACTACACTTAGCACACAATTGGTGGTACTTATTTAAATTCATTTGTTTATCACTTAACTACTTTTTATCAAGTCAAATGGATAATTAACACCTACTAACATGTAAATGAATAATAATTACCATTTTCAAACTAATTAAACATAGTAATTATGAAAATGATTCCACAGAACTTATTAACTAGTCGTTCAATACTAACAACTAGTCTTGCACAAATTCGACACACATACATGATAATGAACCAAAACATGAACTTACAACCATTATACACATATTAAAACATGCATGTACATCAAAATAAAGTACTTTTGCAAATATGATTTGAGTACACAAACAAAGGATATTTCAAGTTCAATCAGTACAACTAGTTAATAAACACTGCCAGGAATTCAATCAAACCAATCGTACTAAGTTCCTAGGCACACAGAGGTGAAGGTACATATCTAGAAAATAACATTCTATAGGATATGTAAAGCTCCAATAACAGAGCATATGGTTGTACATTCATCTTTTACCCAAAACATAGATTCAAATCCAAAAACTATTTGTAATGTACCTAGTTTCCAATTGAAATTTCTAAATTATGAAAAATAAGGAGAAATATATGAATGTTGTAGCTCATGGAAATAATATCAAGGATCTATTATATTCACATGGTTTTAGTGTTCCACCCATATACATTCCATTAAATAAACCACAAAACAAGTTAATTCTTCTCATCAGAATTGTCTAGTAATTCTAGGAATCACTAGAATAATTAAATCCACTGCTCATAAAATAATTCAAATGCAATTCCAAATATAAATAACATGTTTTTTAATTCATAATAGAGGTATATCTCATTATAAAAAAAATTCAAACACATCATATGCAAAGTCACAAATCTACTCAAGACAATTCTATTGAAGGAGCAAGAAATTGGAAATTGATCTAGAATTTTAGTAGACATTTACCCAACACTAAAAATAAGATTTATCCTCACATTGTCACACACATTTAAATATTATTTATCATAAATAAGAATAAAATTAACACTCGCTAATTTTTACAAACAATTCATGTGATAATTCTCCAAACTATGCCAAAGAGTCTGATCAAAGAACTAGTTTTCGAATAAAAGATAGAAGCATCAAAGAGAACTATCTTAAACCATTCTAAGGATACTGTACTATAAAAAATGAACAGGAGAATAAATATCAGTTTTGTAGAAGAGGTACCAAATAAATATTTCCTCACACAATTTATGCACAAAATCCCAAAAACTAGTTTTCAATTCCTTTATAAAATTTACTTACATAAATAGATTGAAATCTATAAGAAATTTATTCCACAAATAACTTAGATGTTTCATTAACCATTTCATGTGAATCCAAAAATAAATCATATCAGACCCAAATAAATTAAATAAACATGAGATAAATCACTTATCTTATCAATGTGCAACTGGCATCATCCACACCACATTCCACCGAACCTTTGGAACTGCGAAGCGAGATCTCACTTTGACAAGGAAAACCCAAGATAAGTCCACTGAAGAATAAATCAAGTATCAACTTGAGAATACAAAACTATATTCCTGTTGGAGGAGCTCGACTTGAACGATAGCCGACCTAGTCGATCAGCCGACTAAATCGGTTAGCCGATTAATTTGAGATTAGGTTGGCCACCTAAGGTCGTGTCGGTTGAGTGAAATAACAGGTAATTATTTTGTAACTGTTTGTAAATCATATATATTAGGCTGTTGAGCCAGATGAGAACTCAGTTCAGTTCTCTGCATTGTATGGACCCTCTCATATTAATATAATATGTTATTCTATTTACTTGTTCTTATCTCTTGTCTATGTTATGTATGTATGCTTTAGTATGTATTATTGGTAACCCTATGTGATCTGTGAGATTACAACATTGGTTCTGTTGCGTGTAGTACATGTTTGAGATGTATGCAAGCAAATGATATCAAAATAGGATATTAAGGACTACTGGGAGCATAAAGTAGCTAATTATTTGCAGAATTATGCACGAAGAAACAGATTAACGACCACACAAGCAAAAGAAATATTCTTAACAGAGACACATGAGAAGTTTGTAGAATCAGTGCCCCAACTTCTGAAGAAACTCCTGGATGAAAAATCCGGAAGGGACTAAAGATCAACAGTTACTAGAAAAACTGATTCACGGGGGAAGAACAAACTTGTCGGAGTGGTTTGAAAAAATCGTCGATGAATTATGTGAGGAGAAAGCAGTAGAAGACAGAACTTCGGTGGAAACCATCAAGAAGAAATTCTACACAGACCTCACCGATCAATTTTTGTGTTCCTTACCAACCTTGCTGTTTAAGTTCCTGATCAAGAAGGGAGTGGGTCATATTATCAAACCCCGTCCATCACTTCACAGACTTCCATTAAACCCTAACTGGGCAAAAAAGCAAAAGAAGTGGAAAAAATTCATTGCCGAAAGGGAGTGGGAATACTTCCTAAGCAAATAGACTGAACTATCTGGGCTTTCTAAAGCATCGGGTAGGCTATGGGGGGGTATCTAGTCATATGTCGGAATAAAGTGGAGTGGATTCTAGTTGACTAAAGGAGATACCAATCACCAATAATGAGAACTCAACCTAAAAATAAAATCGAGAAGATAGTGTCACACAAAGGTATGACAGACTTCCAGAAAATAGAGAGGGAGAGGAGGCTACAAAGAAGGGAAGAAAGAAGAGAAAGAGCCTTGGCATTGCAAAGAGGAATGAGTACTAGGGTGACTAACTAGGAAAGAGATCGGCCAGAGTTAGGTCATGACCGATAAGAAGAAGGCGTGGAAGAAGAGGTTTCCCCTATGGAAGAAGAATTGTGGATAGAGCAGCAAGAAGCTCTCCAATTAGAAGTACCCTAGGAATTAAAACCTCCGACAGATCTACGTACCTGGATACAAGCTATTGTCGAAGACGACCTCAGAATAGGAGATAGTGACTTTGGTATATGGAGTCGACTAGACGACGAAACATACATAGGTAGACATCTAATTATCCATGAACCAGAAGAAGGAAATTGGGTTACGCTTCAAGCAGTACCCTCCAACCAAAGTATCCACTTACTTTTACCGACACATGAAGGAGCACCCCCCCTGCCAAATACAGCTTTGGAAGACACAGAACATTCAGAACTATGGAAAAATAATTGTAGTTGGATATCAACAGAAGAAGTCAACACTAAGCGACTGTTGGTTGAAGAGGAAATGACAAAAACAACCGATGAGAACGAGAGTTTCATTGACGATTCTGCAGAGAGGACTAAGCAAATAACCCCATCGCCCACACCAACACCACCTTCTGAATAAATCAATGATAGTGACTCTGACATGGCTCACGGGTCAGCACACATTCCCCTATATGAGGGTGATGAGGACCCCAGATGACATAGGTTCATCTGTGAGTCGACTTGGGAGGCTAACCAAGTTATAGATGAAGACAAGCACATGGCACAATTCGCTAATGCCTTGAGGAAAAGGGCATTAACTTGGTACATGAATTTTTCTTAAAGAACCCCCCAAGCAACCAAAGCCGATATCAAAGCACAATTTCTATCATTTTTCAAAACTCCAAATGCAAAGCATCTGGTAGCAAAGAAACTAAAAATGACATCGCAGAAGCCAGGAGAATCTGTCTGCGATTACAATAAACGATGGAAAGACCTTCTTAGCCAGTTGGACTATGTTATTGACGAACAGTTATTAATCCAGTGGTTTCTTGCAGGTTTATCATAGAAAATTAGTCAACACATAAGTATGGAGACATTCAATACTTACGAAGATGCACTTACAAAAGTTCTCCAAGAAGAAATGGAAGAGGGCATACCAGCATACTCCACCGATCACAGACTAGAAGAACAGCTTGAGAGCATACATAAGTCATTAAAAGAATTAAACCTCAAAAGTCAGGATATCTGGTGCATGAAGTGCTCAATGGCCAAACATTCAAAAGACAACTATCGACAGGACATCAGCCGACAAGACGTTCTATTCATGCAAACTAAATGTTTTTGCGACATTTACCAAGAGCATGGAGACCACTTGACAAAATATTGTCCGTTCAACATGAAGAATGGAAAGGCATCTTGGTGTGCAATCTGCGAAACTAAAAATCATAACACGGCTAACTACCATCTGAATCTCAAGAACTGAAAAAACTATCATGCAGTCTATCAGACCAATGTAGTTGCACAAATTAATGAGAAAAACCGCGTGCCAAACGATCAAAAAAATAAAAGATACGAAGGTCGAAGATACGAGCGCCGGTATGACAACCAACGTGGAGGCTATAGAGGTTGAGATCGATTCTCTGGGAATTGAGACAACTTACCATGTCGACCCATCCAATGTTTCACATGTTATAAAGAGGGACACCGACATGCAGGCTGTCCATACAAGGACAGGACTGAACTCAAATTCTATACTAATTGTGGCATAGGGGATCACTCATTAGAAGATTGCCCTATTATGCTTGAAAATATAAATAAAAAGAAGAATGTTAATGTCTTGTCATGTGTACAAAAACATGATATTATCAATACAAAGAATTTACATATTGTAACCCGACAAGGGACGAAAATTGGGAGTGATAACCCCCAAATAAGAACGATAAAAGAGAAAAATGTTTATCCTGACCCAGTTAAAGAAAAACAAATATATAAACATGCAACAAAATTATTTAGAGAATTTGCATGATAGGAAGAAGCAAATGACAATCGACATAACACAATAAAAGAATTAATACATCTAGTACAGACAGATAACTCGGTATCTCAATTCATCGACTTATTATATGAAATAAAACACAACAACATCGAAAAACAAACAAATAATATCTGCAGTCTAAATCAAAAAGATAAAAGTGACACCGACCCACTTGTCGATTTGGAAATTGAAGGATACCATGTTTGACAAGTTGTACTCGGTTTCGGATCACAGGTAAATATTATGACTTGACACACATGGGAACAGTTAGGTAGACCTCGACTATATGAGTTAGGTATATACCTAAAACTAGCCGACCAAGGACTAATTGAACCTATTAGAGTCTGGAAAAATGTTGACACCACAATTAAGGGAATATCAACCAAAGTCGACTCTGAAATTATTGACCCTAAGGAAGGATCCATCTCCTTCCCAACATTAGTAGGTAGACCTTGGAGAAGAAATATGAAAGCATCGATATCCCTAGATAAAGAGAGAATAAAATTAAAAGGAAATGGGCAAAAGGTCAGTGTACCTATTTATCCATCCTAAGGAGAACCTTGGACAGAACCTATCGATGAAGAAGTTGATATCCAACAACTTTGTCAGATACAAAATAATGCAGATTATACAGAACCTAATAACTATGAAGAATTTTATTTAGGAAACTAAGACTTAGTAGGATATAATTCATATGTAGAACTATATGATTGGGAAGTTGAGAACTACGAAACAAAAGCAAGAGGGTGCTAGACTATCCAAAAAGTATAGAAAAATCCCACCCAACAGTGCTTCATAATGTCCATTGTACCAAAAATATTTGAGAAAAAAAGTAGGGAATACCCTACTTTAAAACCTACAAATGTAAATAATACACAAATACCAAGATATAAGGAAAGAGAATCACCANGTGTCCAAAAATATTGGTGAACATGGTCGACTACAAAGTTTAGTAGAAACTTTTACAGGACAAGCTGCTAGATGGTGGGATACCCATCAGACAAGACTGAAGACCTAGACAACAACTCTGAATTACTTTGTAGAAAGGTTTGGAGGAAATAATTTAACCAACCAAGCTCAGATACCTATTTTCATTCAAGGACAGAATCCAAAAAAGCATATTAAGACATGTGAAAAACAATGGAGAAGACTTGGGTACAAAGATCGACGTGCATGGCCACATTTGTTCCCATCAACCCTCGCCAATTTACCAAACAAATGGTATAATATGGAAGAAGCCCAAGGTGAAACATTCCTATGGCATGAACTCAGAGAAAAGTTTATCAATGATTTCAACTTTATACCACAAAATAAGAATTTGGTCGAAACAGCAAAGTAGATTCACAAATTTATACAGCCGACAGAAAACAAACCCTTAAAGGATAACCAACAGACAAAGAACTGTAACAATATACAAACCAGGACAATACCATAGTCAACAAGACTACAGTTAGAAACTAAAAATACAGAAGGGAAAAGTTTTAGATGGAAATCAAACCATGTTGAAACAACCAAATCTATTCGCACAGTACTCAAAGTTGGAACAACCGACAAGGACAATACCAACCGAATTACTGCAACAGACTTCCCTGCCACATTCTCACAGTTTAAAGAAAGAATTCTACCAATCAATGAAGCCAAAGCACCAGAATGGCTAGATGCTAAGGTCGAAACTAGAGAATTCGACATCTCAAATGATGGCCGACCAAAAATGGCAAAGATTGGAGACTATTGGAGTGAAGAGCATAGTGAACCTCTTAAAAGATTTCCAAGATGTATTTGCCCAAGATTATATATATCTCAAAGGTTTAGTCCACGAAATGGGTGAAATGAAAATTAACACTAAACCTGATGTTCGACCTGTGAAGAAAAGGCCATATAAGCTAGCTCATAAATACAAAGAGACAGTAAAAAAGGAGATTGATAACATGCTTGTAGTAGGCATCATCTACCCTATTGACCAATCAGAATGGGAAATGCCAATGGTTGTTCAACCTAAGAAACATGATCCGACCAAATTAAGAATTTTTGTCGACTTCAGGGAGCTAAATAAAGTGACACTAATAGACCCATTTCCAACTCCTTATGCAAATGAAATCTTAAATGAATTTGCAGGACATGAATGCTACTCATTTACAGATGGCTTCTCAGGTTATAACCAAGTGCCAATAGCTAAAGAAGATCATAAAAAGACAACATTTGTATGTGAATTTGGCTCATTTGCTTACAAGGTTATGCCTTTTGGATTAAATAATGCACCTGCAGTATTCTCTAGAATTGTTGTCAAAACATTCCAAGAATATATTTACAAAACCATGGCAGTATACTTTGATGATTGGACAATATACTCCATGTTAAAAGATCATTGCAAGTGGCTAAGGCTTATGTTGGAAAGATGTCGACAAATCCAGTTAGATTTAAACATCAAGAAGTGCATATTTGTGACCCCCATAGGGATATTGTTAGGACACATTGTTTGTAAAGAAGGAATTAAGGTAGACTTCGCAAAAATAAAAATTATCCTCAGCTTAAAACCACCAGTTAACTCAAAACAAGTCAAGGTGTTACTAGGTCACACAGGATATTACCAAAAATTCATAAGATATTATTCAGACATGACCTATGCACTAGAAGAACTATTAAGGCAAGATAAAGAGTTTGACTAGACAAAAGAGTGCCATATATCATTTGAAAAACTAAAAAGAAAACTAGTCGAAGCACCAATCCTAAGGTTTCCAAACTGGTCGACTAAATTCCATGTCCACATTGACGCATTAGGTCTATCAATAGGAACAATCCTAACTTAGCCAGGAGATGATGGAATGGATTATCATATAGTTTACAGTAGCAAAAAACTAAACAAAGCTGAACGAAACTATTCGATGATAGAAAGAGAAGCATTAGGAATGGTTTTTGCACTACAAAAATATCAACATTATCTCCTAGCTAATCCATTTATCTTTTACACGGATCATCAGGCATTAAAATACCTTGTGAATAAGCCTCTACACCATGGAAGAATTTGTTGATGGCTACTTCTATTCCAAGTATTTGAGTTCGAATTCGTTGTCAGACCAGGTAAGTTAAATGTCGGTCCCGACCATTTATCTCAAATCGACACTGGAGAGGAACCGACAGGAGTCGAAGATGACTTACTAGATGCACATCTATTTTGAATAGAAGAAGTCCCGACAAAGTTAGAGGAAATAGCTCAGTTTTTAGAAGATGGACAAGCGCCATAAGGCATGAGTACCAAAAAGAAACAGATCTTAGCCATGAAAGTTGCACCTTATAGCCTCATAAATGGATTCCTGTACAAAATGGCTTTAGACGAGATCCTTAGAAGGTGTGTACTAGAACATGAAAGGAACAACATTATGCATAAAGCACATCATGGACCTGCAATAGGACATTTCCAAGAAGACACAACTGCAAAGAAAATCCAACAATCAGGGTTATGGTGGCCGACACTCCACAAAGATTGCAAAAACTTTGTAAGACAATGTGACAGATGCCAACAACTAGGTCAACCCTTTCCTAGCACAGAAATTCCCTTGATCTCGGTAAACCCAATTTTGACATTTGAAATTTGGGTCATTGACTTCATAGGACCATTTCTATACTAGCAAAAAGAACAGGTGCAAGTTACATAATAACTGTAGTCGAATATGTAACCAAATGGTCAGAGGTAGAACCAGTTGACACATGTTCTAGTGAGATAGCTGCTAAGTTTATCTATGAGAATATCATTACCATATTTGGATGTCCATTAACCCTAATTAGTGACCAGGGAACACACTTTATCAATAGAACTATCAAAACCATAACATACCAGTACCAAATCGACCATAGTTAGAGCACAGCATACGATCCTCAGTCGAATGGAGAAATTGAAGCATTCAACAAAACATTAACAAAAGGACTAACCAAAATATGTAATGAAGACAAAGGCTACTGGGATGAGAAGGTACCTGCAGTACTATCGGCATACAGAATAGCATACAAACATTCAACCGAACAAACCCCCTTTCGACTAGTGTATGGACAAGAAGCAGTAGTTCCATTACATTTCCAACAATAGACACCTATTATCACGGAGATTTTACATGTCGATGTCGAACAAGGAAGAAAGGACCGACTATTGCAACTAAGTAAACTCGAAGAACACCGACTAGTGGTGATACAACATTAAGAAATCTAGAAAAAACAACAAAAGGTGTGGCATGACAAAAACATCAAAAACAAAAACATGTCGATAGGAGACCTTACTTTACTATACAATAGTTGGGTAAAAGGAAAACCTAAAAAGCTCCATACAGAATGGACAGGACCCTATGTTGTCGAAGAAATACATGCCAACGGATCAGTCTGACTAAAGACGTTACAAGGCATAGTATTTTGGAAACTCATTAATGGAGCCTGACTAAAACGCTACAGAGACTAAACCAAACACATCTAAAAAAAAGCATATAATGACCATAACGGTTAAACAAAAACTATAAAAACCTAAAAATACAAAAAGCAAATAATACTGTTATACGCATAAAACTATGACAGGAAATCACCACTTCGACAACCGACATCATGCCCATCGACATAACACCATCAACCATTTTCATAACCAACATTGACCGACGACCTCGATAGTCCCATCGCGTATTCATGACTTCAAGTGCCAAAAGCAAATCACCATTAGCTCACACTCAAGTGTTCTAGCTGGAACATCACGTCTGCCATTAATACACCCATCGACAAGAACATCCAACGCATCCCCTATAAATACTGAACCACAAAAGGATCATTCACTGCAATTCAAACAAAGAGAGCATCATAGCAACCAGACAACTGAAAACCAAGAGCACTGTATTAAAACTGCCCCCAAACCAACAAAATGGCACCAAAATAGACTCAATCCTCAGCCAAGGCCAAGGAATTACAGACTGCAGAGACACCATTAGTGAGAATATTAAAGAACATTAAGAATGATAAGGTGCAGGAAGGCTCATGGGCCAAACTTTGGGCCGAGATAAAAGAATGGGAATACGTCTACAAGAAGCCTACCCAAGCTGCAGAGAAGATACAACACAGTTCCAACATAAATTATGCCAAAGCGCTGCTCATGGCTAGCTTCGGTGGCACAAAAGAAACAACAGTCAAGTTTGTCATAAGTCAGTACCACAACGACCGATTTTACTTTGACCAACCGGTCGACATCTCCAGGGAAGTCATTTCCCAATTAACAGGGCTATAAACAAAGGAGACCCAGTACCAGTAGGTATAAAATAAGGACTGGTCGAAGAATTAATATGGTCGGCATCGAGCAAAAACTCAAAAGGACTAATGATTGGTCACATAACACATCGAATGCCATAGATTGTGGCCAAAATCATAGCTATTACACTCACAATGGAAGGTCGAGGAAGTGACCTCAAACTAGATATGTTGGAAGCAATAGACACCATTGTGACCAATGGAAAGATATACAGATGGGCTGAGTATGTCTCCGAAATGTTCAAAACCATCTATGAGAAATGACAAGATATGGGAGGAATTATCAGGTTCCCATCCCTTATCTTATGGATAGTAATGTACTCTATTTTCCCTGAAGGAGACAAAAATTTTCAGGAACCGACAAAATTCCATATGTGGAGATTCAAACCCTTCTCCCAGAAAGAAACAATGAAGGAACTTGCAAATAGAAAAGTGTTGTTGGAAAACTGGCTCCAGTAGCTAAAAGTCCGTACAACCAAATGGAGGGTGCCTCAAAACATCTAACGAAGTCTGCCTAAAAAGGCCCACATTCATCTAGAGCTCGACCATACTATGGTGTGGTACATGCAGAGCGCCAAACCAAATGCAAAGGCCCTCGACTATTATCCGTCAGTTGAATAGATATTTTAGGAACTATCTCAATATGCGGGAGCAAAGATATCAATTCCAGCAAAAGCAAAGGAAACGGACTTTTCGATAGAGGAACCGTTGATAGACCAAGAGAAGGAGGAGGATTACGAGCTTAACCTATACATCAATACCTTTGTGTCAGAGGAGACACCGGCCAAAACCACTGGTCGACTACAAATCATAATCAAACCTCTGGCAGCATAGAGGGAAGAAACACATACAAAAGAAACACAAGCAGAACAACAGGTAACCAATCTGGCTGAAGAAAATCTCATCCTGACTCATACACCAAAGGAAGGGATAGTAACCGAAAATCTAGAGTATGCTATCACCAAAGAGATTATCACCAAATTGTTGAAGGAGATAGCAACTACAAGAAAAAGGAAAGGAACACAACCACAAGGGAAAGGTAAGTGCAAGCTTATCATTCTAGAGTCCTCAGATGATGATGAGGAACTGGCAGCTACGGCCCTCGACATAATAGAAGATGTCATAGCAAACAAAGTGCCAGTCGAAACTCAATTTCAGAAATTTGTCGAGGCAGGGGCACGACAAGGTTGACCAAAGAAGGCGAAGATAACACACACTTCAATGCCTTAAAATGTCATAGATCTTGTGTCTACACCCCCACCTCCGTCTCCGACAAAAATAATAGAAGAGCTAGTACCAGAACAACTTCCAATAAGCCCACTCGACTTATGCAAAAGGGCTATGTCGAAGGCTGTGAAGGAAAATTTTGAATAGGACAGAGACCTCCAGGCTTACATCGAAAAATTTCCTAAGATATTCACCAAAGTGCAGAAGCTCTCGACCAAAGCACCTCTCTTCGAAGTCGGACGATCCCGACTACCAGTTTCCCAACCTGGCCAAGTACTCCAATGGCAAAAAATATTTGCAAGTGTGACTTCAACCTTTGAAATAAATCCCAAGAAAGAAGCTAAATTCGTTGCACGCCAGACCATGTCTATCATTCCAACTGAACCTGACACCCACCTACTAGCCTCTAAACCGACTGGAGGTGAGGAAGAAGAAAATATCAAGGACATAAATTGAGAAATCAACCAACTGTTCTCCGACTTGGACTCACCTCCTCAGACCGACAATCCACCACTCGACCACATTTCCACCAACCCAATCACACCTGACCATTCACCAACCCCACCACCCCTGACTCAGAACCCTTAATTCAACCAGCTACACCAGAACCACCTCCACCGCAACCATCAGCACCAATCGCATCCACTTCTAGACCCTCTACATCCAATCAACTAGAGGCCCAACCAGCTGCAGCAGTCATCCAACAAACTCAAATAGAAATACCACCAACCAGTTTTGCATATCAAACAGACAATCCAGACTCGACTCTTGCAGGTACACAGGTGCTGAAATAAGCAGAACTAGAGAAGCACAAAAATAAGAAGGAGAAAAAGAAGAAGGACCATCATGGACAGCCAGCAATGGTCCACATCAATCTACTTGGGTCAACCACTGCAGTCGATGCAACCAAATTAAGGGATCTAGAGCTAGAAAAAATACTGGAAGCACTTGCAATCAAAGCAAAAACAAGGAACCAGCATAGACGTAAGGAGCTAGAAAACAAGGAAAAAGAACAAGTTAAGTTCCTTAACAAATGCAGGAACCTGGTCCAGTCTGTGATACCAAGACCGGTAGAGGTTGACACTGACAAAATGCTAGAAAGATATTTTTAGCTGTTTGAAAGCATGGTGTCAATGCTTCAAGCACAAATTCAGGACACAAAAGAGGAATAGCAAGAAGAAACCATTCGGCTACTGATGGAGCAACACACAGCCTTTTCAGAAGCCTACAAAGTGTTGCAAGATCACATGGAGGATTTTGTTATTACAGAAGAAGTACTGAGAGATTAGCCTGCTTACTATGGGTAAGTCTATCAGCACACTAGACAAACCCAAAAAGATATCCAAGCACTCGAGAAGAGGAAAACCACTGACGAAGCACTAGAAGCACAATTGAAGATAGGATAGTGCTTGAAACAGCTAAACTGTAGAATCTCAAAGGGGAAACACATCAGTGGGTGCATCAAGGCATTCTCAACTTAGAAAAAGTAGACATCATCTGCCCACAGATGAAACAACTCATAGAGATAGGAGAGGAAAAGGACCAGTTTATGGGTCCCGACATGGGAAAAATAGCTGAAATTTCCATTCAAGAGAAAATGTCGATCTTGTCAAGTATGACTACACTAACCATCGACATACATAAAATATTGCAGAGTTGGACGGATTTCCAACATCAACTCACAGTGACAACCCCAGCAATTGTCAAAGTCTACTATTATAGAGAGAAATTCCTATGGCTTGGGGTACCACAATAGACAGTTTGACTCCAGAAATCAATCATTTCCAATATGCAAGAGAAATCAAATATCTAACACTAAAGGATCAAAACTTCTACCTTATTCCAGATAGTTGAAGTAGATCCTCGTTGAGCTTTCCAACTCCAGCTTGAATTGATAAATTACTTCCTCAACAATCAGTAAACAAGACAAGCATGCTATATATATTGGTGTTAGATCTACTCTAGCATATATAATCAACAATGTATAAGTATTTGAAATCATCCATGGATAAAATATTCATTCAAACATACATTATTGAACAGGAAAAGATATTTCTATTAATATAAAATTAGAGATTACAATGAATACAACCTTTGTCGGCACGTCTACGAATCGGAGAAACCGAATCCCCCACTTGGGCCTCCACCACCTCAATCCTCCATCTCTTGATAGCAGGCTCACAAGCAAAAGGAAATCTTGGGAAGAACACCAGAGTGCTCCAAGGGACAAAGGGGTGCAGACTCAAGCATAAGTTCTGGCAACAATGGACTATAGTTTCTTTGCTCTCAATTCTCACATATTCTTCAATGCATCCAAAGGGTTCCTTATATAGCTCTTTAAGGTTCGAATCTGAGCGATCTCAAGGCATATGGAAGGCTACGAGACAAGTGAGTTAGATCCATGTCAAGGAAAACTCCAAAAGAATTTGTCCTTTTGTACACATCCCGATGTACACGGTTTTAGGGGTCAAAACCGCGTAGATACGCAAGAAAGGGTTTAAAAGTCACGTATATCAATTTAAGCATGCTTTTAGGGATGATCTTGGAAACATCAAACGTATAAAAAAGATCCATGGGGTCCAAAGAGTCTGTAGAGGGATAGGGGAAGGCCATACAAGTGTGATTCACCAAGTGTGGTAAAATCAGCTATAATAGATGCCCCCTAATGTGTGAGGTTATAGGGGTCATACGATGGCCAAAATACATTATAAGTCCATCCCAAAAGTGGAGTGATGAAGAACCCAGTGGAAGAGCAGCCACCCGATCAACATAGTACAAGGATACAACTCTGCATATAACTGCAAATACATATAGCAATCCCGGATACATAAGAGTACAATGGCCATGAATAGACATGATACAATATGACATATGTTGTCATTGCCACATACAATATACATAGATCAGAATATCCATGATGAATATATACAAAGGATCATGATCTCCATGAAATCTGAAGATATATAACAGATCAAGATCTCTATAATGGCTAGAAATGTCTAACATATACTGGAATCAAGTCATGAGAGTTGAAATCTCATGAACACTGGCACGATCAAGGAGGTAGCATATAAGAGATGCCACCAATCTGGAAGGTCTTCTACACAAACCACTATGAGTATGTGTCCTACTATGTGAATAGAGGTGTCAAGGTCGAACATAGTAGTCCATCGTCTAATTACTAGTCATTGATGTATACCGTTAACAGATGTGAGATCACCCACCGATAATGATAATGGGAATCAAGGTACTAGAGTGCAAACTAACAAGTGTGAATAAATGTGTTGAGGTCGAACACTTGAGAGAATCCATTGATCAACGGACATTGATGTATTCCCAAAGAACTGTTGATGGCAAGAGAACCTGCCACTGATGACTGCAAGTCTCAAGGCACTCAAAAATGACTCTAGATTCCAATCCCAGAATAAATGATCTGAAGTCGATGGGATGAAATCCATTGGAAGGAGGGCATTAAGGCATCCCCCATCATCCAACACGAGGTACTCAACAAAGTTGTATAATGTGGAAGGACTCAATTAGAAGGTGCATGAACCAGTAATTGTACCAGGAATGGCTGACATGCAAAGTCAAGATAACTGAGGAATGGCCAACTCAGGTTTCAAATTCCTTCAAACAAGAGCATAACGATGAATGGTGACTAAATGTAGGTAGCATAGACTCAATATACAAAATTGGGACATCTGTGCAACACAAGAGGCATCGACAGAGGCTCCATAGGGACTGTAAGCTTAACCAGTTGGTGGAGATAAAATATGATAAATGAGTACAGCTCCTAAAGTCAAACTATAAACCCAACCAATGGATATGATGTACAGTTCTCTGTTCGAAGGCAACATGACTCGACAGCTTCCAAATATAACATCTTTCCTTGTCCGGATTTTTGGTTTTTTAATTTGTTTTCAGACTTTTTCAAATATTTAAAAATCCTGAAAAAGAATAAAACTACTTTATAGTTATAGACTAGGAGGAGACGAGTGTCATATGGGCAAACAAACTAGTTCCAGGCAGTGGAACATACCTATGCTCAATGCAAGGATACATGTATAGGATAGCGACACTCAGGGGAAAGTCCCTCCTAGTAAAATAGGGAATCAAGCTGCAAAGGATATAAAATATGGCTCTGCATGTCTAGACATGAGATAAGCTCGGGATATATGGCTGAAATTCAAAGTCAGGGAAGTTGGTGCAAGCCTCAAGAAGGTAGGAAAAGATGATGATAATGCAATTACAACTTGACATAAGGGAGTCCTGAGGGAAATAGGCCAGCAAAAGATTAATAGGAGTATGAGGCTCTTGCGAAATGTCATGGCAATACTATACAACGGACTTCAGCACCCTAAGGGACAAAATGTTAGCATGGGCACCAAATGCAAATAAGGCACTAACTAGGGTACCCATGTAAGGTCAAGCTCTACCATTCACATCATGCCACTTCTAAACCAGCGAGAAGGTTCCGTGACATAATAGAATTGGTTCGTACCCAAGGCTATAATGAAACAGTCATAAGGTCGTGCAAAATGCAAACGAGGGTGAACCTAACCTATAAGCGAGTTTAAACACCGTGCCTATAATGGGCATGAACGGATCAAGTAACGATCGAAATGGCACTCAAAATGGTCTCTCACATCATAAATTAGTCCAAAAACGGTCCAAAAGGATTAGAAACGGTCCAAACTATAGAAAAGGGGGTAAAAATTTTCAAAATTTTGAAAAATTTCTATAAATAGTAAAAAATTCAAAACATTATATAACATTTGAATTTTTTACCCAATTGAGCTCAGAACTTCAACAGCGAATTCTAGGAGATCCAGCCGGTGGAATCCACTGTCGTTTTTTCCAGGTACTTACCCATGCCCTGCTCTTTCATTTTCATGCAAATTTTATCTTTTTCCATGGTTCATTTGGGATTCTAGGCCAATCTAAGATGCGTGCCTTCGCCCACATGGAAATCAAGGATTTTTCCGCGTATAGGGCTGGATATACATGGAAAAAGACCTCAAAGTCGTGTATATACGTGGTTGTTTAGCAAACAGTCACATATGTGGCCGCGTTCAATGTTTTTTAAGTGCTCTAATGGATCAAACTTAAATTTTATGTGTAGGATCGTCCTAGAATGGAGAGAATGTGAGCATGGTGATGTAGAAGGGGCAGTAAAGGCAGATCTAATGGCTCAACAAGCTTTACGGTCATGTGGGCTCTACAAGTTTTGGTGTCTTGGTGGCTTAAGGGCCAAACCAAGACTACTGCAGATGATAGTAGACTACAGGGATCCAGACTCAGAGTCGTTCCAGACAGACAGGATGTCCCTCACCATAGAAGTGGAGGACATATACTTTATTATTGGACTTTCCCAACAAGGGGAAGTGGTGAACCTACACTCTCGCGGGCCCAGAGGTGGCCTGAATATAGATGAGTACATAGCAGTGTACTATTATCTGGACACAGAGAAGGTGGGGAGTCAGATCCCAACTAGCTCCATACATGTGCAAGGCCTAAAGGCCATTCTACTGACACTAGGCAGGATAGCAGGGCTAGCCTCACTCCACCATGCCTCGAGGCCATTGGTGTTCTATGTCATGGAGTGCATGAGGCCCATAGTTTATGACTAAAGTATCACATTGTTGAGCAACATGAAACAACAGCTCAACAACTGCAAGATGGGCAACGTGAAAAACTTCGGTTTCATCAGCATATTGAGCACGTTCTTCTTCGAACATGTTCTAGGATTGAGCCCTAGAGTTGACGCTCCTCTACACAGGGTTCGAGATCTGGCCCAAAGGCGTTGGGAAGATGCGATGCGCAGACTGGGTGGAGGTAGGGTGTCCAACCCCTATCCAGCTGATTTATTTCTATGGTGGCAATGACAAATAGTTTCCATCGATGATTACCCCTATGTGTGGATAGATTTTTTAGGAGACCTCGACATGCCGCTACCACCAGGATCGGCATACGGTGACATTAGTAACAAACCTCGACCCTTTTAAAAAAATTGAGTTATTAAATTTTTTTGTGTTTTCTAATTATGTGGAATCAAAAGCCATGTTTTTTGGGTGACAATACATAGTTACATCCTATCATATGCATGCATATGTATGACCATGATGGCCTGAAGGCTTCCCTCATCATAGACAAAGGGGAAGAGGGGATGACATTACGGGTGTGGATGCGGAGCGATGCCCCAAAGCATTCATACCAACTTCATGAGGCTGACACACAGAGTACCCGTGGCGCAAGTCGAGGACTTTCCTGAGGCCATGCAGCGCCAGGTGGTGGGTGTACCATGAGCATGGGTGCGGCTATTTCGACGGATAGCTAGAGCCATGGTGAAATTCCACGATCAGAACCCCCCTCCTTCTCCAAAGGCTTAGATACCTGGGAGTGATACATTTTGTACTATCGTGTATTTATATTTTGGTGGCTCAAGAGCCCCATTTTTGTATTATGAAACTATGTACTACCACATTTTGGATGTTTATAAAAAACTTTTATGATGATCGATTTATTTATTTATTTACATGTGTAAAATTTAATGTTTGTTATGAGCTTATTGTCTATGAAACAAATGCCAATCTAACACATAGTTAGCATATGAGTCAGCAACTTGATTATTAATTCTTGGAACATGTATGTATGTTATATTGTCAAATTGTCATTCTAACAATCTCATACGTAAGAATCTTCTTAATAATGTCATATCCTTGACATGGTACAAACCATTAAGCTGTGACACTACTAACCCCGAATCAAGACGTACCTCAAGAGAGAGAACACCATGTGAAATGGCATCTCATAGAAGCTCGATAACGGCACTATACTCCGCAACATTGTTCGAAGAGGGCCATAAACATACACCTCCTGAAGACAATACCTAACCCGTAGGAGTATAAATCACCCAAGAAACAGAGGCTGAGTGTTGACTGTGATGTCTCGCACCATCCGTGAATCCTATGAAGGTGGAAGATTCCATTGACATCTGCCCAGAAGAAACAAAAACTAATCACAAACCCGATCACCATAAGAAAAGACCTACCTATGCATAATTGTACAATAATATACAATAGTCAGCCTTGGCTGAAAATCATGCATAGTATTTTTTAAGATAGAGCCCATTTCTAGGCTTTGCCAAGACTGTTCCCTCATAATCCACTAACTCATAAGCACCCATCTCTAATACGCATTTAACGACGTAAGGACCACGCCACATGGGGTTAAAATTTCCTTCCCCCAAGGGTTCTTTCGGTTGATCCCACAAAAGAACCAAATCTCCCTCACTAAACCTCCTTGGATAGACAGACTTATTGTACTAGACCTTAACGCAATGCTTATTCACTTCTAGAGCCCCAAAGGCATCTTGGCGCTGCTCATCAAGTTGCTCTAAGTGGACCAAACACTCCTCCAATGGGGAATTTTCTGGTAAGAGCTCTATGGCTAGCTTCAAAGAAGGAATCTCGCACTCAACCGGCAATATCGACTCCACTCCATGTACAAGCTGATATGGAGAAAAACCCATGGCAGTCTTAACAACGATTATATAAGCCCACAAAGCAGGATATAACATGATGTGCCAATTAGTCTTGCTTTGCGCGATGGTTCGTTGGAGAATGGATTTGAGTGATTTGTTCACTGCTTCAAGGTGTCCATTCACTTGAGGGTAGTAAGAGGAGGAATGATCTTGCTTGTACCCTAACTTTGAGGCAGACTCTTCCATCATATGATTCTGAAAGTGCGTTCCATGGTCAATGTCAAGCTCCTTCGAAATATCGAACTGAGTAATAATCTGGTTGAATATGAAGTGTGCAGCTGTCTCACCGTCAGATTTTAGTGTAGGCATAGTCTCAACCCATTTCGTGAAGTAATCTACAGCCACTATGATATAATGATGCCCCCCAACTGAAGCTAGGTTTCAATCCATGAAATCAAGCCCCCACTTAGTGAAGGGACCGACGGTGATGATGGGATGTAACAGGGAAGGTCACGAGCGCATATTCCGTGCAAACACCTAGTAAGGGTGGCACTTCTTGACCGCATCTACACAATATTTAAAGATCGACGGCCAGAAATAGCCCACTCTTAAGACTTTTTGGGCTGTATAAAGCCTAGATAAATTACCACCACACGCCCCTCCAGGGAAATCATTCAGCACAAGCTCAGCCTCCTCATGAGTTAAACAACGACGAAAAATGGAATCTACCCCACGAAGGTACAAGGTGTTATCCACTATGAGGTAATTCTTGGATACGTGACGTAATTATCATCGTTCATCTCGTGAGAGGTGAGTAGGGACCTTCAATGTTTGTAAATATATGATAATGTCTCCATACCATGGATCCAAAGTTGAGATTAGGAATATGTGCTCCTCAATAAACATATCTTCACAGACCATCTCCTCCTCTTCGCTTGGGAAATCCAATATAAGCCTCACAAAAATTAACGATTTCTTCAATTTTGCAGAAACAAACTTGAGATCGAATTCTTGCAATAGTGACAATCCATTTATTATACTTTCCCCTAATCATCCTTCAAGTGAGGATGAATTGAAATGGATTGACATGGGCTACAACCAAGGTTTGGCGAGGGAGAATATAATGTCTCAACCATTGAACCGCATGTACGGTAGCTAAAGAAAGCTTCTCAACATGGGAATAAAGGAAGTCCGCATCAATAAGGTTCCGGCTCAGGTAGTATATGACATGCTCTTGGAGCTCCTCGTCCTCTTGAACCAAAACCATACCAATTGTCTCCATGGACGCGACCACATACAGTAGAAAGTCACGGCTATAGTTGGGTGGACTAATCATTGGGGCCGATGCTAAGGCTCGTTAAAGCACATCAAAGGACTCATGGGCTCGCTCATCCCAACAAAAGGTGGTGTCCTTTTTCAAAAGATGCATAAAGCCTCTAGTCAAATTGGCAAAGTTGACAACGAATCTCTGTAAGAAGTTTTCCATGCATTGCAAACATTGAAAATGTCTAATGTTTTTCGGGGGAGACAACCGAAGTATTGCCTCTACCTTTAAAGGGTCAACTCTTATACCCTCCTTGGAGACAATGAACCCGAATAAGCAACCGTACTCCACACAAAATATGCACTTGTGAGGATTTAACCTAACCAAATAATGGCAGCACCTTTCAAACACTAATCTCAAATGATAGAAATGATGCATTCTCATATGAGAATGAGCAGTAAGGCCATCCAAAAATACCTCAATAATTGATTTGAGATCATGGAAAATCAAGGTCATAGCCCGTTGAAAAGTGGCTCCGACATTCTTAAGGCCAAAAGGCATCTTCCGATATGCAAAGGTTCCCCAAGGACAAATAAAGGCAGTCTTATGTTGGTCATTAGGTTTAATTTGTAT
Organism: Pseudotsuga menziesii; assembly: GCA_001517045.1. Lineage (NCBI taxonomy): Eukaryota > Viridiplantae > Streptophyta > Pinopsida > Pinales > Pinaceae > Pseudotsuga > Pseudotsuga menziesii. Next base: position 71,749 of record LPNX010595783.1, on the reverse strand, counting down.
CTAATTGTATCCGAAAAATCCATCCATAAAGGAAAAAACTTTTCTACCCGCACATTCATCCAAAATTTGATCAATAAATGGTGTGGGGAAATTCTCTTTAAGGCAGACACGATTCAAATCACGGAAATCAGTGCATATGCAGATCACTCCCTGCTTCTTATCCATCGGAACAGGATTTGAAACCCACTCCGTCAAGGGAACGAGATAGATAAAATCGGCTTTCAACAGTTTTTCTATCTCTGCCATAATCGCAGGTGCTTTCCTAGGATTCACTGCACACAAGCATTGTCGAACAAGCTTAGCATTTGGATAATTTTTAATCTCATGTTCAACAATGCGAGGGTCGATACCTAGAATTTCATTATAAGACCAAGCAAATATATCATGAAATTATTTAAACAGCTCGGTGTACTCTTGAATCTCAGCATGGGAACATTTTGCCCCAATATAGACATTCTCAATCTTGCCAGGATCACGAGAGATATTGATAGGAATGGTAGGAGATATATTTTCCATGTTCCCATCAGCCATCGGATCAGGAGAGCTTAATGCAACCATGGGACTACCAACTCTCTCACTAAGAACCTCCCTAAAATCCTCACACTCCAAGCGGTCAAGCTCAGGAAGAAAATAAGATCTATGATGTAGTTCTTCCCAAGGTGGCTCAACCCCTGACATGGCCTAAATAATCGCTTCATCTGAAGGAAAAACATTATCAAGGCAATCATGCACATAAGAAGATTGAACTACCCATGCAGGAAGCACATACGGGTCCTCCTCCTTTGTTCGCGAAGAGGAGGGACTAGGCTCTGCAACATTCCTAAGATTAGCTTGATAAGCTACCATAGTTGCAGGAAATGGCACATCCATCATGATGGGCTCACTCGAAGTATTCAATGTAGAAAGAATCCAAGGATCTTCCATACGGTTTGTACGAAAATACATCGATCTCATAGATGTCGAAGCCTCACCGGAACTAGAACCTATCATAAGGACAGGTGCATGACAACTAAAGATTCCTATAAGGGATGGATAAATGCCCACACCCACACTCCCATTTGTCGACTGAGAGTGCTCTACAATCGGGATCGAAGCTCCCAAAGATACGGTAACCGATAGATTCTTGAATGAAATTTGATCAATCGTAACTATCTTCCCATTAAATGGAAAGCATACAACATGAAATAGAGAAGAAGCTACGGCTTGCCTACTGTACTTCCAATTCCTACCCAGCAATAGATTATAGTCAAGGGGCACATCAACCACCTCGACCTCTATCGCAATGGTCTTCCCACCCAAATGGACCTTAAGGGAAGGAAGGATCCCATGCGGCCAAAATGATCTCCCATCAAAAGCAATAAACATGGTACCAGATTTAGACAACTCAGGGGAACCTAAACCCTTCCAACACGATAAAGACATCACAGAAACAACAGCGCCTTCATCAATCATAGTGCACTTGACAGTCATGTAAGGCTGCAGTCCCACGGTTTCAAATTTAATCACGGAGGAAGATTTATCATCATTCACACCAAGGGAAAAAATCAAAGCCTTCCTTTGCGAACAACAATTCTAAAGTACTTCTAATGCAGACATCGCACAAGGAGTGTGGCCCAAATCCTCGACAACAGAATAGTTATGGGAAGCTTGGGCATTAGGATTGTGCCCCGAATGCTTAAGGACTCCTTTAGGAATGCGAGGTGCAGCTTTAGGTTTATCCACATGTTTTTCAATATGAAAAGGATTCCCTGGTGGATCAGGTTCCTTTCCTAGGTCAGGTTGTGACGAACCATAGTCCTTCACGCGGGTCACAACCTTTGTAGCACGCACCATGTTGATGCAACCATGACCACTAGCTTCCGACGGATCTTGATCCCCACCAGATTAATCATGGGTTGTCAAGTTCATGTTTTGATTGTGAGGTAAAGGGTTGGTCAGCACAGCTGGGCCCTGCGCTAAGAATCTCGAGGCTTCATTGATACGAGGGCACAAGTAAGTGAGGTAATCCTCCTTACATGACTTGCAAGGAAATTTAACCTTACATTTAGATTTCTTGTGCCCCCCATCATTTCAAGCGTTCTTATCATTAGTATTAGCATTTTCATTCCTATTCCCACCCTTATGATTGTTCTTACCATTATTTCTATTCCTTCCGGGTTACTTGTTACCCTTCTGGTCTGACGATTTCACTGAAAACACACTTGCTGTTTGAGTGGGTTGAGACAAAGCCGTGGCTTGTCTCGAAGTAGATTGGTTGATCAACAATTGACTAAAATGTTGCACAACCGAATCCACAGGCTTAGTACTTGCACAACCAACAGTGCCATGGGCATGTGGTATAGGTTTAACTTTGGGGTCGAAACTAGAACGCAAAGCATTGGGAATGATCTCAAATAACAAACCGGATTGAGCATAAATAAAGTCCAATTCCTATGCCCTAAAAATGGCTTGTTCCTCATTTTGAACTCCATATGTAGAAACATCCTTCGCTATATAAGGAAATAACAAATTAGGGAACCACTCGAGGAGAAACTCCGGTAGTATGAAGGATTTAATCAACCTCTTTCGTTTACACCACTCTTGGATATGGTCTAAGATATGTGTGGCTTTATCCTGCCGAAATGTCGACAATAGTTCCGTACCAACATCGTAATGCACTGGTAGCTGGAAGTGGTTGAGAAAAGTCATCACTAGGTCATCGAACAAAGCGAATTCCCCCTTAGGTAACTCTATATACCATTTTGTGGCAGGCCCTATAAGGGTGCATTGAAACAGCCTTAAACGGATCAAATCTTCGTGTAAGGAATTGGAAGAGCACCATAGGTGAAATAGTAACATGTTCACTCAGATCCTCTCCTGTTTTTCCCTCGAACTTAGGTATGTCCAAGGGAAGCTTATTAGGGACAATCGGCCAAGCCAGGTCATGATATACAGGATCGTTCATCAATCTCGACAGGTCAGGAATATTTAGAGTTGCAATGAAAGGGAGCCTAGGATGAGCAGGTCGATGCACCACTCCCTGATAGTTTTGGTTCACATAGATCTGATTACCGTAACCACGATGGCCTTAGCCATAGTGCCCTCCTCTCATTTGAATTGTGTAGGGTGGCATGGAAGCACCATACTGTGGTGTACCTTGACTATGTGGGGCTACAAAGCCATAATAAGGAGAGTAAGTGGGTTGTTGATACCCGTACCCATAAGGTGAATGACCATGTCCATACTGTGTCCCATAATAAGGTCCACAAGACATCCCATGAGATGTCCCATGAGACACTCTGTAAGTAGGAATGTAGGCTCCGGAAGCAATGACATGACCTCCAGAAGTAGGGATACGACCCCCTGAAACAATAGGAGGTACTTGAACTTGAGACACAATTGTGTGAGTAGCAGTAGTACGGAGATGACTCATAGCGACATTCTGGCCCAGAGGACCACATGAATGAGGTGGAGGAATGACATTCAAAGAACAAGGAACCGAGGACGAAGGGACCTGTGAAATTATGTATGTGGTGTTCCCTATAGTCACCCATATTAGATCTGTTATCCTAATAGGATCACCAACCCTAGTTCTAGGAGGAATATGTAATGTAGCTTCCACCGCCGGGATGGAAGGTGCAATATGACTCGTTGTCCCAAACCTCTCCACATGGTAAGGAATGGGAGTGCCACCAGGCATAGTGTTAGGTTCAAACTCTGATTTGACATGAAATTCCAAATCATGTGTGGGAATACCAGACATACCATAACTACCATAACTAGTGCTCGTGGGTTCATAATGAGTATTGTCATCCAGCATTCCATACTAGTGATGCGTGAGTGGGGGATCATAGCTAGAGTAAGTAGGTCTATCATGGAAAGCACCTATCTAAGAAATTACAGGACCTAACTCAGAAATCACAGGCATATCAGGTGAAGGGTCATAGGTAGGAGTAAACTTCCCATCATCCACCCTAAGTGGAGAAGAAAGCTCAGGAATACCATCTTCACGATCTCCCATCGTATGTGAATCAATGTGTGAAGTAGTCCACCTGGACCATCTATTTCTCTCTCCCAAAAGAGGAGGAGATGTAGAAGGAGGAAGTCCTGCTAAACGAAAATAATGGCGAGGAGCGGTACCTGAATCCACAATGACACAAAAATGTAAAAGACTCTCTAATTATGCAAACCCTAAGCAAGCTAGCATGCACAAAGCATACACCAATAAAATCCAAATCCAAACACAAGTAATCAAGGGTAGGATAAGTGAGCTCCCGAATGAAGCAGGTATGTCTCACCTAGGAGAGGCTTGAGACTCCCATACACAACAAGAGGAGGTATGTAACCAATTATTGTGGCCCTCAGCTTCAATGCGTAAAGTGACTGTGTTGTCTGACCCCAACCTGGCTGGGACACCCGAAAAATAACCCCTGCAAAGTACCCCCTCGATATCCTAGGTAAGGAAACTAAGGTCACCTCAATATAATCAATGGTCAGGCGGACAGTCACAGGAGGGATTGACCGTATGGGCAGGGTAGCAAAGCCCGAAACTCTTGAAAGAGCCCCCAGATACAAATACAATCCTGAAAATATCTCCGGTGCTACTTAGTTATGACTAGGGGTCATCCCAATCAATAACCACTCACACTGCCTCGTGCTTAACTCCCTTTTGAGAGGAGGATCCTAAGAAACAACAATTATACTAAGGAATTTCACACTCTCACCTGGACAGACACATACATGTTGTTGTTTAGTGGTCTTGGAGAATTTACTAACAATGAACTATTCCAAGACCCTAAAACCTAATCTTGTTGGTGAACCCTATAAAAGAAAAAGGTGTAATCCATTTTAATTAAGCGTTGATTTTATTTGGCTTTATTACTCAAAAGAGGTAGATGGCCATGTAACTAATGGTGTTATGACGCAACATAAAGAAAAATTCACACCTAACAATCAATGCAAATGCATTGTGTCCAATGAAAATAGGGTATGCTACTACATGAAATGTAAAAATTTTCTTCAAATGATAAGTGCAATCGTTCCTATATGAAGTCCTGACTAATACTTCAAAGCAAAACCTAATGCAAGTACCATGCAAAATGCAAAAAAGCAATGCATAATGATGCAAATAAGCAAATATTTTTGGATTTTTTGAAATAAAAATGAGATACTAAAGCAAAAGAATGATTCTACTGCCCCCAAACTTGGCAAGCACACTCAAACAACACTCACACAAAGTACTAAGGTAAAAGAAATCTAATGCACTAATCCCAAAACAAAAAATTAAAAATGCAATGACAAGAACATTCTTAAAAAAGAAATTTACCCTAAAAAAAAATGTCTCTGGTCAGAAACAGAGGTGTATACAGACTCTAGCAGTGTCAAAGGAGACTTAGCAATTATCAAAATTCACCCAACAACAATCAATCTTCCTCTAGAAGGAAAAACTAAGGGCATATGTGACTATTCGCAGTAAACCCGCATATGTACGCGGATATATCAGTGAAAACCGCGTATATACGTGACTGTGAGTTAAAAACTCACGTACATGAATAAAATTTCATAAAAACAAAGGAAAACAGACAAGCTGAGACAAACTTCACACCAATCAGACACTACCAGGAATACATGCCCCCAGACCTGACACAGAAATAGAGAAATTAGAGCAATTCAAAGTCATTGAATGCCGATAAAAAAACCCCAAAGGACAACTACTAGGAACTCCCCAGTGGAGTCGCTAATTCTGTTATGGAGAGAAATTACTATGGCTTGGGGTACCACAACATATAGCTTGACTCCAGAAATCAATCCTTTCCAATATGCAAGAGAAATCAAATATCTAACACTAAAGGATCAAAACTTGTACCTTATTCCGGACGATTGAAGTAGATCCTCGTTGAGCTTTCCAACTCCAGCTTGAATTGATAAATTACTTCCTCAACAATCAATAAACAAGGCAAGCATGCTATATATATTGGTGTTAGATATACTCTAGCATATATAATCAATAATGTATAAGTATTTGAAATCATCCATGGATAAAATATTCATTCAAACATACATTATTGGACATGAAAAGATATTTCTATTAATATAAAATCAAAGATTACAATGAATACAACCTCTGTCGGCACGTATGCGAATCGGAGAAACTGAATCCCCCACTTGGGCCTCCACCACCTCAATCCTCCATCTCTCGATAGCAAGCTCACAATAAAAAGGAAAGCTTGGGAAGAACACCAAAGTGATCCAAGGGACAAAGGGATGTAGACTCAAGCATAAGTTTCGGCAACAATGGACTATAGTTTTTTTCCTCTCAATTCTCACATACTCTTCAATGCATCCAAAGGGTTCCTTATATAGCTCTTCAAGGGTCGAATCTGAGCGATCTCAAGGCATATGGAAGGCCAGGAGACAAGTGAGTCAGATCCATGTCAAGGAAAACTCCAAAATAATTTGGCCTTTTGCACACATCCCGATGTATGCGGTTTTAGGGGTCAAACCCACGTATATACGTGAGAAAGGGCTTAAAAGTCATGTATATCAATTTAAGAATGTTTTTAGGGATGATCTTGGAAACATCAAAGGTATAAAAAAGGTCCATGGGGTCCAAAGAGTCTACAGAGGGATAAGGGAAGGCCATACAAGTGTGATTCACCAGGTGTGGTAAAATCAGCTATAACATCTACGTATAGAAAAGACCGACCATCAAGCTTCATAGCCCATGAAGATCAAGAGTACAAAATAATGACTACTTAGACAAACAGGGAAATTTTGGTACCTCCCTGTTTTTTCGGAATGAAGAAACGTTTTGTTCATGGGGGAGATGTTGGAGGAGCAAGTCGGTATGTCAACTTGAACAATAGCCAACTTAGTCGATCAACTGACTAATTAGAGATTAAGTCGACCAACTAAGGTCATGTTGGTTGAGTGAACCGACAGGTAGTTATTTTGTAACTGTTTGTAAATAATATATATTAGGCTGTTGATCTAGATGAGAACTCAGTTCAATTCTTTGCATTGTATGGACCCTCTCATGTTAATATAATCTATTATTCTATTTACTTGTTCTCATCTCTTGTCTCTATTATGTATGTATGCTTTAGTATGTATTATTGGTAACCCTATGTGATCTGTGATATTACAACAATTCCTCATCACATAATTCCTCTTCCACCCCACTACTAGGTGCAATGGTAATCCAGACGCCCTATGCTATCAAGATATTTCCATTCACCACCGGGATTTATGTGTAGGTATAAGACAGAGCCAAGTAATGGAAATAGAAGAACTACATTAGATTTTTCTGGGATTACAATAAACCTCGTACAATATCAAGGTGCTTCAAGTACAAATTTCATTCACATACAAAACATTCATGGTTTCCTAAGATCTCACCATCAAAGGTATGAACAACCATAATCAACAACCATCCAATAGAACCCTGAAAAACGACCTCCAAACAAAGGATATCAAACATGTATTTATAGAACAAAGAAGGTAATTCTAACTCAATGGGGTCAAATCAAACAAAGGTAAGCCAACTTGAGTCAATCCAAGGGGAGTATTTCAACTATAAGAGGTTAACTCTAATCCAACCCAAGCGATTTGAATTCCAAGAAGAATGACCCCAAGCCACTCTAGTAGACACATCATCCATGAAGAGAACTAAACGTTAGTGAGGTGAGGTGTCACACAAGACAAGGCATATTCCCAAAATAGAAAAGGGGGGTTACACAAGGATTTACACAAGATTTATACAAGGATTTACACAATTATTTACATAAGGATTTACATAAGTATTTACACAACTTTTGAGGTGCTAAGGATAAAAATAGCTAGTGAGGGAACACTTGTGCAAATGGGAGTTACAAAACCAAGTGTAACCTCCAAAAAGGAGTTGCAAACCCACCAAAGGGGATCAATCAACAAGTGGCACCCACCCAAACACCAAGTAGGCCCACTAAATCATGAATTGGGATCAATAATACCAACATAGGCTAAAATAATCAAAAGTTGGGTCGATTGTACAATATTTCCATGATCATCAACTAATAAAGCCACAAAAACATAAATATGGACCAATATTAACCAAACAAGTTCTAAAGTGCTAAGAATGTCCCCATCCCCCCTCAGATTGTGGATCTAGGCCTCCCATACTCTTTTAGTGGTCCCCAATCTGCCAGTTGTTTTCATTAATTAATTAATTACAAAATAATAATAATGTATCTAGGTCCTTAAAGACCCTTTTTCCGTCACCCTCTTCCACAATAATAAAGAATTATAAATTGCATATGTATGGGTCTTAACACACAATGTATTACATCCCCTTCCCCTTAAACCATGCATCGTTCTCGATGCATAATACATACATGCTTTTACAACTTTCAAAGGGATCACTACCTTCATTTTTCAAGTAGTATTTCTCAGAACTTCTCTTCCGAGAAACCACAATAATTCCCATGACTACTTTCCTCTCTATCTCCACTACCTATGGGATGTGACTCCCTTCACTTAATTTGTTCCTTAAGATATCGACATCCCATTTTCTGGCTTCCTGTGCGAGAACCAAGACTAGTAGCAAGGGTCAATATTCAATCCCCATTATAGGGTCTTCAAATATCAACAAAAATACATTCACATGAAAATCATATTTCAATCAACCATATGATTAACATCAGGTATAAAAATGTACTATACATGATATAAGAGTATTCTTTAACTACTAAACCATGGGCATAAAGATAGCATAAAGCAGTCACCATGGAACCTATACAGAATACAATAGAATTAATAGCACATGAGAGAATACTTATCTCAAATCATGGGAAACTAGATTCAACGATCCAATGTTCATCGCATAAGAGGAGCACAATAAATTTAGAAACTCTCAGAACTACCTCTTTTGAGAACCTCAATGCTTCCCACTACTACTTTAATGTCCATCTCCACTGCTTATGGGTCACCGTCCCATTTCCTAGTTTCCTATGTGAGAACCTAGACTAGTAGAGTGATATGACAAAAGAAAATGGGTGACAATCAACTATAATACCTCTCTAGAAATGGATAATAGACTTCTCTCTGAGGGAATCTAGGAACTCAGTCCCAAGAGCTAAACCATATTATTCAACAAAGATACTTGAAATAGAGATGCTTCTTTAACAATGATGTTTTTTCACATTCCCAATAGACACATGGTTAGCACTAAATATATATACTATTCAACAAGATTCTTAAAATACATCTTTCAAAAAATAAATTTTCTAATTAATTACATGAAATACTTCACTATATGCAAGGTACTCGAGATATAGATACTTCTTCAACAAAATACTTTAAATGCATCTAAATGAATCTTATTCTAATGAATTTAAATCATAAGAAATACTTCTAATATACATGGAATTTGTTCAGATAATTTAATCATATGATATGCATTACCAAGATGATTTTGCATGATTTATCACTCAAATAATTTTCCTACAAGGATGCATGAAGTGTCACCAAGATATTTTTCCAACAAGATGCGTGAACTATCACTATGATATTTTACAAAGATGCATTTCAACAAAGGTATTTGATATACTACAAGGATACCCAAGAAATATACTTTCAACAAAGATCACAAGGATATATATATATATATATATTATTTCAATGAGATCCGTGTATAGTTTCCTCACAAAGATACTAGTACCACATTATACACAATTAGAATTGAATATATAAGGTTACATGAATTTCATCTTTAATAAAGGTACAGGTATCATACTTAATAAGTTACATGGTTAGTACCTACTTTTCAACAGAGATATACAAAATACCACCAAGTTATTACTACTATACCTTTCAATAATGACACAAGATACTTTTCTAATGAAGATCACAAGGATGAATGTTTTCAAAGATCACCTAATTACTTTTTCATTTTAATGTAACAAGCAAAGAGAAGTTATATGCAACAGTCCTAATCTAAATAAGAACCAAAAAGGGCCATAACAACATATTACTTTTCATATCAATGTAAATCATAATTCTTCTTAGAGATCACTCAAAAAGACATTGTTCATCAACTAATATCAATCATACAATGACCCTTATGCATACATCATCCATATAGACATCGGTCATTAATGCATAATATCTCAACATATATCAATCATATATCGATCATGTAATATCAACCAAGGAAAACCATACATGCATCAAATAACCATACGAGAATCAATTATAGTACATAAAGAAAAGAACATCAACCATCATACATCCATTAAAATACACAACCATAATACATTAACTAGTATTCATCAAGCAAAAGATAATTATCATAATACATCAATCAGAATACACCAACCAACATACACTAATTGAAATGAATTAATCAAAATACATAATCAGAATACATCAACCAAGATTCATCAAGCATAATACAATGATCATAATACATCAATCAGAATATATCATCCAGAAGACATCAACCAAGATGCATCAATCATACGTGTAACAACCATAATAACCAAGGAAAACCAATACTAGCCATACATATAATGTTGACAATGTCATACAGGTATCAACCATTAATCAACCAATGTCAAACAATAACATCCAATAGAAAGCAATAATATAAACCAACATACATCAACTATAGAAATCATATCGAGTAGTTACTATTTATCATAATATTACATAAAATTATTAGCACATGAGGATATATATATAATAATACATTACATTACTAATTATTTACACGTAGTGCACTACTTATCAATCAAAATAAATACACAGTCACCTTAAACAACCAAACATATTACCGCCAAATTCTTATAATATTATGCAATAAAATAATTACTAGCTATACAACACATTATTATACAGTCATACCTTATACTATATTTACTATTACTATGTATTATATAGATACACCCGTTTTGTTTACATACATATTATAATTCTTCAATCATATAAAAATTATTATTAACCATATACACAACATATTAGTCATATAACCTATATATTCCATATTTAATATACTAATAGAGTTATTATGTTATACCATAATATCAATACAATTATAGCAATACTTGCATAACCCAATACTATCATATTAGATACGTAAATCATAAGATATATACTAACATAACACTCTTGATCACACTATACTTCCTAATATTTCCAAACTCATACTTCCGAGCAATTTCAAATACCTCCAAACACCTCCAAACACTCACTTCCAAACACCTCCAAATTTTACACTTACATCATTACATATAGTCACCTCTATAAATATAGTATATTCACAATATTACATACATGTAATACTAATAACTATTACATATAATAAAATACATATTATAGTATATACAAACATATAAGTATTCATATTAATAATAATGCATCTATTCTTATATATAATTTTAACAACTATACCTATCACACATATCATATTATACATATTATCTTACACTAGAATACTACTTACTTATACACAAAATAAAATAAATAATGTTAAGAGAATATGAGTCTAGGAGTTACATCCCCATAAGTAAAATCAAAGATAATATGAACCATTAGGGACAAGTCACTCAGTTTCTCCACTCAATAAATAAATTAATAACATATCTACGATAGTAATAATGCTACCACTAACAACAAAATAAATCAAATAAATATTAGAATACAAAAATATCCCATAGCTATGCTTACCTCTAAGTGACAATTCCACCACTAACTAATTAGATAAGTTAGGATAGTAATAATTAATAATTGGTATAAAACCATACTACTGCATGCATAAAATAAAAAGGAGAATTAGAAACACCATTTAGACAAGTGTACCATTCCTAAAATAGCCGGGAAGTTACTCATCCATGTAACCACAACCATCCAAGTGATATAAAAGAGACTATAAAAAGCATGACATCCATAGAGAATACAAAATCAATATATGGTATAAATGCCACTTAATAAATTATATTATTATTTAATAATAATAGAACTATATCGTCTTAATAACTTAGCATTAAACTAATACTAGGACATAATACATACTATTATAATGACAATTATTTAATTATCAATTAATAATCATACTACAATAATAATTTCAATATTAACAATTCAACGAGAAGTAAAAGAGGCAAAGCACAAGCATCAATCAATCAATTCACTCAATTATTAGATATGCACCACATAGTACTTACCAATCAATCAATTGAACAACAAATATGCAATATTAATTAATTTCAAGGCATACAACGGACTAATATTTGAAGTGAGGCTTCTTTTTCTTCTATTAACATAAGGGAGGTTAAATTCATTTCACCAAGCACATTTATAAACTCCAAAAGATATTAACTATGTAAAAGGCCCAACAGTCGCGGTGTTGGAACCTAAGCTATGATACCACTTGTAATGTCCCTTGGGGATATCAATGGGTCTGAGGGAAATATAATTAGCTCTATAAGGATAATTATATAATTTTAGCACAATGAAGTAGTTAAACAAATATTAAAATTCAGTTAAATTCAATTATTAATCATGACAATGTCCCTTTAATTACCAATAAATTAAAATAAATTCAATAATTATTCCAACGTGTGATCCAAGGGATGGTAAGAATTACTAACACCTTGTATCAAAATCAAATATCCATCCCAATCCAATTTAGACCTAAATTCCACCTCTTAAGGCTGTTTACTCTTAATCATGATTAACTAGTAATTAGTGTTCCAATTACGATACTTAAGAACACTTAGTGCACAATTGGTGGGACTTATTATAATTTCATTTTTTTATCACTTAACTACTTTTTAGAAATTCAAATAGATAATTAACACCTAATAACATGCAAATCAATCCTAATTGTCCCTTTTCAATTAAATAAACATAGTAATTATGAAAATGATTCCACAAGAACTAGTTAACTAGTCATTTAATACTAACTAGTATTGCAAAAATTTGACACGTAACCTTGATAATGAACCAAAAAGTGGAACCACATCCATTATACACATATTTAAGCATGCATGTACAATAAAATAAAGTACTTTTTTTAGATCTGATCTGAGTACATAAACGAAGGATATTTCAAGTCCAATCAATACAACTAGTTAATAAACACTACAAGGAATTCAATCAAACCAATCATACCGATTTCTAAGGAAAAATTATGTGAAGGTATAGATCCATAAAATAGAAATCCAATAACAGAGAATATGGTTGTACATTCATCTTTTACCAAAAATAGAGATTCAAATCCAAAAACTATTTGTCAATTTCACTAGAATGTACCTACTTTCCAATTGAACTTTCCAAATACCAAATAAAGAGAAATATAAGAATATTTTAGATCATGTAAATCATATAAAGGATCACTTAAATTCATATGGTTGCATATTTCCACCAATATACATTCCATTAAACAATCCACAAAACAAGCTAATTATACTCATCTGAATTGACTAGTAATTCTAGGAATCTTTAGAATAATTAAATCTATTGCTCATACAATAATTCAAATTCAGTTATAGATATAAATAACATGTTTTTTTATCATAATACAGGTATAGATAATTATAAAAAAAAATTCAAACACTTCATATGCAAAGTCACAAATCTACTCAAGACAATTATATTGAAGGAGCTAGAACTTGGAAATTGATCTAGAATTTAAGTAGACATTTCCCCAACACTGCCAAGAAGATTTATCCTTACATTATCACACAAATTTCAATATTATTTATCGTGAATAAGAATAAAATTAACAGTCATGAATTTTTACAAACACTTCATGTGATAATTCTCCAAACTATGCCAAACAGTCCAATCAAAGAACTAGTTTTCAAATAAAAGGTAGAAGCATCAAAGAGAAATGTCTTAAACCATTCTAAGGATACTGTATTATCAAAATACACAATATATAATGAACAAGGGAATAAATATAAGTTCTTTATAAGAGTTACAAAATAATTATTTCCTCAAACAATTTATGCACAAAATCCCAAAAACTAGTTTCCAATTCCTTCATAAAATTTACTTGCATAAATAGATTGAATTCTATAAGAAAATTATTCCAAAAATAACTCATATGTTTCATCAAAAATTTCATGTGCATCCATAAATAAATCATATCAGAGACAATTAAATTAAATAAACATGATATAAATCACTTATCTTATCAATGTGCAACTGGCATCATCCGAACCACATTCCACCTAGCCTTTGGCGCCACCAAGCCATATCTCACTTTGATAGGACACCCTCGAGATGAGGCTACATATTCACAATAGAGGTGAACTGGAAAATAAATCAAGTATCAGCTTCATACTACAAAACTCTATTCATCACCACATACTTCCTCTTCGACCCCACTACCAAGCGCAATGGTAATCCAGACCCCCTAGGACATCAAGATATTTCCATTCAGCAGCAAAATTTATGTGCAAGTTTAGGATAGTTCCAAGTAGTGGAAATGGAGGTACTACACCATAGTTTTCCAGGATTACTGCAAACACCATACAATATGACGGTGCTTCAAGTACAAATTTCATTCGCATAGAAATCATTCATGGTTTCCCAAGCTCTCACCATCAAAGGTGTGAACAACCATAATCAACAACCATCCAAGAGAACCATGAAAAACAACCACCAAACCAAGGATATCAAACATGTATTTATAGAACAAATAAGGTAATTCTAACTCAATTGGGTCAAATCAAACCAAGGTAATCCAACTTGAGTCAATCCAAGGTAGGTGATTCAACCACAAGAGGTTAACTCTAATCCAATCTAAGAAATTCGAATTTCAAGGAGAATGACTCCAAGACACTCCAGTGGACACATAATCTATGAAGAGGAATAAAAATTAGTAAGGTGAGGTGTCACACAAGCCAAGCCATCTTCACAAAATATAAAATGGGGGTTATATGAAGATTTACACAAGAGTTACACAAGGACTTATACAAGTATTTACACAACTTTTGAGGCGTTAAGGATAAAAATAGCCAGTGAGGGAACACTTGTGAAAATGGGAGTTACAAAACCAAGTGTAGCCTCCACAAAGGAGTTACAAAACCACCAAAGGGGATCAATCAACAAGTGGCACCCACCCAAACACCAAGGAGGCCCACTAAATCATGAATTGGGCTCAATAATACCAACATAGGCTAAAATAATAAAAAGTTGGGTCCAATGTACAATGTTTGCATGATCATCAACTAATAAAGCCACAAAAATAGAAATATGAACCAAGATCAGCCAAACAAAGTTTTAAAGTGCTAGGAATGTACCCATTCCCCCTAATATTGTGGATCTATGCCTCCCATACTATTTTATTTGTCTCTGATGCACTAGTTGTTTTCATTAATTAATTATTTACAAAATAATAATAATGTCTCTAGGTACTTAAAGACCCTTTTTCATCACCTTGTGCCACAATAATAAACAATTACAAATTACATATGTGAGGGGCTTAACAAAGAGGGTATTACAATCTTACATACAAACCAACTACAACATTGAAAAAGAATGAAGACAATATTGACAACTTTTATGGAAACCTAAAATGAGAAGCTCTATATGATTAGTCGACCATCAAATAGTTACAATGGAAGTAGATTTGGGATGGATCATACCCTAGAAATGAAACAAAATACTTCAAGACTCTGAATATTATATAGTAGGGTTTCATCTATTAATATGTCACAATAATCTAGGGACTAAAACATAGTCTCGCAGCATATTTTAGACAATTAAGCATAAAATTGGCATAATGGTGCTACAATGGAAGTAGTGGTTCTGTATAATCAATAAATAATGAATAATACAATAAAATGATCATGCAAGGTGCATGCATGTCAATACAATTCGAATTCCCAAGGAGTTCATTCGAATTGAATGAATGGGTGTAGCTTAACTGAATGTAAGCCATAGTAAACACTCCTAGTTAACCCACTGATCAAGTCCAGATTGACTCAACTAAGTCCTAACTGAAGTCAGAGTACAATGGATAACCAAGTATAACTAAAAGTAGCTTATACACATGTCATTGCACACCAACCAACAAGTGGTAGCACATCATTAACTCCAATGAACCCCAATGAGGTTAATTGAAGTCAAACTGATCATCAGAGGTGGTTGGAGGCGCCCTAGTTGACTCTGGTTGATAAATATTAATAAAAATAATCAATATAATTAGTGAAGGCACCTTCACCACTTATATTAACTGATTGTAATAATATGTTAGCAATTAGGTGCATTCATGACACTCAAATCACCCCCGAAGTGCTCTTTGTTTTAAGGAGGAAGCCTAGTTAGCCTCCCCGAATGAAGGAGAAGGTTTAGTTGGCCTCCTTAACTAAAGGTAGGTGTGGGTGTGCTCATGTTGAAGTCATAGTGTTCTCATCTAATTTCAATTAATTCAATAAAACTTAGGATAGTGGTTTAACAAGGCCAAATTGACCAAATTAAGTGTGCATGTTGGGTAAATCTCTCCAACACCCCCCCTTAAGCTATACTTAGGAGAAGTAAAATAAAGTGCATGAAAATGATAGGGCCCTGGAAACAAAGGCCATACGTCACCTTGTACAATAATGTAACTCAAACAATGCTCAAAAATAAATCTAAGTGAGGAAAAGAGGGAACCCCCCCCCGCCCCCTGAAGATGAACACTGAAAATAGTCTGATCACCCTGATGAACTCACCCCTAACAATGAATGGAGGTAAGTGAACTTATTTTCTGAAAATATTTTGGTGAATATGTCTGTAATTTGCTCATCATTGGGGCAGTATTACAGAATGATGGTCCTGTCATGCACTAATTCCCTGATATAGTGCATGTGTATCTTTACAAGCTTGATCCTCTACCTAGTAACTACATCTGTGGATATCTTAATAGCACTTTGATTGTCACAAAAAAGGACAGCGGACAAAGTACTACCAAGATCAAACTCTGAAATAATGCCTTGCAACCAAACAACTTAGATGCAAGCATTCACCGCTCCTTAGTACTCGGCCTCTGCTAAAGACAATGCTATGGCGGCCTGGTTTTTGCTATACCAGAAAATTGGGCCACCACCAAACATGAAGACATATCTAGAAGTAGAATTTCGATCAATAGAATCACTCGCCCAATCGAAATCTGTGTAACCAACTAGCTCTAGCTCGAAGTGTGCAGCATAGTGAATGTCGTAGGTCCTGGTTCCCTGAATTTACTAGAGGATCCTCTTGGCTACCTTCCAATGAATATCATGAGGCTACTACATGTATCTTGACATAGCATTCATGGCATAATAGATATCATGCAGATAATGAGTCAAGTAGAGCAAGCTACCTATCAGTTGTCGATAAATAGTCCAGTCCATGGGAGGTGTGCTTTTTCCTTCTTCAAGGTTGATCCCTGAAAGGAAAGGGAATGGAGCAGCCTTACATTCAAACATTTTAAAATTTACTAACAGGTCTGATATGTATTTGGACTGAGTGACCATTATCCCATCAATATTTTGCTCAATTTCGAGCCCCAGAAATTGCTAAAAGAGACCCAAATCGCTCATTTCAAATGCATTGTGGAGAGCAGTTTTGATGACTAAAATAGAAGTAAATGAGATACCTGTTATTAGTAATTAATCAACATATAAAACAATAATAATCAAATGAACATCATACTGCTGTATATACACATTTGGATCTAATTTACACCTTTGGAAGTTTTGCGAGAGAAGGAAGGCTTCCTATTAGATTTTATCATTCAAGCTAGCATTATGTTAGGATATTTAACTAAGAGAATAACAAGTATAGCAATCAAACACAAGAGACAATGAACACAGTTTTTTTCCTTGGGGAAACCATAAATGAAGAAAACCACACAACTTTCTCAAAGATAGAATTGGCACCAAAAGTAAAACCCCAAAACAATAAGATGATCTCCCGACAGTAGTAACCTCTTTCTTCCTTGCCCCAGTGTCTTCTTCTTCCTCAGTTATGTGCTAAAACTGAGTGTGAGTGAGTGTGTACTAAATAGAGAGGCTAGCTCTCTATTTATACTAGTTCTCGACTTGACTAAACCCAGCTAGGGCCGACTTCACTAGGTGATTCTAATAACCCTAGTGCCCTAAAACTGTAGGGACTTTAACCCTTAGACAATAGGAGGGTTACCCACCTTGACTTGACATGACTTGTTTACATTATAGAAACTCTCGATAGGAACATCAGGGCATGACATGACTCAAGTACATTACAAATACATCCCAGAATAAACATCGGGTTACAATACATAATAAATACAAGTGAATACATTTTGAAGTTACATATACATAGACACTCCCTCTTAACTAGGAAGGTATTCTCTTAACACAATTTTTTAGCACAATTCTTCTTCTCTGTATCATCTAGGTCATCGTCAAGTTCTCATCATCTTCATCTTCAAGTCATATTCATCTAGATCTGGATCATCACTCAATCTGGATCATTACTAGATCTGGATCATCACTCGATCTAGATTATCATAGGGTCATCATCACTGGATCTGGATCATCACTGGATCTAGATCATCACTGTTGGATCTGGATCATCACTCGATATAGATCATCTTAGAGACAACATAACTGGATCTAAATCATAGCTTGATCTGGATCATCACTGGGTCATCGTCATATGTGTTATCTCATGATTCTTCTCGTCATAGGAAGTTCTACAGAGCCAGCCCTTTTTCATGCTAGTTGTAGGCACACTACTACATTTCGACCAAAAATCTGACGGCCATATTGTCGGATTTTCGACACTTCCCTGTCGCATGTAGGACACTATGATTTTTTTTAAGCGTCGTTTTCTTTCCGTCGGTTATCCAACATCCTTACAATCCGTTGGTTAAGCGACAGATAAGTTTACTGTCAGTTAAATGTGAATCGTCGGTTATCTGACATATTAAATTAGCTCATATTGAAGTTTTTTTTTTTAAATCGCCTACAGGTCGTTGCATAAGCGACGGATAAGACGTCTGTGAACCGACGGATAAAACTATTTTTAAAAAAAATCATTTGTAGGCTGTCGCTTAAGCAACGGCTAAAACTGTTTTAAAAAAAAAATCATTTTTAGGGTGTCACTTAAGCGACGACTAAAATTGTTTTAAAAAAAAAATACAAATGCGGATGCTTGAAGATGTGAAAATATCTCCCAACCAACCAACTGGCTTTCTTTATGGGATGGGGGATGGCTGGTTCAAAGCTATGGAGTGAGGCTTTATTTATTCCCCTCTAAAACTCTCTTTGTCGAGATTTTCCTGGACCAATGTTCATTGAGGGATATAATGCATATAAGATATCCTCCAAATAACTACTGAAAGACCACTGTTAGTTGCAAAAGAATGCAAAAGAGACATCCCACATAGTGTCAATCTTGGTGCACCTATAAGCAGAAGATGTGCTTAGTGTAAAAGGTATCTCAATTCACTAATGAAGGCTGGCTTCAACAAGGCTTCTGTTTTCCAACATCATATTCTTTAGGATAGAACTAACACTAATGCCAACTAGTTTGAGATTCTGTTTTTGGTAAAAATCAGTCTTTTAGACAAACTAACTGCAATTCCAACTAGTTTGAGATTTTGAATTGAAGGATATGCAACCCAGTTAGGATTGTGCACGTATAAATAGAGGCTAGAATAACTGTAATTCTTTGATAACCAAACTAATGGATTGGAATTTAGTAGCCTATTCCAATTGCAACAGAAAAGTCTTGGGCTTAAATTTCTACACTTGTACTGCAAGTGAGAAGTTATAATGAGAATAAAAGAAAATAGTTTCACCCCATGCAAATATGATAATCTCCATTAAAGATAACTAAGAAAAAATCAGTAGAGGGAAAGAACAACAGGTGTTTTTAAAACAAACAATTTGCTTAATTAATTACTTAAAAGGTCTCTTACAAGCATTGGTTCTATAATGGATACTTCAGGGGCAGAGAATACTGTTACAATGCAATCAACCATAACCATAGATTTATATTTAGACTCATTATTGTGAAGTACCTGAGAGGAAAGTGGAGTCGTGCTGGGAGGAGTCTTTGGTGATGTATCGGGAGAGCTTGCATAATTGTTGCATTCTTCCTTATCCAACCTAGGAGCAGTGTCTCTTTCTGGAACTCCATCTCCATTTTGTATTTTTGTAGTCTGTTGACCCATTCGACATGTTTGTAAAGCACATCAGTTAATGCAAGAAAATCAACATTGGCTTCTAGCCAACAAAAGCAAGAATACAAAAAGAAAGCCAAACATACAATCCAACCAATTGAATAA
>LPNX010595783.1:25000-50754 GCA_001517045.1 Pseudotsuga menziesii | reverse complement strand
TTACTTATAAAAAAACTATTTTATGTAATGTGCCAGAATATAAATAAGATTCAAGAATTCCCTCACAGAAGATCTAAGATTATGAAATGGAGAAAGAAAAACTATGCACCATGCAGAATGGAAACTCTATTGCCCGCTTCCAGCCTTCATGTTATATGCAGAGAGAGATGCAAGTTTGAAATGTTTTAAAGGAAGTGGGTCTTTCATTCTGATCAGAACAGTATATGTTGAATGGGGGTAAAGTCAATAGTGATAAAGATTATTTGTATATTGGAAATTTCTATCTTTCCTTTCCTGATGAATCCACTGTATATTGGAAATTGCTATCCCCCATATTGCATGGGTGTTCAAGTGAAATTTTTTCACTTGAATAGCAGAAATGACATGGTCACGTGGTCAGCTTATGAGAGTGTTATGGTGAGATCTTCTCTTATGGGACACTTGTTTTGATGAGAGTAAAAATACACAGGGAAAATCTGAGTACACTTTCATTTTCAAACAGCAGTAAGCATTTCCAGGCATGGGTATATTCAGAGACAGCCTGACAAATTCAAACTTTGAAGAGAAGATTGGACCAGCAGTTTAGATGGTTTACCATTTCAGTTTGCATACTTGTCAAAGTCTAGCAGCTCTTCCATCTTTTCAGTGAGTACCTGAAAGAATATGGACATCATATTAGAGGAACAGTGACAAGAAACATATGAATTCAGTACAATTTTAAGAGAATTTAATAAACAACTTATTCTAGAAGGACAATACTATATGGGTCAACGAATTCAACTCTGAAATGAGGATGGCATTTCCCATGTATAGCTGCTAGCAATACATCCTATGGGACCCAACAGACATGCAAATTACATTTTTCGCATCCGCTTCTTATCCCAAGTTACTTTGATGAAATTAACTATGCACTATATGTTAATTTGCATTTCCACAAATTACAATTTATAAATGAACTTAAAGCCATATACAGTCTGTAATATATTCTAAACCATGCTATAGTGTTCATGCCGTGTTAGTCAACTGAAAATCTCATTTACAAAAGCAGAGCAGCAATAAAAAACCAGTTCATTATAATTCTGAAAGCTCAATGATAGAGAAGCTGCTTTGTAAAGACATTCAACAAAATTTCTCGATGCATTAGTACAATCATATTAGATTTTCATTTTTCATTAATTTTGGCCATCAGATCCTGCAAAGAGAGTAAAACAACACATGCAACAAAAATTTCTTGATGCATTAGTACAATCATATTAGATTTTTCATTAGTCCAAACTCATGCAAATGACAGATTCTGATGGAGATAACAAGAGTCAAGTAAGTCCAATGATAGCATAGTCATCAGTACAAAATAAATGGTTAGTTCCTATCCTCAGTATTCTGGCCATACCGTCCAGTCTATGGTCCATTGGAAAAGTTGGGTATAAAAATCAAAATCCCACAAATCAAATCTGAATTCTTGTAAAGGTGGTCTTCCTGCTTTTTAAGCATGCAATCCATTGATTGGTGTACACAATACAGAGTACAAAAAGATTTACATTAATACACAACAATACAGCTACAATACCAGTTTTCTAGGTTACAGTAACACCCAATATTTTACTTGTTTCATTATTTAATTGTCAAATCAATTTAGCACTGGTTCGATAGCAAGAAGATGTTCAGATTTCCATCAACATAAACTGAAAAACAATGATTTTTGGAAAAGTGGATATCATTCTGATCTCAATAGTTTAACAAGCATGTTTACCCTTTCAATCGCTACTACCCTCATGCTGCCTTTTGTGCTTTCTACTGGGTTCTGATCCATGCCTTCTCTTATCTCGCTTGGAATCTGATTCATGACTTTTCTTATCTATCTTTGAAGTCTTTCTTTCTTCTCTTCTCCTCTTTGTTTCCTCTTTCCTCTTCCTTTTCCTAGCATGTTGATCATCTCCTAAAGAATCCGATTCATGTCCATTAGACTGTTGGCTTGCTTCATCCTTTTGAGAATTCATGTGAGGTTCATTCTCTCTTTCCTGAAGTTTGTTATTTGAAGCAATACTAAATTCGTTAGGAAGAGCTTTTTCATTCACAGAATGATGGGGAGCCCTGCATTATGAAGTTTGAGAGAATAAATACAAATGCAAATGAAAAGCAATAAAAAAAATAGAAGAAATAATGAATATGCATCTATAGAAAAGATAACCAAATCAAAACATAAGAAGTGAAGCACAGTCATTTTCTTGCAAGTGAAAATCAGAACAAGGTTGAGAGAGTTAGCAACAAATCAGTAAAAATCCAATCATTCATCAACAATAACAATGTAAAGGTGAAAACTTAACGATAAAAACCAAGCCCCTGTACACGCTCTCCTAAGGTAAAAGACAAGCAGAATACAAAGTGATAAAAAACTAGTAATATTTTAGTCACAAATAAATACCTTTCTGCCATCTCCCAATGGGAGCCTTGATGCTATGACCAAGATAATTTTCTATGTGCTTGTCACTCTTCACATCATCCCAACTGAATTCTGCATTCCAGTGGTCAAATAAGGAAATGATCAAATTCTATTTATTAAAAATATTGTCTCTGGTTGAACACAAATCATTCACATCGAATCAATTATTATTAGTAACTATTGGCAGCAGGAAGATCAGGCATAAACACACGAATCAAAACTTGCTAAAAGCCTAAAACAATGCACAACCATGGTGACATTTACCAGAAAAGTAACCAGAAGTTATGGGAGGCATTTGGAAGCAATCAAACTTAATTAACAAGTTCAAATAGAACATATGTAATCGGGCATTGCTCAAACTTGACTTGTTTTTTGTTAAAATGCACAGCAGAATTAGAAGAACAAGTAAATACAGAGCCCACACAGAGTAAGCCTAGACCAAGGGATTTTGGAGAAAGGAAAGCCCTTCCAAAAAAAATTCAGACAGATAAATACCATACACTTAGAATAAAAATAAAAGGACTCTCTAACAATATTCAATTACAAATATATGAATTTATATCACATAGAGATGCAACGGAAAGATATGGGATCAGCAGTCACATATGCACAAATTCAGGTGGAATTAGAAGTTGTTCCAGTTGTCACAGTAATTATAGCTGAGAGGGATGTACTGTAACTACCATGTCAGAGATGTCACTACCTGCAACTCTTACAAAGGCAATAAGCTTGATAGCATTGCTGGTTCTAGACAGTAAGCTTGATAACAATGCAACAAAGCTTTAGAACATGAAAAATATTTTTTCATATTTCTAGTGTCATCTTCTACTTTAATATATTAATGTTAGTGGACCAAGAGTAATATGTTATATCTGGCATCTAGTTCTAAAAATTGGTTTTATTTTGGCTTACAACTAAATGAGTAGTCTACAGAATCCAGAAATTAAACATAGCCAATAATAATCAAAGACTAAAATCCATATGCCCTTCAATACAAGTACCAGATGCATAGACTTTTTATTTCAAGATAATATTTGTTCAATTAAACAACAAAAAATATTTTTCCAAATTCATAAAAAAATCACGAAGAAAAAGAGAGAAATCACTCCAGATTTCTAACATTCAACTTCAAAGCATGACAGGTAGTTGACTAACAATGCTACACTACACTCCCGAATCAAGTGGTCTGTAGTATGAAGGATGAAATGGTGGCATGTGGCATGTCCCAAGAAGAGGACTGGACCAATGAAACTTTTCTGTCATCCCGTTGAAAGGACTGCCACCTTTTCCTTGTTAATCAATGAACAAACTGCTCGTTCACTCTCGGCTCCGGTAAAGTGTGAAATCTATCAGCTCTACAGTCAGTTGGTTACTGAAATTATGGCAATAGCTCATCTCTCAGCTGGAAAGGACACCTGCAATGATGGCTTTTACAGGATTAACACCATGAACTGACCTGATAACAATCTAGGGACAAGTACAGAGGCAATCGCTGCTATGAAATACACCGAAGTCAGCCACCCAAGCATTCAATTTCGGCATCATGAAGGCAGATGGGCAGCTGCTCCAGGGGAATTGACAGTTAAGCAGGTAGGAATGGGCTCAGTGGTCAGGTACATTGTAGGGCTCGTCACTTCATTGTTTGTTTCTATTCTCACCTTTTTTGATCTCCCTTCTGTTTTTTCTCTCTCAAGCTAATCTATAACTTTCCCCATGATACTCAAAGCAACGCTCCTTCTGATATGTTAGTGTCCAATACCTCCTTGTGCTGCTTCCTTCTAATCTATGAGACTCCCTTGTGCTCTTCCTGCAAGAGGTGGTACCCTCTTCCCCTCCTAGAAGTCTCAACCTCGTCCTCTACTCCTATCCCCATTTCAAGGGCGTCCTCTATGCCCAGCATGCCCCTCTTCCACGACACCTGAAATGGCAAGGCCCCTGTTACTAATAGTAGAATTAAGCTCGAAATTGAACACAATCACTCCCAGTACTTCCGCCTCACCCCAACCCACATTCAAAGGAAAATTGAGGAACTTAAGGAGGACACTTGCCTAGAACAGGAATGCACTCTGGATGAGAAAATTCTAGAAAATATGGAAGGCCATACTCAAGACCCAGGAAACACAAGAACCAGAGATATTGAGTATTTTAAGAACATTGCACTCAAGTGGCAGATTAAATCTCTTCTGATTAAGGCCATCCTGGACACTCAGGAAGAAAGAAACGGTTTAATCCTGATGATGGATGAAATTATTGATCAAAACAACAAGCTGCATGCTTAGAACAAAAGATTGGACAGAAAGCTTAACTGTATCTATAGAGCTACTACAGGCATGGAATTTCCTCCTGAAGATCACCTGAAAACTCAAGCGATCCAGGTCCCAATAAATTCAATTCTGGAAGATGATGCACAGAAGTAAAAATAGGTTCCCGCAGTCAATTTTTTTTTAGAATTTTGAAATATATGTCAATATAGGCATGTTGCAGAACTTTTATTATGTTATCAGTTTCTATTTAAATCCTCTCCAAAATATTCGTATGACAGAATGCTGTAATAGTGAAACTTATGTTTAATATCTTGGCCGGGCTTTCCTCGGGCTGGCCAAAATTTTGACTGCATGTATATCTTTTATATAAATCAATAGAAACTCTACTAGCTTACAAAAAAAACAATGCTACACTATACCAAATGCATCTTCAATAAATTTAGGTTCAATATCATCACTGCATGTATTTTATTAATGTAAAAATGCATATATATTAAATAACATGAAAAGGAAGTATAAACATGCAATAAAAGCAACTCACCCCCTCGCCTAATGGAGATTTCTCTAACATGATTAACAAGACCTGTAATAGGATCACTGAAAACCTTTGCCTCCAAATTTCCCTCCAAATAAATGTGTGCCCTGTACAGAAAACTACATTAGATTCTAACAAGAATATTGTATGAGATAAAAGTGCTAAAGAAAAATGGAGATCTTTAGTTTATTGAAAGTGGACTAAAAATAGGTACTAAAACACCACTACAATCATATCAGTAAATCCCAACGAGTTAGATGCCATAATTTGCATTCATCCGTTTGCAAATTAAATAGATTGAACTGTTCAGTTCTAGGACCAAGTTAATCAGAAATTGCCAATGGTCTGTACACCAATAGGTAATATCAATTGTTTATAATAATGACAAGCAGACCACCAAATAAGAAATTAAATAACTGAGAAGAAAATGCCACCTTAAAAGGAAGTTCTCTTTCATTTAATGGGCAAGCAAATGTCAAAACACATTGAACCAGAAAACAAATGGCTTGACATAGCCACAAATCCTAAGAAGAACAATTTTGGCACATGTTAAGCCTAAAGGGAAAATGTTAAAGTTAATTTAATGTCTCAAGAACGTGTAGAGTCAAAGACAACTATGAATTAGTAATTTCATAGTACACCTGAAGATATATTGCATGGATCAGCATTTAATGATTGTCTCACAAATCAATGTGACTGTGTTATAAGTACACCCCTTCACCCCATGATCAGTCAACGCGTTTAAGTATACCATCATGAGGCTCATGGTAATCATCAATCTTATCATCATTCATTACTCAATATATTTTTATATATTTGCATAAATATTCTATCAATCTCATAAGAAACAGGAACTGTTTATTATATTTGTTATCAGAGCCACACTTGGCCAATTCTGTGGGTTAATCCTTCAAAAAAGCCGACCATTTATTATATTTGGTATCAAAGCCACATTTGGCCGATTCTGTGGGTTAATCCTTCAAAGACAGTAAGCTTGATAGCATTGCTGGTTCTAGACAGTAAGCTTGATAGCAATGCAACAAAGCTTTAGAACATGAAAAAGATTTTTTCATATTTCTAGTGTCATCTTCTGCTTTAATATATTAATGTTAGTGGACCAAGAGTAATATGTTATATCTGGCATCTAGTTCTAAAAATTGGTTTTATTTTGGCTTACAACTAAATGAGTAGTCTACAGAATCCAGATATTAAACATAGCCAATAATAATCAAAGACTAAAATCCATATGCCCTTCAATACAAGTACCAGATGCATACACTTTTTATTTCTAGAACCAACAATGCTATCAAGCTTACCTGCAAGATTTAATGGTTCTGCCCAAACTCATACACTCACATAACCTTCTTCGAAAGATATTCTACACTTCGTAGAAGAGCCATAAACATGTTTCCCTTCAAATGACCTTCGAAATACATTCTACAGTTCATAGAAGAATCATAAACATGTTTCCCTTCAAATGATGAACAATAGCAACATTCTGATTGTCAGATGAAGGGCAATACTACCAAAGGGAAATTCGCTAACTGGTGAGGTTCATGGAATATTGAGCCATTCACCAGGGTTCAATTCTTGCAATGGTCTACCCCACCCATATGGCATGAGGTTAAAAGGAATGAGGCCATGTTCAAGTGTTTGGGCGATTTTAGGGGAACAGCTACTCCTTAGGCATGGCACCTGTGCTGAAGAAAACCCACTTTGCAGTGCAGTGTTTCTTGAACCACATCCCAAGGGCAGAAAATGCCAAAAATAAGGGCACTACTTGGGAGCATTATTAAAATTTGGCATCTTCCACTGTAATTCAAAAATGACGGTTGGCATTCTACAATGCCCTCAGACTAGTATGTATAGTAAATCCTAACACACGCATAATTGTTTTACATATGCAACATATATAGAATGTATTAGTAATCTATTATATAAATTGGATGACAGATTTTTTCGGCTTGATTTTTTTGCCAAAAGAAAATAATCACTATTTTATAGCAAAAACTAAATAAAAATGGGCATTCGACTCAATTTTTAGAGTCTTGGGGGCCTAAAAAAATCCAATTCCATTGAAAATTTGTTTGGTTTCATTTTCCTTCCAGAAAAGAGTTTCGGTCAAAGTGCTGAAAGTGCACAAATCCCTGCTGACCAAATCCAAAAAATATCGTTGCCATCAAAACCCTTTTATGTTCAAATTTCCAATTTTCTCGAGAAAAAATAACAAGCAAAGGCCCAATTCGTCAAAAAGCATCGGCATTCACTGTCTGAGGGTACATTAGGGAATCGGGTATAGAATGAAAGGATGGATCCCCGAGTATTGAACTTGTGGCCAATAATTGTGAGGCACTTAATTCTAAACCCTCTTTTACTGACTATAATAGGGTAAAATTCAGAACTTGGTCCCCATACCTTACAGAATTCTCTGAAAGCCAATATCAAAGACAAGGGAAATGAATAAATAATACTTACGATCTCTACCGCCACGGACACCTCCCCCTAACAGATGATACATGACTCCCCCTGCTCAGTAGAATTCCCGTCAGAAAACGCCGATTCGTCCAGTAATCCCGGTCTCCTGTTATTCCAAATGCTCTCACCAAATTTTCCCTGAAATCGCTTGGTTCGACTGAAAACCTTGAAGTATTTGTGGCATATCAAAGAAAGATAAACTGGATTTTATTAAAGTTTCCTCTTATATCTTGCGATATGTATCTTATAAAAGGCACCGTCGCTTATCTTGCGATATGTATTTTACAACCAATTAAAGGATCCGTCGCTTAACCGACGATTATGAGACTATCAGTTGTTTAACCGACGGATATTCTCATAATCATCGGTTAAGCGATGCTTGTCGCCAAACTTACAAAAAAGAAATGTATCCTTGTGATTTTTGGTAAGTTTAAAAAGAGAAATCAACGCGCCTTCGGATTTTACCGTCAGATTTTGGATCGAAATGTAGTAGTGGCATACCTCCTTGTAGGTCTTTGGTAGCCCTTATATCTGACCCTAGGTCAGAATGGCCAACACTCACATCTAACCTTGATATGTCAAAAATGCAAAACACTTACATCTGACCTTGACTCGTCAAAAAGATGCTCGGTCCTAGACTGAGGGTTCCTGGTAACTGACCAGGTGCCTCCATTCAAAGAATGGCAGTAGCCCTTACATCTGACCTACTTGTCAGAATGGCTGACACTCACATCTGACCTTGACTCGTCAGAAAGGTAGTAGCCCTTACATCTAATCATGTAGGAACTAATCCTACAATCACATCAGAATGGCCAGCACTCACATTTGACCTTGACTCGTCAGAAAGGCAGTAGCCCTTACATCTGATCATGTAGGAACTAATCCTACAATCACATCAAAATGGTCGGCACTCACATCTGAAATGGAAGGAAGAAATCCTCTCACCATGACAGAATGGAAACAACCCTTATATCTGATTAAGTGGGAACACATCCCTCAATCACATCAGAATGGCCATGCGCTCACATCTGATCATGTAAGACTACATCTTACAATCGTCTCAGAAAGGCCCTTAGTCCTAAACCAAGTATTCCCAGTAACTCACCAGGAAGCTCCATTCCAAGAATGGCAATAGCCCTTATATCTGATCATGTAGTAACCAATCCTATAGTCATATCAGAATGGCTTAGCACTCATATCTGACATGGAAGGAACCAATCCTCTCACCATGACAAAATGGCCCAGCCCTTACATCTGACCTACTCATCAAAATGGCTTACGGACTCATCACTTCCCCTTGGAAGGAACCTCGATCTAGAGAACACCAAGCTTCTCCCTGAAGTACTCAAACTTCACTCTGGCCAATGGCTTTGTCAACACATCAGTTATGTGTTCATCTATCATAACATACTAGAGAATCACTGCTCCCCTCTGCACCATATCCCTGATATAGTGATACTTGATCTTTATATGGTTCGACTTGTCATGGAACACAGGGTTCTCTGACAACTTCACACAACTCTGGTTGTCACAATGTATACAAGTAGCATCCATCTAGAGATCAAATAAATCAGACAGTAGCTTCTTGAGCCATACTGCTTCACAACTAGCTAAACAAGTTGCGACATACTTTGCTTCAGCTGTACTCAGTGACACATAGGATTGCTTCTTGATAAACCAAGAGATCACACCTGATCCCACACTGAAACAACATCCTAAAGTGCTCTTCCTATCGATGGAATTTCCTACCCAATCTAAATCCACATAACCCTCTAGGTTAATCTTATGATTCATATCATACTTGAGCCCATAATCAATTGTACCCCTCAGGTACCTCAGAATATGCTTTGCAGCAATCAAGTGAACATGTCTCGGATCTGTTAAGAACTGGCTCAAGGTGTTCACACGAAAGCAAATATTTGGTCTCGTATTTGTCAGGTACATCAAGGACCCAATCATCTGATGATACATCATGGTATCAACCACTTCTGATGAAGAATCACTTAATAGCTTTAATTTCGATGCCATAGGTGTGGTCATGGCCTTGCAAACCATCATCTCGAATCTCTTCAGGATCTCTACCATATATTTCCCTTGTCCTAGGGAAATCCCATCTACACTCTGCCACACCTCCATACCTATAAAATAATTATCATACCGAAGTCCTTCATTTTGAACTCGGCAGTAGTATTTCTCTTTGTATCAGCAATCAACCCATCCATACCTATTACAAACAAATCATCTACATACAGTAGGAGCATCACTGGGTTTCCATCTTCAACCTTGTAGTAAAGATTGGAATCTGTTTTACTCTTGGTAAAGCCCAAACTGGATAGAAAGCTGTCAATTCTGAACTACCATGTCCTGGGTGTCTGTTTCAAACCGTACAGGGATTTCTTTAATATGCATACATCATACTCCCTGTCATGTGTCTCAAAACCAAGTGGTTGCTCCACATACACTTCCTCTTCTACTACACCATTCAAGAAAGCAGTCTTGACATCCATTTGGTGTATCTTCCATTTCATTGATGTAGCCAAAGCAAGTACAAATATGATGGAAGTGTATCTGGCTACAGGTGCAAAGGTTTCTTCATAATCTATTCCTTCTTTCTGGGAGAAACCACGAGCAACAAATCTTGCTTTATATTTCTCTATGCTACCATCTACAGCATGCTTGATCTTGTAGATCCATTTGGAAGTTACAACCAACTTCCCTTCTGGTCTTGGGACAACATCCCAAACATCATTCTTCATGATCGATTGATACTCTTCGATCATAGCATCCTTCCATTCTTTTCGTTCTATCGCTTCTTCATAATTTTAAGGTTCTTTATTGATGAAATCACACAGTAATGCTACATACCCAGAGTAGGATCTGGTCCTCTTTCTTTCTCTGTGATTATCTTATGGAGCCCCATATCTTTCCACACCTTGGATAGCTTCTCATACCCAAGAAGGTTTCCTCTTATGAGGATTCTTCTCTAGAGGTGGACCTACAGCTTCTTGAGGTTCTTCAAATTCTCGATCTTCTTCTTGATCTTCTACATTCATGGTTTTATCATGAATCCTGGGTGCTTTCGATTCTTCAGGAACTTCAGCAGGTCTCTTTTTGGATTTGTTGTAAGCTAAGTCTTCATCAAATCTCACATCCCTGCTGATGTCGATCTTCTTGAATCCTGGGAAGTATATTATGTAAGCCTTCGAGCTTTCAGAGTATCCCACAATTATACCCTTCTTTCTTGAAGGATCTAATTTAGTCCTCTTCTCTTTTGGAATGTGTATGTACACTGGACAGCCGAATATTCTGAGATGGCTGACTTCTGGTTTCTTGCCGGAGAAAACTTCTTCAGGAGTCTTGTTCTCAAGTACTCTGTGTGGAGTACGGTTATGTACCAACACCACTGTTCTGGTAGCTTCTGCCCATAGATGCATAGGAAGATCTTGATCATGAAGCACTGCTCTTGCAGCTTCCATGATAGTTCTGTTTTTCCTTTCTGCAATCCCATTTTGTTGTGGATTATAAGGAGTGGAAAACTCCCTCTTAATCCCTGAGCCTTTGCATAAATATTTAAATTCATTTGATGTGAATTCTCCACCATTATCTGATCGAAAGGTCTTGATCTTCTTTTCTGTTTGATTCTCGATCAAGGCTTTGAATTCCTTGAACTTGCTGAATACTTCATCTTTATTCTTCATGAAGTAAATCCATGTCTTCCTAGAAAATTCATCAATAAAAGAAACATAATATACATGCCCTCTTAGTGAGCTTGATGGCATTGGACCACATACATTGGAGTGGATGATTTCCAATATTCCTTTTGCTTTGCTTTCACTACTTGGAAATGTCTTCTTTGTATTCTTTCCTTTTGCACATCCTTTGCAGACCCCATCATGTTTTGCTTGAATTTCTGGAAGACCTTCAATAGTTTTGCTTACAAGTGGTAGTGCTCTGTAATTCACATCTGCAAGCCTTCTATGCCAAAGTTCATTTGGCTCTACTGTTTCATGGACCAAGGCTTGTTTTGGATGGCCCTTCAATTTGTATAAACCTCCTTCTTATTCCCCAATTACTACTGCATCATTAATAGTCTTTCCCTTTGGCCACATGATGACTTGGTCATATATAAATCCAACCCTCATGCCTTTTGCATCTAATGCAGATATGGAGAGAAGGTTCTTCTTGAGTCCTAGCACAAACAATACATCTTGCATCTTCATAGACTTTCCAAAGTCTAGCTTATAGGAGGATTCCCCATTACCTTTTATTGGATACTGGTAGTCATCTTCGAGCTTCACCTTGTGAGGTGATTCATGTTCTGATAGTCTCACAAAGGACTCTTTGAATCCTCTCATATGTTTGGAAGCCCCACTGTCTATGAGCCAATCATTGCTTCCATGTGTGATGTTTCCCGTGAGAGCAGAAATCAAGACATATTCTTCATCACTTGAAGAGTCTTCACTTTCATATCTGGTTCTCTTCTTGGATGGTTCATCATCCTCTGCAGCATGAGCATGATGTCTTCTTTTGTTTCCCTTTTTCTTATTTTGTATTTTAGGACAATCTTTTACAAAGTGTCCTACTTCATCACATGTATAACATCTGCTTCTAGAAAGTCTTTTCTAGAGTTAGTTTTAGAGAAATGCTTACCTCTGGAGTGATGAGAACTTATTTTGGTTTTATTGGAGTGTACTATGAGAGCTTGATCTTCACTTCCCATCTTTTCTTCTTGGGCTGCCATTCGAGCTTCTTCTTGAGAGCATTCTTCCCATAGTCTGATGAACTTGACTAACTTATTTCTGGTACAAATTCCTTGAATAAAGGTGTCCCATGATCTAGGGAGACCATTCAAGGTGGTCATCACGACCCTTGCATTCTCCACTTCTTCATCTACTTCTTCCAGCTATTCCTTGATATGAGAGAGCCTTGTAAAGTAAGACTGGATGGTCTCAGCATTCTATATCTTTACATTCTTCAGTTGGTTTCTCAGAGTCATCTTCTGGTTTATGTTCTTCCCTTCAAACAATTTGGTTAGGGCATCAAACATAGTTTTAGGTGTCTTTAGGGAGGACACCTGTGATATGAGGCGATCCTTGATTGAATCAGCAATGATCCTCTTTTCCATAACCAACTTATTCTTGTGTAAGTCCTTAGCCTCATCTCCCTCTGGAACTAGAAACTTCTCATTGATATAGGAGTCCAACTCATTTTCTTCCAGGACTAGGGAGATCCTATACTTCCAGGCTCGGAAGTTATCAGATCCCTCAAGATTTTCATCAATCTTGGTATGATGAGACATCTTAACTGAGAACCTCAAATGGAAATACAAAAGATTTAGATCTTACCAGTTCAAGATGTTGTATCTAGATTTGGAGCTGAAATTCTGTAGTGCTGGTTCAGGATCAGATTAGGGTTTTGCTTTTCTGGAGTTCTGTCCAACCAAATGCTTTGATTTTGATCCCTAACTTTGATTTTGAGGAGGAGGAGATCAATCTAGGCTTGGGCTCACTGAAAATTCCACTTCTGTGGAAATCCTTAATTTTTGGTAGCAGTGTCAGGTCCAAAACTGAAAAATCTCATAATTGGATTTTGCTTCGACAGAAAGATGTGCCCTAGGGAGGAGAGTTATTCCAACCTTATTTTTCTGAAAATATATGGAGATAGATCTACAAAGTAGGAATCCCTAGTTCCCGCAGCTGCACAATGTCTTCTTCTTAGGTTATCTCTGATACCATGTTAGATTTTATCATTCAAGCTAGGATTATGTTAGGATCTTTAACTGAGAGAGTAACAAGTACAACAATCAAACACAAGAGACAATGAACACAGTGTTTTTCCTTGGGGAAACCATAAATGGAGAAAACCCCGCAACTTCCTTAGAGATAGAATCAGCACCAAAATTAAAACCCCAAAACAGTAAGATGATCTCCCGACAGTAGTAACCTCTTTCTTCCTTTCCCTAGTGTCTTCTTCTTCTTCCTCAACTATGCGCTACAACTGAGTGTGAGTGAGTGTGTACTAAATAGAGAGGCTAGCTCTCTATTTATACTAATTCTTGACTTGACTAAACCCAACTAAGGCCGAATTCACTAGGTGATTCTAATAACCCTAGTGCCTCAAAAATGCAAGGACTTTAACCTTTAGACAATAGGAGGGTTAACCACCTTGACTTGACATGACTTGTTTACATTATAGAAACTCCCGATAGGAACATCGATGTAACACCCTGTTTTTGACCTCGATGCATTAAATATACATGATACATATATATTGTAAATAATCATGGTGCAGAGCTAAAGGCAAAGGCCCCACCATCGATTTGGTTGTGTTATGTTTCGGTGTTTGGAATTGTTGCCGATAGTATATCAGGATATACGGCACATATTAAGTTGTGGCATCATGTAACTATGCATTTTAATTAAAAGAACCCCAACCAGCTATGTCGATGCAACTATATTGAAAAGGGAATGATTTCCTAAGGATAAGGGGGGGGATTGTTAAACCTGGAACCCATGGGGAAAATCCATGTGTCGATCAACCACTTAAGCTCCTATGTTAGTTGAGGGCAGTTAATGCTGGGTAGTGGTGGGTGGAAATATTTCCCCCACACACTCTCCACCAGCTGGTTCAGTCACACGCACGGGCTCGGAGTGGTTTTCCTCATGCACCATTTGGGATGCCCGATCGTTCTGTCCACTCTCTCTAGTTTTGCTCACCTTCATGCACCGTTTGGGGGGACTCTTCATCGTTTTGGCCATTCATTTTTCCTCATGCATAGGAATTTTTGTCTTCACTGTCCATCTCATGTAGGGACACCATTATTTTTTCCTCATGCATCGATTGGGGTCTGTGCATGTTCTTCCTCCTGTCTATGTAGAGAATCGGTTTTCCTTTTTACGTTCTTGTTCGAACAGTGTAGTGGTCCAGACACTTTATTTTTTATCATTGGCTATGGTTTTCCTTATTGACAATTTGTTGTTGTATGCCTTTACGTTTTGGGCTGTTGTAGCCTGTTATGGAGTTTTTTTGGCCATGATAGGGCTAAGAACAACTGAGGATTTGTTTTCCCCTATCCAAGCTGTCAATCGCTTGTCTGGCTGTGTGCATGCAGTGGTTGGTCTTTGAACTATGTTGGAGTGTAGATGAGGTCTTGGTTTACTTGACAAACCTGGTGTGTTTGGGAACCACACAAGCAGAGCTAGAGGGATAGCTTTCTTCTCCACAGCCCCTGAATAGCACTGGAAGGGAGGTTAGGGCCCGAGGGACTGTGTAGCAGAGAAGGGCCTGATTTCCTTATGTTGGGTGTGTGTGGGTGTCCTAGAAGTCAAGATAGTTCTAGTGTATGTGTCCTTAGCTCTTCAATGAGCTCACCAGCTTAGCATTTAGCCTTTCCCAGCTCCTAGATGGCCTAATAAACCCAACTATGTTGGCTTGGCTGATCCGTTGTTTGCTTGATAAACCCAACTGTGTTGGCTTGGCTGGTATGTTGTTTTCCTGAGAAACCCAACTGTGTTGGTTTGGTTGTTTGTTATCCTTGGCTATGTGTAATCCTGCTAGTTTCTTATTCCTTGGGGAAATCATGCCTGGATCGGGGGTGGCAGCGTTGCTGAGAGATTAAGGAGCACGCTGGCCTATGGTTGGGTGGAATGTTGCAACGACGTAGCTGGTTGCGGGACAGTTCTTATAAGATAAGTATTCTTGACCATTTCATCCTTACATTTATACTTACTGTTAAATGAATATGATGGACATGTTGAATGTTTAATTGTGTGTTTTTATTCCACTGAATGATAATCATGTATGCATGTTTTATGTTTTAAGCATTTTTCTTTAGTTTATATGTATGTACATGTTCATGGGGCGAGTTTCCTAGATGTTTGGTGTATAGTAGCATCCTTTTCATCGGTCAAAGGGCCAGGGATGTTACAATTGAGGCATGACATGACTCAAGTACATTAAAAATACATCCCAAAATAAACATCGGGTTACAATACATAAGAAATACAAGTGAATACATTCTAAAGTCACATATACATGAACACTTACATCTTGGAATACCACTCTCTTGGGGCATGCTTTAGCCCGTATAGTGACTTCTTTAGTTTGAAAACCAAATATGGCTAATAAATACATCCCTTAGGATGGTTCATATCTATCTCCTCATGAATATCTCCATGCAGAAAGGCAAACTTAACATCCATATGATGCACTTCCCAGTGCTTAGATGCAGAAATTGCCAAAACTAGGCGGATGGAGTCCATTTTTGCAACCGGTGCAAAAGTCTCATGGTAGTCCACACCTTGGACCTGGGAGAAACCTTTTTTCTACCAGAATTTCCTTATATTTTTTGGTTTTTCCATCAGCAGCAACCTTAGTTCGAAACACCCACTTACGTTGAACCACTCTCCTCCTCAGAGGAAGAGAAACTAGTTCCCAAGTAGTGTTTTTTTGAAGAGAATTTATCTCTTCATCCATGGAAGCTTTCCATCTCGAATCCTTCCAAGCATGGTAGTAAGAATTAGGATCTGAAATTCTCATTAAATAACAATATTTGGACAGAAAATAATCAGGACAAGAGAGCGCAATACCTGCTCTTTGGAAATCAGACCGGGTTCTCCTTGGATCATCTAGATTTCCAATGTTATCACCTGCGGAGGAGAGTGTCTATCGGGCCCAAGTTGGGATATGATTTTGCACTTCAGGTTCTGATTCAGCATTTGATGTTTACTGTTCACTAATATCAGAAATTAGAGGATCCAAATCAGGGTCATCACCCCCATGATCTATTTTGTTCTAATATCCAGTAGCTTGAAACCTTTAGATTCATCAGGATATCCAATAAATAGACATTCTATGCTTTGTGGTTGCAAATCCCTCCTTTTATTAAGTGGAATTAGGGCCCATGAAGTGGACCCAAACACCCTCAGATTCGACACATCCAGCTTGTGTCTGAAATATGCTTTGAAAGGGGTCTTCCCTTTCACGAATGAGTGTGTCACTCTGTTCTAAATATATGCTATAGCATGCATGGATACATCCCACAAATTTGTAGCCAACTTATTTGATTCCAGCATACAAGTGGTCATCTCCATTAGAGACCGATTCTTCCTCTCTGCTACACCATTCTATTGGGGAGTGTATGGGATGAAATGCTGGATATGAATACCAATTTGGGAAAATATATGTAGTAACTCATTACTGATATACTCCCCACCATTATCGGATCTCACAATCTTGATCTTTTTTCTAGATGCATTCTCAATCAAAGCCTTCAATTCAGTGAATTTTTCCAAGACTTCTAACTTCTTTTTTATGAAAAAGACCCATGTGTATCTGGAAAAGTCATCAATGAAAGTGAGAATGTACCTTAATCCATTCATGGATGTGATAGGCATGGGATTGCTGATATCAGAATGTATCAGTCCCAAGATGCATGATGCTCGACTTGCCTTCCCTCGATCAAACTTATGCTCAGGGTGCTTGCCAACAATACATCCCTTGCAAATTTCGATGGTAGCTTTGATGATCTAGAGGCCTTCAACCATAGAATTCTTCTGTAATTGCTGCAAGTATTTAAAGTTCACATGGCCGAACCTTTTATGCCACGGTCTACTAACCTCATTCCCATGAATCAGCAATGCGATGGGATTTGCATTCGCCATAAAATTGGAGAACTTGTAAGCTTTTGCATGATGGTTTGCAAGGCCTTTTGCTACAAGTTTTCCAGATGCAAGTTCTATTATCTCTACATCAGTTGGGATAAAGGAAAATCTCTTGGGAACTCTCATACGTGTCATTTGATAAACACTTAGGAGGTTTGATGCAAGAGATGGTGCATACAGAACACTGGCAAAATAACCATGCTCAATATATACAGTACCTTGTCCTTTGAATATGATTGTGGAGTCATATCCCATGTGGATGGGAATGGATTTGCTAGTATCCAAAGATGAGAAAGAGTCTCTTTCAACCATCATGTGATTCAAAGCTCCAGAATCTATCAAAATAGCTTTCGAATTCAAAGTGTTTTCCATGAGAGCATGACCTCTTTCATGTTTTGGTTCCTGATCTTGCTGATCTCTCCTCCAAAATATTTCTGGAAGATTGATGTGATTTTTATCAAGAAGAGAAGTAGCTTCATCAAGTTTATTTTTCATGCAAGCATGTTCAGGGTAGAAGCCTTTCCCATGGTATTAACACTTGACTTTTTCCTTTCCATGATGCCCTTTGCTTTTGTTCTTCTTCGAGCTAGAAGGCTCTTCATGCTATTGGTTTTCAACTTTAGGCTTAGGAGCTTCAAATTTTGTTTTTGGGTTCTTCTACTGGTTTCCTTTACCCTTGAGATATTTGGGCCCTGAGACATAGAGGGATTGATCATAGGAGGATCTGATGATCCCCATCTTGACAAGCTTATCATGTTCACTTTGTAGGGACTCAATGAAGGCATTGAGTGAAGGAATCTTCCATCCAGGGGTTGTGAGATTCCCCACATGGAATGCAGAGACAAACACTGAATAATCAGCTCTAAGTTTGGAGAGTATGGCAAGGATGAGATGATCATCCTCCTTTTCCACCTTACACTTCTTCAACAGTAAGATAATGTGCTTGAACTTTGTGAAAAAATCATTTAAGGTCTCGAAATTGGAAGGTTGAAGAGACATCAACTCATTTTAAAGATGGTATACTCTCAAATCATCTTTTTTTCCATACAGGGTGTCCAATTTGTCCCAAATTTCCTTTGGAGTCTTCAATCCCGAGAGATGGAAAAGAAGATCCCAGGAAATAGAGAGGCACAAGAATCTGAATGCTTCATCTTTCTTGTTCAAGAATATAGCTTTGTATGTCACATAAGTAGGCTCTTCTTCACTTCCCATAGTGACCCGGTAGAGTCCTTTGGCATGTATATGTATCTCCATATCTGTTTTGCATGAATGTAAATTGAACGGAGTCAAGATTTCGACGGAAGAAGCCATCTCAAACTGCTGTAACAAATGCTTTTCACCTGTTAAAACCTGCAAATCACAATAAAAGGGGCACTGTAAGGTCAAACAGCTTGCACATTTTAGGCTTTCATCACACCTAGCATAGTTGATCAAGCAAGCTTGATCAACAATTCCTTAACTTGGGGTATTAAGTGGTAATCATTTGCTTCTGGTGCAGTGCTGGAATTTTGAGCTTTGCTTAATTTTTCATGCAAGATGTGTCAAAAACCATGTTTTTGAGAGATCTAAGCTTCATCCCACCATGAGCTTTGATACCATATTAATATGTCATAGTAATATAGGGACTAAAACACAGTCTCACATAATATTTTAGGCAATTAAGCATAAAATTCCCATAATGGTGCTGCAATGGAAGTAGCATCTCTATATAATCAATAAAGAATGAATAATACAATACAATGACCATGCAAGGTGCATGAATTCCAAGACAATTCGAATTCTCAGGGAGTTCATTCAAATTGAATGAATGGGTGTAGCTTAACTGAATGTAAGATCTAGTAAACACTCCTAGTTAACCCGTTGATCAAGTCCATATTAACTCAACTGATTCCTAACTGAAGTCGGAGTACAATCGATGACTGATTCTAATTGAAATTAGCTCAGACACATGTCACTGCATTCCAACCAACAAGTGGTAGCACATCATTAACTCCAATGAATCTCGATGAAGTTAACTGAAGTCAAACTGGTCATCAGAGGTGGTTGGAGGTGCCCTAGTCGACTCTAGTTCATAAATATTAATAAAAATAATCAATATAATGAGTGGAGGAACCTTCACCACTTATATTAATTGATTGTAACAATTAGTTAGCAATTAGGTGCATTTATGACACTCATCACCCCTAGAGTGCTCCTTGTTTGAAGGAGGAAGCCTAGTTAGCCTCCTCGAATGAAGGAGAAGGCTTAGTTGGCCTCCTTGATTGAAGGTAGGCGTGGGTGTGCTCATGCTGATGTCATAGTGTGCGCATCCGATATCGATTAAGTCAATAAAACTTAGGATAGTGGTTTAACAAGGACAAATTCACCAAATTAAGTGTGCATGTTGGATAAATGTCTCCAACATCATCGAGTATTGCATTTCGAAGCTCACAACATCAAGAAAATCCATTTTGAGCAAGAGAAGAAAGTCTTATAATAAACTACACTTTGAGAACAAAGCAGGTATAAAGGGAAGGAAATGTAGCAAATAAAAATTAAATAATTATCATTAATAAATAATAATGAAAAAAATATTAATTAATTAGATTAACTAAGGGACATATCCTTTAGTGAATAGTCACTATGTTAGGCCTATATATTCGTGCTACTTTACCACTGTAAAAACATAATTCACATTTTACTCTTATATAACTATTCAACATGGAACTATTTTCTATTAGTTTATTCAATTGAGATAGATTTTGAGGGTAAACTAGATATAATATGTTACAAAAATCTCCATCGAAAAACCTATATTTTCTTTACCATCTATTATAATGTCTTTTGAACTCTTAGCTTCTCCACTGCCTCTTTTACTTTGAAAGAGATAATTAAAGTAGCTACCTTTACAACTGTAATGTAAGTTGGGATAAAACTACTCTCGAAAATGCATTCATTCCTTGCAAGATAGATTTCCCAAACAGTTAGCAGCAGAATACATCTCATAGTTTTAAGCTCCATCTTACTGAACCAAGGCTTCATATTATCTTCAATGCCACCCTCCTCCCAAAGCATCCCCATATGATGTGTATCACTCAACACTTTCCAAACCTAAGAAAAGTATTGGAAATTAAGAAATAAATTTCAAATTGATTCTTCATCCTGCATACATAAACAACAAAATACCAGACCTTTAAAACCATAGTTTCTCAAATTGTCCAAAGTAAGAATTCTCTCCTTGCGGATGAGCCACAAGAAAATTTTAGCTTTCCTTGGAGTTGATATTTCCCATAAAAATTTCCAACACTAAATTATATTCTCTATCTTCCTAGGATAGAACAATTTATATGCTAAATTCACTGAATAAAATACTCCCTCCTTATTCCCCTTCCAAATCAAACTATCTTCTTCCTCATTCAAACTAATGAAACCCCTTTTCATTTCTCTCACCCATTCTTCCCATTCTTCAAATGTTTGATTTATCAGTTCCAAATTCTCTACTAATTTTCAGATTTGAAATGCTCTAATAGGTTCTTCATTTCCTAAACCATCCCTTAAGAATACCACCCCCATTTGATTGATATGGTCTATTAATCTTTTTGATAACAAGGACCTCAAATCGCGCCTCATTAAGATATCCCTACCTATCAATGATGAATTACCATCTCCCACAGGGATAATTTTAGGGGCGAATTTTAGCCCATGGGCTATTTTTAGGGGTTTTCCTCCAAAAAAAGATTCACCATTTTGCATTTTTTGACGGCCAGTTTCGCCCAATTTTGATGGGGTAAACTTTTTTTACCCTAAAAATCGCCAAATTATTATATAAATGACATAAAATCCTTGGAAATTAAAATATTTTTTGAAAAATATCGCCAAACATTTTATAGTTG
Organism: Pseudotsuga menziesii; assembly: GCA_001517045.1. Classification (NCBI taxonomy): domain Eukaryota; kingdom Viridiplantae; phylum Streptophyta; class Pinopsida; order Pinales; family Pinaceae; genus Pseudotsuga; species Pseudotsuga menziesii. Next base: position 29,506 of record LPNX010595783.1, on the reverse strand, counting down.
GAGTTTTAAGAATTGGTAAGATTCGCCAATATTTATACACTTTTAAATAAGTATGGTTCCTTAAAATCATCCCTACTCTCCCATCTTCCATGCAAGCAATTCACCAATCATTGAAAAATATTGATTGATTTCTTTCTAGAACAGAGATTCCCCTTTATAGGTTATGCTCGAGGAACTGACCCAATCAATCAGATTATATCCATTTAGATACTTACTAATTATCACTCATTTCCATTTACTTGTTTTAGAAATTAAATTCTAGACTAATTCAGTTCCTAGTGCTTGTCCGAATTTGAATAACTCCAACAATCCCCACCCTCATTCTTCTTTTGTTTTAGCGATTCCAGACCAACATGGCCAATGCATTCCTTTCTCAGATTTACTTTCCATAAAAAATCAAAGAATATTTTTCTCAACTTATTCAAAACCCGTTTTGGGATCTAGACATTAATAATCCACTAGACTGGAATGGCAGTAAGGACAACAAGAATCAACATGGCTTTCACTCCTCTTGACAAGAACATGTTACACCAAAAATGCACTATGGATTCCACCTTATCAATTAGTAAATCCCATCCTTCATTCTTATAATGGTTAGGTTTAAGAACAAATACAAGGTACTTAAAATGTGTAGACAGGTAAAATACGTCCATATACCACTTCTCTTTGAATCGGGATAAATGTGAGTATTCAATTCCATTGGAGTAACAAGTCAATTTTTTATAATTTACCATCATACTCATGGCTTTACTAAAATGTTCCAAAATTTCTTTCACTGCTGCATCTTCCTCTTTAGGATCTCCCCAAAACATAAGCATATCATCAACAAAGAAAGCATGAGTCACACTTACCACCTCATCAAAATTTAAACCAAGTATTCAATTAGCATTCCTCACCTCAATTAGAGCCCTTCTAAGACCATCTATTGGAGTTTCTCCCTTCGACCTAGGTTCAGTTCCTAGTTTGTCCATCAACAAAGCCGAAGATATCATCCCTACATAGTAGGGCTCAGTCAGCAGCACCTGCGATGCAAATACAGTCTCGCCCAAGATATCTCTTATGGGTAACTTCCAGAACCAGGTTTTTACAGTTTTGTGGGAATTTCCTCTTCTCTGGCAACTTACTATATTGCTTGACCAAAATTGGTGGTTATATTACTTCTCTTGTTTCATGCATTCAAGATATAACTTTTTTTGTCCATCAACAAAGATTATAACATTTAATATAGTTCCTTGTTAGTGGTTCCAACTAACAACAGTGCAACAGATGCGTATAAAGACTCATCTGTAAGAAAATCTACATACATTCATTCACAAAATGAATTCATTCATAAGCACATTCATCAAATATACACCTAGGAAACATTTATAATGGAAACCCATTCGGAAAAAGCAACAAAGGCACTCTTCATCTGGCATGAGAAATATATGGCATATTTCATCTACGTACTCAGCTTGCAGACTCTGTTCTAGATCTTCTTCTACAATCTATATAGACTTCTCTCTCCTCTCATTATATCTAGTATCAGGTCTCTCAGAAGGTTTCCTCTCCTTCACTCTATTTTTGATCCACACATAGCCTGGATCGACTCACTCTTCTCTACAACTCTACAACTCTTCGACTCTACAAATAGACACAAACAACCATGACTAACTCCTGGACCAACAACTGACTAACCAAGAATTAACCCGCACACAAATTGGGTTATCCCTTTTATAGACTCTTACATGTCATATTCAGTCAAATTCAATCTTCTAGACGATAGGATGTCATTCTTATTCTCATTCATTTTAGTTACAACTGTCAATAGGCACTATCGGCCCAAAATACAAAGATGATTTATTCCCTAAAGCATGTGCTATCCTAAATAACTTCTTACCCATGATATTCTTAGCTTCCCTTTTAAACCGCTACATGCCTTCTTCAATCATGGTTCCTTTAATTGTGGCTAATCTCATCACATATTCAATTCTATCATGAAGATATTCCCTCGCAGCCGCTTTTGTCACAACTTCCCTTCTACCTCTACTTCTTTAGTCGTATATCTTCCTCCATTGCAGCTTTCTCTGTCATGCAACCATACTTTTCATATATCTGAACATAATTCTAATTGAATTATGCCTATATTTTCCTAGGACAACAAGCCCCCAACACTCACGTGTGGCTTGTCCCAAGCCATGCTATGCCATTCCATAATTTTTTCCATTTTGGCAACCTTACTTTGAAAATATTGGAATATTTTCACTATATCCTATGTTTCCAATCACACATCTTCTTCTGTCTTTTGTAAATTTTCCATTAGTTCGTAACTAACTAGTTCCAATGTTGTAAGTCCTATGGAATCTGTTGCTTGTCCAACTTTTTGATTCACACGTTGAATAGTGCTTGTAATTATTTCTACTTCATCCTGTAATTTGGTGAATTTGTCATTCTTCTACTGCTTTTGAGTGCATAGTGCTGCAACTTACTGTTGTAGTTTTTTCATGTCATCATCCCTATCCATTTTCTTTGCTAAGGGAAACTTCTTCATTTAATTTTTTAGATGATTCACCTATGTCTCAGCAATGCACAACTTCTCTATGAATTTTTCTAACTCTGCATTGTCGATCAATTCTTAACACGAATGATAAACTTGTTCGACTGCTTTGGCACATGGTTCCTCTGCTTCTTCTATTTTATTCACAACTGCTGCTTTTTTTATCCTTCTTTCTTCCAACACCTTTGGGGGTGTATTGGGTCTCACCTTCACTTCTAACTTTGCAACCTTTTTGCGAAGGTCCTCTGCTATTTCACCAAGTCAAATGACCTTGGCCTCTACAAACATTTCATATGTCATTCCTTCATCTGTACAATTAATCCAATCAAGTGTTACAGCATTGGCAAGCATGATCATGTCCTCTTCCCAAGTTTTGGATTTATACTCAATTTCTATTATTGTTTTCTTCATCTTACAAGTAGTCTTATTTGATGTGTGCACTTTCTTGATCAATGAGCCTTCTCTAACTTTCATTTCCACAACTACGGCATTCTGTATCACATAAAATTCATATAGCGGCTCAGTATGCTTCCTGTTATCGCCCACCACTAGATCTTTTTGGGTTCTGCTTGAATCATTAAGGGGAGGGTTGGGATATTTCTACAGTTCTCATGTTGGTGGTGGTGGGTCCCCTCCCTGTTCTCCATCCTTCTGCACTGGTGGATATTCCTATCGCAGACATGTCATCTTTGGTAGATAATAGGTCATTGGGGATAGGAATTCACCATTCTTCTGGCCAATCTTGGGTGATGGCCTCAAATTCTTCTTTAGACAATAAGAATTGACTCTCCAACCATTGGTGTTGTGGATCTTTTCACGGTTGTAACAAGATATGATGGGGCCCAATTCTAAATTTAATAATGTTTCAAAAATGTTGAATGGTTCATTCATGATTCTTACTTGTTGTTTCACCGGATAGCTCCATGCATAATTAATTGCACATTGTTGTCTCTTTGTCCCTCCTTTTTATCTTTCTCAAACTAGAGATTTTGGTATCAAGCTCTTCGACCTCGCACTGGTATATCTACCCCTTAGTAGTTTAATTATTCTTACCATGAGACAAATGAAATCGAAATGAGCAACCATGAAGTATGGAATGCAATACCTTTTTCCTGTGACTTTTATCCATATTCTAATAAATCGTTCAGTAAATGATGTGACCAATTCATTTGAACTCCCTCCACACATATTTCAGACACGACGATCGTACCTATAGTACATTGGTTCAGTCGCATCTTCCATAACAATTTGGTCTCTAAAACCTTAGCTAGGAACCAAACAGTATGGTCATCAATGGAGCTTATTAAAAATCCTGTAATATATATGGACAAATCATACTTATCTTTTATCTTGTTCATCGGCATAATGTCCTGGTGTTTTTTTAAAACCGCGTTGGGTCCATGCATGTAAGTGGTAGTCTTGTAATTACTTCTATCAGCTCGAAATCCACAGAAATTTTTCTGTCAAGCCATAGGAATCTACTGTGGAATGAAACCAGTAATTATTTGGCACATGCATTCACCTCTATGCTTCAGTTGAAATGTAGCATATACATCAGGGCGCTCGCACAAAGTTGGTTCCACATTTTAGTGCCACTTTAGAAATTAAAAATGCACTTCCAAAATGTAAATCCATAACGCATATGCATTATTGATGCTACATTTGGAAAACCTGAACCCAAAGACGAGGCTAAGGTTACTTAGCCAATATCGCATATGTGATATATCGCATGTGCGTTTTCAAATAGTTACAAATCTTATATGCGATATGTGAAACTAAAAAAAACAGAGGTCGCGGGCCTCAATTTGTTATTTGCATAGTGAAGCGATATTGGGACAATGAAAAACCACACCAGCGTTTTGCATTAGAACCTTTGGAGGTGGTTGTGGAGATGGCTTGGCTCCAATGGAAGGTAAGTACTCATATCATCCACAGTTGTATTCAATATTTGTTTGTTTTTGTTAGTTTCA
>LPNX010595783.1:3529-24844 GCA_001517045.1 Pseudotsuga menziesii | reverse complement strand
GGGGGGGGCATTTGAGACAATCGTTAGTCGAGGCATTGGACACATAAAAAACACAATTTTCAATGCCCATGGAGCTCTATACAACATTAGCTCGTAAATAGAATCCACGAGGAAATACTATTCCAATGGTTTGAGGTATAAAGACATAAAAAACCTAAAGATAACCAAAGACCAATTTTTTTCATTATTGCGGGATCCTAGCACTGGATTTGTTCCACCCACCAGTCAAGCACACATTTCCATAGAATGGTGCATGGAACCAAATGTGAAATCCAATTGGATGGATCGTTGGTACATGGTATTCAATGAATACCCTCATGGGAATAGAGACATCCCTTTTTATTTCCTGAAGAACTTGTATGCAGAATTTATCTTGGGGAAGCATGTGAACTATTTCGATATTTTATACCTCCAGGGTTTGGGTCATGGGATGCCCCAAGATAAGGAAGGGGCTAGGACTGAACCTAACCGTGTGCCACACCCTCCACACACCAAAACCCCCTCAGGTATATCCTTATGTGTGTCCTATGATTGATGATACACAGGAGGCCTTATTCGACTTAGCAAATACATTGCTTCAACATGGGACTGTTCTCTAAGGAAATGTAGGCCAAGGGGTTGGAACTTCTGAGGCCGACCCATCGCACAATAAGGATCCATCTACAGATCGCACTGGAGATGTAGAGCATTCAAAGCATCATGTTAGTCCACACCATTGCACAGCGTGTGGAGGCATATGCTATGGGCCTGCTTCAGAGTTTTGTGATGACGAATTACTTCGGTTTGTAAGTAAAACTCATTATTTTCATATTATATTTTGTTCTATATCACAATTTTCAATTGTTTCATAATTTATTTCTATTTAATTATCTAAAAAATTATGTGAACAAATATACCGCTGGTGTCCCATGACACCCCAGAATCGCATAGTCCGCTAATTGATGTTGATAACATTGATACAGTGATCAATGTTGCATATGGTTTTGGTTCTTCACCATTAGCTGTAAGAACTTTACTTTTTAATTTGTCATCGTTATTTACATATTTATAGTAGATATTGCAACATTCAATACATCCTAATCTGGATATAATATGTTTTATATAGGCCGAGCAGGATGAGTTTGTGGAATCCCAACCAAGTCCCTCTTATGTAGAGGAAGATTCCCGGACACAAGTGTTATTTTAATTATGCTTTTAATAATTCAACATGTATGCTTTTAATTTTTAGAATTTTTCTATTTGTATCTTTATGTTTTGTTACATAGCATGATATCTTGATGGGTGACTCACCTCTCCCCCCCAGGTACATGTATGTTTCGCTTTCTTTGAAAAAATCATTTTATGTCCATGTTGTATATGTCTCGTTTTCTTTGTATTATCTCACATTGACATATGTTACTTTATGCAAGAATCTATTGAGCCAATGGTTCTTGAAGAGCACTAAATCAAGGTTGTTGGCGACCAACCTCTCCCCCCCTCCCCACCAGGTACATGTGTGTTTCGCTTTCTTTGAAAACATCATTTTCTGTCCATGTAGTATATATGTCTCATTTTCTTTTTATTATCTGACATTGACATATGTTACTTTATGCATGCTTCTAGTGAGGCACCGGTGCTTGAAGAGCACCAAATGGGTGACCCACCTCTAACCCACCAACAGGCACGTTTATGTATTGCTTTCTTTTAATTGTGATTTTAATGATTCAATGTGTTTTTTTTTTATTTTTTGAAATTGTATAATTGTATATTTATCCTTTTGTACGTAGGAACGTGGTTTTGTTTATGTTGTCCAACAAGTGACCTTCTTCACTAATTCATGTAGAACTCCTTTTATCTCGTTGACAGTTGTTTGACCCACTAGTTACACACCTCCTCACGTTCCCTGGGTATATTTATATATTTCTTATCTTGCTTATATTTCTTTTTGTACATGCAAGTATCTTTTTCCTTGTTTCCCCCATTGATTTGCTAACATTGGCATATATATTATTTTATGTAGTTTAATAGTGAGCGAGTGGTTATTAAAGAACACCCAATAGGGGTAGTCATTCACCCACCTCTCCCCCCCCCCCCCCAAGGTACATGTATGTCTCGCTTTCTTTGAAAATGTCATTTTCCCTCCATGTAGTATAGTTTTATTTGTACATGCAAGTATGTTTTTTGTGCACCCATTGATATGATGGAATTGACTTACATATTATTTTATGCAACTTGATAGTGAGCGAGTGGTTCTTGAAGAGCACCCAATAGGGGTCGTTGCTCACCCACCTCTCCCCCCCACCAATGTACATGTATGTCTCGATTTCTTTGAAAAATTCATTGTCCCTTCAGGGTCGCTAGTAGTGAGGCACCACGACCCACCATTACTTACTCACGTACAGTAAGTAAAAATTTTATATTGGTTTTTAATTTGAACAAATGTACATGAATTTTTATAGGTTGGTAAACTAACTTACAAATTTTGGTTTTTCTGCAGTCTCCGCTAATGTGACCCGACCCTCTTGTTTAGTGTTGGGGATCACCACTGAGCAGTCAGAAGAGAGAGCTAGACTTCTCAGAAGACATTGATAGCAGCAGTGAAAGGGGGGATAAATATAATAAATGTTTAAGGGGGATACATACATGTAACTTTTTGTTTGTATACACACATATGTACAGTTTGATCCACTATTTTGTATTATGGCCATGTGGCATGCCAATTTTTGTAACATTATTTGTATAGATATATAATATAAAGAAAGGTTCAAATTTATACATATATGGTTGACTTGATTTTGGAACATGATATGTGTGGTTCACCTATGTGATATTATGATATGTGTAGTTCACCTATGTGATAGTATGAATTTCCAATACTTAAAGGAAGAATTTATAACTCATCCAACTAAGATCAAGTAACAATTAAGTAATTCATGGGAGATAATCACTAGACACCCTAACCATAACCATACCATACAACTACCTAAATTCAACTATCATCAACTTTTTAACATTATGGCTATCCTCAACTTTTTAACATCATAACCATACCATACACTACCTAAATTCCATACACTAACATCATAACATCATAGCCATACCACTAACATCATAACATCATACATGTTTTTCTACTTCTAAGTCATGCATGCATGTGAAATATACCATACAATACCCTACAATACCCTATGATACTAACAAATCATACCATACTAACATACTAATATACCATATCATACCCTACGATACTATCATAGCATACCATACCATACCATATCATACCCTACAATACCCTATGATACTAACACCATACCATGCTAACATACCATACAATACTAATATACCATACCATACCCTAAAACACTAACATACCATAACATAACATAACATGTACCATAACATACTAACATCATACCATACTAACATACCATACCATACTAATATACTATTCCATACCCTACAATACCCTATGATAATAACATCATACCATACTAACATAGCATATCATACTAATATACCATACCATACCCTACAATACTAACATACATACCATAACATGACATGTGCATGTGTTTCTACTTCCATCTCCTAACTTGTAAAGAGGTCATAAAACCCTAGTTCCATCGCATAACTTGTAAAGAGGTCATAAAACCCTAGTTCCATCTCATAACTTGTCAACCCTAGTGATAGCATGCAATTTGTAGTTCAAGAAACCCTAGTTGTTTTTCAATTTGTACATGTACATGTGTTTCTAGTTCCATGACATGGCTTGTAAAGAGGTCACTAAACCCTAGTTCCATCTCATAACTTCTCAAACCTAGTGATAGCATGCAATTTGTAGTTCATGAAACCCTAGCTAGTTTATTTGTTCATATACATGTGTTTCTACGTCGATATCATAACTTGTAAAGAGGTCACTAAACCCTAGTTCCATATAATAACTTCTCAACCCTAGTTATAGCATGCAATTTGTAGTTCATGAAACCCTAGTTGGTTTTCAATTTGTACATGTACATGTGTTTCTAGTTCCATCTCATAACTTGTAAAGAGGTCACTAAACCCTAGTTCCATTCATAACTTGTCAACCCTAGTGATAGAATGCAATTTGTAGTTCATGAAACCCTAGTTGGTTTTCAATTTGTTCATGTACATGTGTTTCTACTTCCATCTCATAACTTGTAAAGAGGTCATAAAACCATAGTTCCATATCGTAAATTCTAAACCCTGGTGATAGCATGCAATTTGTAGTTCATGAAACCCTTGTTGGTTTTCAATTTGTACATGTACATGTGTTTCTATTTCCATCTCATAACTTGTAAAGAGGTCACTAAACCCTAGTTCCATCTCATAACTTCTCAACCCTAGTGATAGCATGCAATTTTCAGTTCATGAAACCCTAGTTGGTTTTCAATTTGTACATGTACATGTGTTTCTAGTTCCATCTCATAACTTGTAAAGAGGTCACTAAACCCTAGTTCCATATCATAACTTCTCAACCTTGGTGATAGCATGCAATTTGTAGTTCATAAAAACCTAGTTGGTTTTGAATTTGTACATGTACATGTGTTTCTTGTTCCATCTCATAACTTGTAAAGAGGTCAATAACACAGGAACGGTCGAGGGTTTTGCAGAGTTGACCCACCAATTCAATATTTGCATTGAAGGAAACTGAGCAAAACCCTAGTTTACAAAATCAATGCACAATGAAGTCACTGGTCCTTGAAAACACAAGGGAGAGGGCCACCTAGAAGTAATCACATGCTAGGAGACCAATGGAGTCAGCGGGACTTCGATATGACCTCCAGTTTCTAAGTTATGTACAATTGAAAGTCTCATGAAAATGTCGTTCAGGGACACTTGGTGACTTTCGGTCCGGGAGATAAAAACCAAATGGAGCAACAAAATTGAATGTCGTTGGATTCTACATGTTTGTATGGGAAAGATCGATATGGGAACCCTACCAACACAGGCATGGTCAATGTTTTTACAAAGTTGACCCACCAATTCAAGATTTGCATTGAAGGAAACTGAGCAAAACCCTAGTTTACGAAATCAATGCACAATGAAGTCACTAGACCTTGAAAACACAAGGCAGTGGGCCACCTACAGGTAATCACATGCTAGGATACCAATAGAGTCTATGGTTCTTCGATCCGACCTCTGGTTTTCGAGTTATGTCCAGTTGAAATTCACATGAAAATGTAGTTTAGGGACACTTGGTGACTTTCGATCTGAGAGTGAAAAACCAAACGGAGCAGCAAAATTGTATGTCATTGGCTCCTGCAAGTCTGTATGGGCAAGGCCGATATGGGAACCCTACCAACACAACCATAGTTGAGGGTTTTCATGCGTTGACCCACCAATGAAATAGTTGCAAGAGTTGACCCAACAATGTAATTAAATGTACATTAATATAAAAAACATGAAAAAAAGTAAATTTCAAAAACTCGAGAGCATGTTATTTTTCAATTTCTATTTGTTGTTGTCTAAAGACATAGTTTTTTTCTTGGTGCCTCCAATGTGCCATAGATGGTGTTGTATCCTAGGCAGATGAAAGGATAAACATTAGTACTCTCATAAGAAAATAAAGAGAACCCAATGAAAATATGCAAACATCATTTATAGATAACTCACCTGAGGTTGTACGATCGTGTTTATAGTGTCCGCTATCCTTTGAATAATATTATGTCTATGAATGGTATCTGTCAATCACAGGTTTATTACATTGGGAATAAAATAAGGCTAAATAATTGAAATTGTGTTTTAGCATGCACTTTAAAGGTTAAATAACTCACCTGACAATGCACTCAGATGAGTAGGCCATATGGATCATCTATGTTGCCAATGGTGTCCATCAATATTTTGTGCTCTATATGAGGTATAAAGTATAGTAATGTGACCTATTTTGTGACCAAGTGTGCGCAGCTTGATGTTTATACCAAGTACTAGGTTGGTGAAGTGGTATACAATAGCTCCTAGTCTATAATCCTTATATACATATCCACCCTTCCTTTTCAGTTGTGCTACAAGTGTCAAGTAGTCCCCTTTTATAACCATCTAGACAGTTGGGAATTCAATATTTTTATCATTTGTAACAGGTTCGAGAATAGTTTGTTTCCCCTTTAAGAAACATGCCAACCAATAGTGAGAACCCCATTCATTATTTTTTGGGGAAACCACTACATATATCTGACCTGTGAAAGGAAATAGATCGAGTTAACAATACATTTTTTAAATAAGGTCTTGCATTTCTAAAGTCTATATAAATTAAATTCTACTTAGGTCGAGTTAACAATACATAAATTAAATTTCTAATTTAGGTACTAGTAATTTACTTTTTTGTACTTGCTTGTATGAGATCCGATATGTGATCATATCCTGTAGAAATATGTGTCTAATCATATTGCAAATGGTCTATTTCATTAACCCCCTTGAAATTGGTGCCAAGTGTCACTCGATCCCATGTAAAAACTGTATCTATATACTAACAATCATCCCATTCATCGATGCTACGGGAACTACAAAAGAAAGCCTTCAATCTTGTCCAAATTTGTAGGGCCAAGTTGTCTGAGCTTCTAATTGAATTAAATTGTCGAGTTCCATGCACTATGTTCACCCGATGTGTTTGGGATCGATCCACATTTTTCAGATCCAAGAATATTCTCTGCACTAGGTGTTTCCTTGTTTCTTGTTCTCCCATGACAGATGCACACCATTTCACTATAGATGCAGCATCTCTAAGGAAAGCACCTGTAAACTTCATCTCTTCCCTTCGAAGGGAAGTTTTTATGCATGCACCAGCACCATCGTGCTCTCCTTTTCCATGACCAATTTCAAAGTAGTTCCATATATGTGGCACCTTGTATTTTATGTGCAACAAACACAACCATTCAAATACATGTGCATTCTTGAATTGTCCAGCACAACCATCTGACCAAATGAAATGACAATAAAATGGTATATCCATAGCTATCACATGATCATAGAATAATTTAAAGCAATGTTGCACGTAATGGATGTCATGGGTTTGGTATTCACTTATGTAGAAGTGACTTTCTTTCAGTATCACACGTTTCTTTTCATTGCTATCTGTCCCATGTCGATACGTTATATGCACCATTATGCTCACCTTCTCTGAGTGATAGTATTGAATTTGTATTTCATTTTGTGGTTGTAGGGTGTAATTTTCTGCAAAGTCTACCACTGATAGTATTGTTCTGAGAGGGAAGGTGTCCCGGCATATTCTGAATTGCTCATCTTGCCACCGTGCCATATCAACATGTTGAATGTACTATTGGATCTTTCCATGAAACTCTGAAATAAAATCACATACTTGCACCTGGTGTAAAAAAATAAATAGTGTTATAAAACAACATAAAAAGATGTACATGAATTAAAATATGTCAATATTCAACAATTTACCTATGAAGTCACCAATTTAATTTTCTTTCTTTATTTCCCATCATGTAGCTGATACGTCTCATAATGATAGCTTTGTTTCTCAACAATTGCATTCCCGAATGCTTGATCTTCACTCTCATGGATGCAATAAGACCATATTGATAGCCCACCACAATTGTTGCAAGAACCCTGTACACTTTGTTTTAAGTAATGTGTCTTCCCATCTTCCTTCGAACACAAAATGCTTTGGATGAAATCTCTAGATGACATTGGTGGAACTGTACTTGAGCATTCATGTACATGGTTAGGATGCAAAAAAGAATGTATATGTGCAAATGTATGGTAATATATATCAAAATATATGTGGTATATACAAAAACAAGTGTTCCAGATGGTATTGATTCTAACATACCAAGGCTTGCTTTTTTCAAAAGATATTTGCCCGAGCCTTAGCTCTACGTGGGAAACTTTAATCATCTCGAACAATTGAGTTTGTTTCATGTCAGGATAATGTTTAACATGAGGTTCATTGTTTCTATAACCCCTACAAAGTTTTAACACATCCTTTGTGTTAGAAGAAGGACTAATGTTATTGTGCCAAAAAGTGTGCACTAGGCCCTTCACTGCTTCGACTAACGTCATGTCTTTGCAGGGAAACCTACTGCTAAATGCCTGTAATGTTTCCATTTCTCCCTCTACATCAAGGTTGTCTCTTCTTACTGAATATTTTTTTAAGTTTATTGGGATCTAAAGGCACAATTTGTGATGTGGATTTAAGTAAATGACGATGTCTTGTGGATATACATACAATTGATTCACCCAATAGACAGTGAGCCACATTACAGTCCTATGAACGGGTTTTTTACCAATCGATGTGAATGCAGCAACAAGATATTTAACAATGTGATTACTTAATTCAATATTATTCAATGTTCTTATTCCTAAAAAAATTCTAATACTTACCATATTTCTAGATAAAGGCAAACCTAAAAACAATTGGCATTTACTGGCTTCGGATTTGTTATCAAAATATTCTTTCATTATTGGAGAACAATGACAAAGTATAGTGTGTTTAGCCACCTTACCTTCCATGGAATACAATTCTCTCTCATCCACTTGTATGTGTTTAGGAGTTCTCTTTCGTTTTGATGCAAGATTTATTGCCGTTTGATATGATGGAGGGGCATTTACATCCACTACAGCCTAACAACTTCAATTAGGAGATTGAACCACCTAGCATGGTTTTTGCAGAGTCACATTTGCATCGTGAGGAACATAATTATTGAACTTTTCACAAGATTTTCCGCTTAATAATGGATCAAGAATATCATCTCCCGTATAACCAACTTGCTTTAATCTTGCACTATCTCCCTCAGCCTCTATGTTAGGTATCTGTTGAGCGAGAAGGGGAAGTAATTGCTCATCGAATGAATGTTGATGATTTCTTGAATCTTCCCTCTTATTTTCTTTTTTATTTTTAGCTTCTTCCGGTGTAAGCACCTTCCTCGCTGACTTTATACCTCTATTACGTACATTACCCATTGAAATACACCCAAACTTGTACAAAACCTATGGATTTGTGTAAGAAATTATTAAATTGTAGGTTGAACAATTCTCTATGCATAGGTTCAGAGTAATTATGTCTTTTTCTACAGTAAACCTGGCCCACGGCCCTCAACCCAATAATTTTTATAAAACACATATTGCATATGCGATATAACGCATGTCCGTTTTATCACATATGTGTTATATTGCATATGCGATATGAACACACTTATTTTTACTTAACAGCCAGTTTCTATTGCATGATCGTTGAATCGCATATGCGATTTAGTGCATATAAAATATTTACATTTGACAACCTTATAATGGAACCCATACCCATGGTTAAGACCTCCAGACCTATCCTTCGACCATGGTAGTGTCTTCAGAACTATCTCTTGTCTAGAAATATTCATAATGGTTCCTATATGAACATGGTCAATGCCTCCTAAAGAATATTCAATGCATAAAATAGTCGCATGGCACATATATCCCATATTAAGGCTAAATATCTTGTTTAAAGGCCATGTGTAGTGGTTTAAGACTTGTTTATGTTAGACTATTGTCCCATTACCATGGTTAAGACCCTTAGACCCATCCTTAGTGCATAAAACCTAATAATGACACCCATATCCCACTAAAGGCCAAATATTCCATCTATAAGGCATGTGTGTTGATTTAGGCACTTATTGTCTTCTCTTCCATGACTTTAGTCAATGTTCAGAGACCCATCCCTCCCATCCAAAACCCTATAATGGCACCCTTATCCCATTATAATACCATTTATACTCCCAATATTCCATCCAGATGGTCTATGGGGTGGCTCATGGCCCAAATTTACATTGGTTAAGTGATGGGGGGGGGAGTCAAAGGAGGGAGAGGAAGGTGTAGAGGGAATCATGGGAGGGAGGGATGGTTAGGGGACATATATGGGGGGGATGAAGGGAGGAGAAATATAAGGGAAAGGGAGGGATGGGTAGGGAAGAGATATGAGGGGGAACTGGAGGGAGGACAAATATAAAGGGAAGGGATTGGTGGGAGGGAGGGCCCTAAGGTCTTAGCCATTGTCAAGGGATGAAACCTCTACTTTAGGCCCTAAATGAAGCTTCTAGGAATCTAGGACCACCAATAGCACCTTAAACCACCATATGTTACCTCTTGAGGCCATTCTTAGCTTTGTGTGTCAGCATTGACACCATTAGTTTTTTTTAATCACTAAGGCTGGGTTTAGAGACCATTGACATGGTTGAGCGATCAGGAACATAGGTCGTAGACACTAAAGGAAGCTTCTAGAGATCCATAGGAAATAATAATGTATCCGAAGCCACCACACATGACCTCTTTAGGGGGTCTTTGGACTTAGATTATGGATATGAATGGAAATGGGAGGAAAACCAATCCTTGGGCCCTAAATGAATCCCTTAGTCATTGAAGGTCAATAAGGACACTTCAAACTACCATGGAGGACCTATTGATGGTATCCCTACCCAAAAACTAGGGATAATCATGCCATTGCAAGATTTTAAATAGTAGACATGGTTCTCAAGGCCTTACACATGGTTAACGAAGTAAACCCAAGCCTTATTCCATAAAGGAATATTCTATCCATCCAAGTCCTAAAATGATACCTCGAATCACCTCACATAACTTACAAGCACTAGGTATGGGTCGTGTGGCCTTTGACATTGTTGGGGGAGTAAAAATTGGGATTGGACTCTGAAAAAAGATTCTAGAAATACATGACCATGAATAACACCTCAAATTACCAGCCATCTCCTCTTGAAGTTACCCTTTCCTTCGAGTGGTGACATGGATTCCATTAGAAGGTTTTCGATAGTAGATATGAATCCATGGGTTTTCGACATTGTTAAGGTAGGGAACCTAGGACTTGTACCATAAAGAAAACTTCTTAGAATATAGTTTTAATAATGAAATTAGATCCACCATACATGACCTCATGAGCATATCCGTAGCCTCCATGTGGGGTATTTGGAAATAGTAGGATGTTTTGAGCACTACATATGGGTATTAAGGTCCCAAACATAATTGTGGGAGAAACCATGTACTGTAGGCCCTAAATTAATGTTATATGAATCTTTACCCAAGAATGATTCCCTATACAAAAAAAGGCTACCTTAAGAAGATATTTTTCCTCCAAGTGGGAATATTAGTATGATTATAAGTTCTTGAACACAATGTATACATCGTGGAGACTCAACATAGTCAAGAGATGACACCTTGGCCTTAGGCCATAAAAGATGCTTTTTTTTGTCCATGGAAAAAAATAATGCTTCAAAACAACATAAATGATCTTGCAATCCTTATCCTCATAGTGGATGTGTTGGTTCCATTAGGAATATTTTAGAGCTAGATATGAGTTTTGAGCCTTAGAGAAAGGTTAGGCAGTAAAACTCAATCATTAAGTCTAAAAAACATCTTCTATGTCTTAAGCACCATGGACAAGCACCTTAAACCTCCAATAATCTGACATCATTATCCACAACCATTCACAAATTTTAGGCTAAGCGTCATCCTTTTTCCACACTAAACCACTTTGGAGGGGTCAATAATTACCATGATCTTTTATTTTTAGATGGGGTTCCTCCCAAAGACTATCCACTAACTAGGTAAACGCTTCTTTACTATGGAAGCTACTAAATCCAAAATGCATATGTGTTATATCGCATATGCGTTATGAATCACATATGTGATATGTATAACTACAAAACGCATATGGGTTTTTTTTAAATTAAAAAAAATTGGCAGAAATAAGGTTTGGCATTATGTTCGGAAATGGCTTTGGACTACTTAACCTATTGGCTACGACAAATAAACCAGGGCTATTTCCTGTCTTTTAGAACTCTATCAATATGCTCAGTTTCGATGGCATGTTTTGTTGTGACAAACACAACATCTTTTTATGAAAATTTAGAATATTGTGGAGTACGATATTACAATTTTGAATATGTAATTTTTTCCTTCAAAAGTATGTTTTATTTATTTATTATTATTTTTCTAAATGACACATGTTAGTTTTAAAAAATAGATACATTGATTGTTTTTTATATAACTTTTGATTGCCTTCACTATTTCCCAAGAAAACTATATGGTGCACTAGAAGAGAGCAATCTCTATGATCTTATATATAGAAATCAAGTATTTCATTAATTTTTCCCCTAAAGTGTTGCACCCGCACAAAACGTTTTCATTTCAAGCTTTTCTGACTTCAATAATTAATGGTAATAATAAATAGTTCATGAAAACATTTGAATAAATAGTGTTGCACTAGACCCATGTTTCCTTTATATGTCTGCAGTATTTTATCCCAAATTGACATCATGTACCTCATATATTGTTGCACTCGCACAAACATATATGTTATGATGTGCTGAAAATTTGAAAACCCAATTTCATGGAAACTAATTTTATAATCATCTACACACATTTTATCTGCATAAATGTTATATATTATGAAATCTGATTCAATTACCTATCTTTTGTCTTTTTACTTCATCTTCAAATAAGTTATGGAAGTACCCCTAGTTGTCACCTAAAGTCAGAGTTTCCAAGTTTTTCCAGTATTATGTGGCATCTAAAGTGTCTTTAAAGGAGTCCATGATTTTGCATCAACCCATCAACGATAGTAAACCTACCTGGTACAGTCCTCTCACCCATTCCATTGGAGCTAAGCGCTTCGATCCATCTGGTGTATCTTGTATAAAAACCATGTAGTTCTTAATTTCCAAATATTTATATTTATGTGTTTCATGATAAAAAAACATTTAGCTTCTTAAGGTTTGGAAGAATGTTTTGCGACACCTGAACTCTTTCCAGTGTAGTTAGTGCTGCCAGTGGGTATTATGCATTCTTTAGAACTCTAATTTTTGGTGCTACAGATTGTCTTGGTGGAACATATGGTGGCAGCATAGTTGCAGACCCTAATTCTTCCTCCTCCTCTAATGGTGGTGGTGCTGGTGCTTTCTTCTTTCGGCTTCCAGAATGTTTCCTTGTTGTTGTACGAGAGGAGCCAGTGGGTCTGGTCTTAACCTGACTATAGGGATAAATGGAACGTGTTCATCCTCTTTGGAAACCATAGGCTGCACTGGAACATATCTAGCAGTGTCTTCCATAATGGGTGTGGGTGATGGAGTCGCAACACCAGATTCTACAATTGTGGTTTTACAAAAAATTTGAAATAGCCATGCTTCATGGAAAAATTAGTTCAGCTCTTGCAGTTGTAGAAAACAATCTCTCTCTTGAATGTAGAAGAATGAACTGAAGACTCAGGCATGAATGGTGATAACGTCTAGCCGTTCATTCCGTCAGTCCTCCACAAGAGAGGGTATTAAATGGAAAGGTAGTTGTCCTTTCTGTTACATGGGTTGATTGTACAAATTATTATTAGGAAACTTTTATGCATGTCCCCACTATCATGTAAAAACAATGGTATTTATTGTGCATTAAAGAAGGAAGTGACCAAAAAGAACGTCACCAAAATCTCTAAGGCTTTTAAATTAATTACAACTACATTTGAATTACTTACGGCTAGTTGTCATTTCTGCGACTCTGTTTTAACTTGAAACAACATTTCTCTTCCTCCGACCAGTATCCATCCTTCGACCTATTTCCTTCTAATGTGATAGATGGATTGTCTTTTCCATCATTTATTTTCGTGCGACAGACAAAGAGTCTATGAAAAATTTTCTCTCTACAACATGCTAGTAGTGTATGACACTTTTTTCTTCCTCTTGTGACAGCTTATTTCCTGTGATCAAACACAATTTTTTCAGATGGTTTTTCTTTTCTTTCTCTCTCTCTCTCTCTCTCTCTCTCTCTCTCTCTCTCTCTCTCTCTCTCTCATTTGACCTAGTCATGGCTACCATGATAAGGGTTTAGCCGACTTCCCTTTAATAATCTTTTAATAGGTGTTCCATCCAATCTCCGGATTCTTGAAGAATTTGCTATCATATAGAAGAACAAGTCCTCCAGACTGATATTTATTTTTCTTGATGTTGTGATCGTACCATACTTTGTGTCTGGTATTTTTCAACATTTTGATGATATCCTCCAACAAAACGATCTTCTTCCAACTGTATCAGCTGCGACATGCTTTCCCTCGATAGTATAAACATTTTTCATCTTCATGATCGTAACAATCCTTAGGTTGGGTACAATGTATTCCATTGGAATCATAGCTTCTTGTCCATATACCAATCGAAATAGATTTTTTCTTGTCAATTTCTTACAGGTCATGCGATATTCCCACAGTACTGCAGAATTTTTTTGATCCCCGTCATCTCTTTGGAAATTGCAAATCTGTGTCAATGCATTCTCCAAATTTTTGTTAAATGCTTCAACAACACCATTCGCTTGAGGGTGATATGGCGTTGTATTTCTATGATGGATATGGAATTATTTTGTAAATTCCTCAATCAACCGATTGAGAAAGTGTGAACCTTGGTCGCTTATCAAAATTTTTGGGCATCCAAATCTAGTCACAACATTTTCAAACAAAAAATTAGTAGCAATCGCAACACTACAATATTTTACTGGAACTGCTTTAGCTCATGTGGTAAGGTAGTCAGTCACAATAATTATATATCTTGTAGCTGTGTCCTTCCCTGTTGGACTAATAGGACCCACAAAATCAACGACCAATTTATCAAATGTATGCATAGTTATTTGGGGTGCTAATGGCATTTCATCTCGTCATGACAGATTTCTAGTTTTTTGATAGACATCACAACTACCACAGTATTCTCATGCATATACATGCATGGTGGGCCATCAAAATACTACTTCCAATATCTTTCATACTATAGATTTTCTAGAAAAGTGGCCTCCTGTGACACCAGCATGCACTTCATTTAGTATCATTGGTTGCTCATGTTTCAAGACACAGCGATGAAGAATCTCATCAGGGCCCATTTTATATAATTGTCCAGCGATCAACTGGAAGTCTAAGACTCTCACAACTAATTGTTTCTTCTCTGCAGTAGTAAATTTAGTTGGTGCATATTCCATACTCAAAATTGTATGATGTCTCTATAATGATCGTCAAATATTATTATCGCAAATAGTTGCGCATAAGGGAGACTACCATTGAGGTTACCAAGTTTGTCGCCACTTTCAATCCTTGACAGATGGTATGGTATTGAATTCAGTCGACCTAATTTAACAATAACTTCAACTTCAAATTCCTGAAAAAAGAGAAGCCATCGGTAAATCTCCCCCCCAATATTGGCTTATTAACCAGGTATTTCAATGTTGAATGATCTATGTACATTTTGAAATGTCCACCTAGCAAGTAATGTTGAATTCTTTTGTAGAGCATATACCATATCGAGTCCTTCTCTTTCCATCGTGGTATATTTCTTCTCTGCTAGTGATAATTTTCTACTAGCGAAGGCAATACGATTATCAATCGACCCTTTGTTAGGATGTGCTAGTACGACATTGAGCGCAACAGATGACACATCGACATGTACATGAAATTCCTTTTTCTATTCTGGAACTACAAGTATGGGAATTGTAACCATCTTGTTCTTTAAAGTGTCCAGACTCTCTTGGAAAGTTTCCGTCCACTGGAACTTAACATCTTTCTTCAATAACTTCTCCATCGGAGAAGTCACCTCAACATATCCTTTGATTTATTTTTAGTATTATCATGTATGTCCCAATGTTTCTCTCAATTGCTTCACTGTGGTAGGTGGTGGTAAGTCAAGGATAATCTCAATTTTAGCAGGGTCAACCAATATTCCATCACGGCAAACGACATCACCCAACAGAATTCTAAATGAGGCACAAAAGATACATTTCTTTAATTTCAGTGAAATTTGATACTGGAGACAACATTCCAGTGTCATCTTGAGGCTCTCAGTATGATCCTTAGTGACCCCAAATACTGTCCAATTGTCAAAATAGACCTCAAGAAATTTATGAATAAAATCTTCGAAGGAAACCACTACTATTCTAGAAAAAATAGCAAGAGCATTCTTGAGTCCAAAGGGAATTATCATGTATTGGAAACAACCCCACTCTGTCGCAAAGGTTTTCTTGTGCCGGACTTCCTTTATGATAGCCAGAGAACCCATCAGTGAATGAGTAAATTTATTGACCCCCAACAATCTCTAGTACCTCATATGTGAATGGAGTTCGAAATGGATCATGTATACAAGCATCATTCAACTTTCTTAGGTTAACACAAATCCACACTTCACTAGTAGTATTTTTATCTTGCACTACTATTGGACTGATACATTCTGATTCTTCTACAGGTTCTATGATACCTGTATCCAGCATTCGGTCCAACTCTACCTTGAATTTTTCTTTATACCACGGATTCAATCGGTATGGTCGTTGCCTTATAGGTTTTACATCGGGCTTTAAATGTATCTTCATTTCTACAAGGTCTCCGAAAATCCATTTAATCTCTAATAATTTCGTAGGGAACATATATTGAAACTCATGCAATAGATTTGTGATTTTCCTGACAATCTTCTTATCCCAATAATCTCCAATATTGACAAATTTTGGATTCTTCGGGGAGACAATATTTATTTTATTTACTTTTAGTGGATTCAAAAATTGGTCGCTTGAAATACCAAATACTTCCAATATGGGCATACATTCAGAATCAGTTATGTTTGCATCTATTGGATCATCGTCATCGGGTTATCTCGTCACATTATAGCACTCCATCCAATGTTGGAATGTTGCGTCGCTTTGATTGAAGTTTGTCATCATGATAGGGATATGTTCAAATATCTGTATCTTGATTACTTGCAATGCAGCATCAATTGACGAATGATCATCGATAAATTCAAATGTGCATATGAATCTAATATCTATTTCATCCCATTCAATAGTCTATCATATCAGTTGAATTAATATATACTAGCTCCTTGGTATCATGTCCAACGTGTGTATGAACTAATGAATGCATTCCTACCGTAGACATGGCTCCCATGTCGCACTACAATACTCTATATGTTTGACATGATTAGTCAATTATGTTTACTTTCAACCAGTATCGATGATCTCTTATCTGAACCTTATCTCCAGCAATATTCAACATTATGTCCATTTCGAGATAGATTCTTTATGTGCAACCCACCATCTAGAGGGTGTAGCTTTCAACACAAATTCTAGGGCATACAAGCGTTGATGTTCTGTGACTTTTTATTCAAATGCTATCAGAAAAGATGCAAGGTTAGGTAAACCTTCATAGGTAGGTATCTCACTTGCCTCAATTCCTACCCATTGCACAGACCATGTAATTCTTGGGCACTTTCTCATAGATACTTCATGCATCATATTCTGCCAATTTTCCAATGCTTCGCCAGAATATGATGTGCATGAACTAATACTTCACCAAATAATTTTTTCATTATTTGTTGGATTTACATAATTATTCCTTGCAGACGTGAAGTTATAAATATGGTCAAGATAGTCTCCTTGTCCTTCACTATTTACTATCTTGAATTATCTTTGAACTTCTAGCAAATCAACTGGTGCGACCACCCTTAACTTTGAATCTTCAAATGTTAAGGTTATTTTCTTAAAATTTATGATGGTATGATTATCGATCGCCCAGTGGATCCCAAAATGTGCAGGATACAGGTTTCTTTTATCAACAATGTCGATTACTTGAATCATTCGACCAATAGGTAATACTTTTGACCGATTTTCTAATTCGAGATGAATAGGAGACCACTCCAGCTACAATTTCCCCATGCTTCCCCATGTTTGTCTTGTCAAAATGTTGACATCATAGCCCAATTCTAAGATATATAGTCCATATCGTAATCTCCTATCTGATCAATCATTCTTAACTCGTGATCGGTCTTTAATATTTTTCCCACATGGTTTACACTTATGTCTAGTCACACTTCTTCTTTAGTTTCTTCTATTAGAGCTATCAATTCTGCAAAAGAATCTTTATCTTGTATTAGTGATAAAAAAACTTTTAAAAACTCTTTAAGTTTACTAACCTTTCTTGTCGGTTTATTTCAGAACAACTAATCAAACCTTTTAGGCATATCCATTATTGGTCTTCTTGGCAATGTAGGAGAAAACATTGATGCTTAATTCTTTTTGAGGAATTCTAGTTGCACGTCCAAGTATACTTCATTTTCTCTTTAGACTTCGAATGATACTTTATTTTATGCTTCTGGTCACACTTGTGATTTGTCAGCATGTGTATCTTGGTCTAATCCAGTCACAACACCTCCCCTTGTCACGATAACAATATTTGGTTCCATCGGCTCAGTAGAAATCATCTGGATATTTTGGTTGGGATTCAAATTGGGCTCTGCAGAGTGTTTCAATTTACCATATTTCTATCCTACCACTTCCTAATCAACTCCAGAATATATTCGACAGTATGATCAAATTATTTTCAATAAGAACATGTCTTTGTAGGGCTCGCACAATCCATGGTGAAATTTCCTGGTTGTCCACAATTATAACATATGATTTGGCCTCTTCCATGACCAAATCCTCCTCCTTGTCCTCCACCTCAAAAATTTCCACCCCCCCCCCCCTCGCCTTTTTTTGAGGGTATTGTTGCTGCAGGTATTGATTCTGTGGATATTGGGTATGAGGATACTGAGCTTGTGAATATTGATCTTGAGCCTGATCAGCTTGCATATTCTCTTCATTTTTCATTAAATAAGTATCGACCATTTTCCCGTGCAGTAGCTAGAATGCTCTGTAGTCTTTCTCATCATGGCCTACTGATTTACAAAATTTACAATATAAACTAGCCAATGCACTTACAATATTTTCTAAGTAAAATCACTCTTCCGATCAATTGCCTCTAGTCTGGCATATTCTACACCAAGGCATCCCTTGTGTATGTATCGGGTTTGGTGCTCCCACTTCAACATAGTTCATGAACGGTAGGAAATTGTCCTTATGGTGTCCTTCAGTTCTACATCTGCTACACCATTTCTTCTTGGAATTCTTTCCCTTTTTTAATTTCCTAGAGTTTCAGTGTGAGATACTCTAGCTGCGGCTAAATTTGCATCATTTCTGCACCAGTTTCTCCTACATGTGAGGATTCTAGCTTCATGGCCAGCTCCAGAACTTCATTATGCGACACAATATTTTGTTTCATCAAGGGAATTCAGATGTGTGATAACAACATTGCAGTGAACCACTCTTCATGTTGTACGACCGACATCTGGAAGCTTACTTTAGCCATTAACGTCTTAAATCTCTAGTCGAAGTCCCACACAGACTTCATAGACAATTGCTTAATCTCTTTAATCTCTATAATACACTACGACTCAAATTTTGGATTTCTAAATTCGTCTCTTAGTACCACTTGAATTTGGTCGAGCATTTTTTGTGCAACTCCTGTTAGAACCACAAGAAAACTTCCTATTCCATTCCAATACATGACTCCTCAGGGTTGTGATCATTCGCACCTTCTTTATTGCTTCATCCTGGACCTTTCGCATGGTCCATATGGCTTCACATAGAAACCAATGTTTCCCTAGGTCTTCTAACCCATTTCCATTGAATATCGATAGCTTCATATCATTCTCATCCATTATATTGGTCCTTGGTAATGCTGGATAATAAAAAAATTCTAGCAGGACTCCCTTTTCTACTATTCCCATAGTTAGTATTACTTGTATTGACAAACCTACTAGGAGATGAGTTTATGTACCTTACCTCCGGAGACGTATGTGGAGTTGTAGGTGTGACGTATTCATATTCTGGATCTGAGGATTCATCTTCTCCCCTTTTGGGGATAGGTTAATATTCCTCTTCTTTGTCGCAAGAACCTCCATCGAAGTGTAACATCAACTCGTAGTATTCTCCTTTATTCGTACTACAAATTTCAAGCTTCTTGTGACAGTTCTTCTTCTTTTTCCCGACCAAAATATCCTTCCACTTCTTATAAATCCACCCTCTAGGTCAGTTTCGCTATCACCATGGAACATCTCATCTTATCTTGCTCCATTTTTCTCGCACCTCTTCTATGACATAACCCAGTTCTTTACTCGTAGGATTCCATTCTCAAGATCCCTTTCTCACATACGAGCATTTTGATCTAGATTTTCGAAGATGTCAAATACCTTCCTATGGTTCCTTGGAAAAATTATCATTCTATTTTTTTATATGACCTTATAGTGTCAACAACGATTTTTTTTATATAGCCACCCAAAATACTATCAACCCAGAAATCAACAACTCTAGATGTGGGGTTGTTGGTTCTTTTCATCTGCTGAATCAACTGAGGACTCCACTCTGTCTGTTCTCCTCCTTGGAAATTTATTCGCTGGGTTGTTAGCTTCAACAACCATTCATATAACAAAATAGGAAACTTGGAAAAAATTCATGGGTATCCGTATAGAGGTATCGCTCCAATCACTTTGTTGGATTCAACCACAATCCTTCCCTTTCTTCTCGTGCAAACTCTAATTCTTTAAAATCCACCCACTCTTGAATTTTTGGCTTCATAGGATTCCAAAACATATCCTTCACAGAATGATTCATGACCACGGAAACAGAACCATTTGTTGGCATTTCTCCCTTCGACCCAGGTTCAATCCCTAGTTTGTTCATCAATAAAGCCTGAGATATCGGCCTGACAGAGTAGGGTTCATTCGACAGCACCTGCGACGCAAATGTAGTCTCACCTAGGATATATCTCTTATGGGTAACTTCTAGAACCAGGTTTTCGTAGTTGTGTAGGTATTTCCTATTCTTTGGCACCTTAGTATCTTTCTCGAACGAATCCGGTGGTTATATTACTTATATTATTGAATGAATTCAAGATATGACTCTATTTGTCCATCAATAGAGATTATAATAGTTAATTATTAAAGGAATTTCAACTCAAAATGAGCCTTTCAACACTAATTTAAATTCCATGTCATCATGTGTTAGCCAATGAAATTGCTTTAAAATCCAAATATTGTATAGGTCTTAAACAATTTTTTAATATAAATATGTGGATATGCGAGTTTTTTTAATAATATAATTTGTCTACCTGCTGCCCAGCTGCCCGAAATTATCTTGGATATTGAAAATGAAATTAATATGCTAACCGATTTTAGGTAATACTTCTCCCATATATAATATATAATAGTAAAACAATTAGTATCATAATAATATTACTCGTTCAAAAATATTACTCTGGTTCAAAAATATTAATCGGTCCAATAAATTTAACTGGGTCCAAAAATATTACTTAGTCAAATACTCGTCCATGTTTTAGGTAATACATGACCAATATATAATATATAATAATAGTAATTAATATTATAACTAATATATAATAATAATATATTATAATTAATATTTTTATGATAACAGTCAAAAGTTCGGTCAAATAAATTTTAACTAATATCATGACTAATATACCCATCCATAGTT
>LPNX010595768.1:8482-237717 GCA_001517045.1 Pseudotsuga menziesii | reverse complement strand
GTACCCCTAATTGTCACCTAAAATCAGAGTTTTCCGTTTATTTCAGTATTATGTGGCATCTAACGTGTCCTTAAAGGAGTCCATGATTGTGCATCAGCCCAGAGTCTAGTCCTTCCTATTCATGGATGGAAGAGGAGGACCCTTATGCATTTCCTGCTTTGGCAGTGTCATCATGTCAGTCACATGACTTCCTCGATGACATCTTTCCATCAAATGAGGCTATTCTTGAGGCTATTTCTGGGATAGAATAACCTTGGGGAGAGTTGCATCATATATCTTATTTCCTCCCTAAGCTTAACGATATTGAGCGTGATGACTTTAAGGTGATGTTTAGTAATAAAATTGGTAGGCCGGTGGTCCCGTTAGGCTTTCCTAATAAGTACGTTGAAGGGAACATGGCTAAGTTGTCACCGACTATACCTATCAATATTTCTCATATTCATGGAAAGATTGAAAATGTGTACATTCACTAGTACATGTGGAAATTTTTCCCATGGACTTTCGTTACTAAAGGAACGCTTGTGCATTGGTTTAGCAAAGAAAATGGCCCCTTCGGTTCGTGGGAAAACTCGCATCGCTAAAGCAGCATTATCTCACTTCATCACTATTGTGATGAATGGTAAGTTTCTCACTTCTGATGGACCAAATAGATTCTCTTCTCACGAACATGTGTCGTTTTTGTGACGCAACTTTAGCGACATAATTATTTGCGATGAAAAGGTTCATCGCTATAGGGACGAAGGGTAAGGTTTGTTAAAAGATTGTCAATATTGTAGTGATGAACTATTAGTCACTTGAGCAGCAAACTAGCATGGGAAGCATTGGAAAAGAGACAAACTACTGTTAGTAGAGTGATGGACAACATTTTTTTTACAAAAAAAAAATCAATTTTCAACGAATGTTGCAACGAATCAAATTTGAATCTCTCGTTCTGTAATCAAATTTAAAACTCATGGATTGCAACCTTATTTTCCTTACTATGTTTCCCTTTTGGTGCATGTAGACTATCTAAAACACACCATCAAGTGCATGTTGATTGATGAAGGTGTTGAGGCTTCTATGACATCTTTTTCATGTTGGAAGGGGTTTGGTTCTACTGCGTTGTCTAAGTCAAGAAACATGTTAATTACGTTTGATGGAAGATCGTTTCGTCTACACGAAATTCTTCCTTCCCTCGAGGTCAAATTGCGAGGGAAGACCGTTGCGATTGAGGTCGAGGTGGTTAATGCGCCCCTTGACTATAATATTTTACTAGGTAGGAACTGGATTTACAATATGCAAGCAGTCATGTCGTCACTTTTCTAGGTGGTTAGTTTTCCTTTGAATGGAAAAGTTGTAACGATGAATCAAAGATCCTTTGATAATTCTAATTTGAAAGCATCGTCGGGAGCTTCAATCTGGGTTAGCAATCATTCTCAACCGACAACTTAGAATATTGGGGTAGGCATGTATCGTTCGCTAATTGGAAATTTTAATTGTGCCACACCCATCCTTATGACCGGTTCTAGTTTTGGTAAGGCTTCAACGTCTTTGAGTTCAATTCCTTTCCGCACTTCACATATCGAGTATCCTTGGACTCTCCCTTCTCTGAGTACTTCGAGCAAAGTTTCTATACCATCCGAGACAAACATGTCATTGCATACAATTATGGGGGCTTATCAAGATAATATTGATTCGGTTGTAAAGACTAGTCCTTCCTCTTCCTGGACAGAAGAGGAGGACCGTTATGCATTTCCTACTTGGGCAATGTCGTCATCTCACTCACATGACTGCCTCGATGACATCTTTCCATCGGAGGAGCCTATTCTCGAGGGCATTTCTGAGTTAGAACAACCTTGGGGAGAGTTGCATTATAGATCTTATTTCCTCTCTAAGCTTAATGATATTGAGCGTGATGACTTTAAGGTGATGTTTAGTGAGAAAATTGGTAGGCTCGTGGTCCCATTAGGCTCTCTTGACAAGTATGTTGAAGGAAACATGGATAACTTGTCACCAACTATACCTATCAATATTTCTCACATTCATGGCAAGATTGAAAACGTGTACATTCACTAGTACATGTGGACATTTTTCCCACGGACTTTCGTTGCTAAAGGAATGGTTGTGCATTTCATTAGCAAAGAAAATGGCCACTTTAGTTTGTGGGAAAACTTTCATCGCTAAAGCAATGTTGTCTCACTTCATCTCTATCGCGACGAATGGTAAGTGTCACACTTCCGATGAACCAAAGAGATTCCCTTCCGACGAACATGTGTTGCTTTTGTGACGCAACTTTGGCGACCGAATTATTTGCGATGAAAAGGGTTATTGCTATAGGGACAAAGGGTAAGGTCTTTTCAAAAACGGTCAATATTTTAGTGATGAATGGTTAGTCGCTTTAGCGATGACCTAGCATGGGAAGCATTGGAAAAGAGACAAACTAGCATCGGTATAGCGATGGAAAACATTTAAAAAAATAAAAAATCAATTTACAACGAATGTTGCGATGAATAGTTGTTACATTAGCGACAAACATTTGTTGGATTAGCGATGAAGATCCATCGCTAGAGCAACGGACAGCAATAGAAATTTCTTTCGAGCTTGCTAAACTAGCAACGGAAATGTCCTTCGCTAGTATAGCAAGTTCAATAGCAAGTTCATCAAAACATGTTATTGCTAGGAGCAACGGAACTGATTCTTTTTTTAATAATTGTTGTCGGCAAGTGAAACTAGCCAACGAATTTTGCAATGATAACCCTGCTCAGGCTCAAGTTCCAAGAAGATTCACATTTAAGTTTAAGAAGGCTCTAAAAAGGCATAGGCTAAGATTCCCAGGAAGGAGAGGCTAGGTCCATATATATCAATTTAATTCTTTGTCTTAGGTTTATTTGCTTGCTAGAGAACAAGCTCTAATGGAGCATAACGGGTTTCTCAGATCTCAAAATCTCCCAATTAGCAACAGTTTCTGAGATATGGACAGGGAAGATTAAGCGTTGCTAAAAAGAAATGGGGATTCATATTTATATTTCTTAGGGGATAAAAACATTTTCCATACCATAATAAACTGAATTATTCTTTTCATAACGGAGAGTTCTCTCGAACAGAAAACTTCATTGGATGTAGATAGAAAATGATAATGAAGGTAAAGATGTTTATATTTCCAAAAAAAATCAAGACAAAGCAATTAGAAGTCTCACAATGTTTAACAAAAACATTGTGAAAATTCAAGACGAGAATATTTCAAAACTCTCTTCAGAAATCCCACAATTTCTCTTAAAACAGTTAATACTAATTAAAAATACTTCATGCTTTTAAAGAACTGAAATTGACATATGAATTGAAAATATTAACAGAAAAAGAGGTATGCATTCTGAAAAATAACCAAAAAAGTACAAAGTTACAAACGTTACGAGAGACATGAGGTAATTTCCACCTTGCACACTTGCAATCACTTAGCAATTTTAAAAAGGGAATGTGTTTCAATAGTTTCAGAAAACTCACTGTATCACAAAAAAATATGATCGCAAATACTCTATGCTTAAAAAGGTATAAAGACAAACAAGCCACTGAAACATTACATTATCCCAATATAGAAATTCAATCGAATGAACAAAAACTCTATTCATGGTGTTGGAGTCTGGTGGATGTCACACATTTTATGCTCAACAAAGCACTGAGCACATCTTTCAACTGACGCCCGAAGAAACAGCGTGCAAATCCCCAAGAGGTCCTAACGAACACATACTTTAGGTTCTTCCAATGTCCTTTTTTTACCCAATTATCTAGGAACACTGTTCAATCCTTTAAAGTATGTAATAACAAACCTAAATCTACCTTCATAAATGGAAAAGGAATCCTCATAATATCCTTCAGTACAAATAATGGATACCTATTTTAAAATTACAATCCATAAAAAATACAATGTATTAATCAAGACTGCAACATTTCCTAGCACTTTGAGGTCTCATTACATGCTATAATTAATCCTTCAACACTTCCTGGAAAAAGGAATTTTCCCCATTAAGTCCCGCGAAACCTTTCACTGATTAAAAGCGTTGGTACCAAGGATTTAACTCTAGTCATATAGACCATACTAACATCAGAGTCTGCAAGAGCATAAGACTTTCAAAATCAAAATTTTATGCGAGCTAAGATATATAAATATAAGGACCATGGTATATATACAATGCCGTAACCAAACGCATGCACTGTAAGAAAACTTACCAGCTGATTATGCATGTCAATATACAGAATTTCAACCAGATTGGAAGCAAGTAATTTAAAGAATTCAAAGGAACATTCACTACAAAACATATATCTTACAAATTAATACTCCATAACAACATTCATATTCAACTTATAACGTATGATAAGCCTACAGAACAAAGATTCAAATAATACCTAGTTACTAACTGTCTAAAATGGCAAACTTGGCCAGGATACCAAGATTGCAAAACTCTGAACTCTCCACTCTCAAAAAAAGTTAAATCCTTGCAAATTAAATACCACTTTAACAACTACTCATCGTAATCCTTTATGAAAGAGTAATCAATCACCCTTCTTTCTGAAGGAGCAACCTTCAGTTAGACGTTCTTTTCCTCCAGTTGGATGACAAAGAACAGTTTTGCATCTCCCACATACCACAACTATTTGTGAATGACTGAAAACAGTGGTGCTACATCATTCAAACAATGCACACACGATCAGTAATATTTTAAAGTAAATACTGCCACAGCTTTACAAATTTGGTTGAAACAAATTTAAGCATAATATTGCATGGAAACACAAGTATGATTAAAGGAATATGCAGATACTACTCACATGTTGAAGCATCCTTGGCATTTTACATCCTGCAAAATAAGCATTTTACTTCAGGGAAACAAACACCTTACAAATATTGTAAAAATAACTCTCAAGCCGGTAAATACCATGAAAAATGAGTTTGGAAATTTCACAAGCCGTTTAAGCTTGTTCTTTCGCCTTTCCAACTCAACTGGGGGATGAAGCAAGTCGATATCATTAGAAAGAACCTCGAAATACCAAACATTAAAAAAATGCAGAATGTTAACGAATGCAACATATGTAAACTTTTATTAAATAATACCACCATAAAAAATAATGTAAACATATCTTAAAGACTTTCAAACTGGAATTTGAAAACCAAGTGATCTCCAATTACAAGGCCTGACAGCAGATGGTGATTGACAAGGAAACAACAGGAATCTTATTTCATACACTACTAGATTTGTCTTTGGGAGATGCAATTGACTACTGTTGTAAGTATAACACTGGCCCCAAAAAACACAACACTTCCAGTTTAAGAGAACCTCTTGAATTCATATTTAAATGTAAGTTTGTTCTCAGATAACCTGCCATGTCAGGGGCTGGTACCTATTCCACCAAGATTACCCGGGACTTGCACCTGACCTCAAGGATATCACCTAATGCATATAAATGAGATGGATCCCACTCCCAACTAGAAATGTGGCATAATCACCAAGTTTCACTTGCATTCTTGACCTCAAGGATATCACTCTAAGACAATTTTTATGACAAGAGCGTTGGAGATATAAATCCACACCTTGATTTGGAGCCAATATGGATCCCCATCAAAAAAAGAGAAATAATATTACTGGTAGAGTATCCTTTGATCCCATGGTGGACCATATCTTTGATTTCTAGCATGTCTAGTTCTCAACAAGGTAATAGAGGCACGTGGTTAGTGATGGGAGGTATACTTGAGCCAAATTGTTGTTTGAAGGTAAACTGTTAAGATAACAATCCATAACTTGAGGATACAAAGGCATAGTTAGAGAAGCCTATAAAATAATGTTGTTGTCTCATTGTAAAGGGATGAAATCTTAGAGATTGCCTATTGTATTTCCATATTGGCAGTTAATAAAGCTAGTTTGTTAATCCACATTTGTTTTCTTTCTTTCATATGTGCTTAAACTTTGGCCAATACATGTTGGACATTCCGTTTTTCTTTCAATACATGTTGGACATTTCGTTTTTCTTTCATTCTCCTTCCTTTTACTTAAATTTTAACATTACCATTAATTGTTTTAGTATGTTCTGGTTCCAACCTTATTGGAATGCATATATAAAAGTAGAATTCTAGATCCCACTCATAATTCAACTAAATTAATACTATAATAGATTTTAGGATTACAACGTTCCCATTGGATGCTATGGGGTATGAGGGTAACGGATTGGGATTTAATCAAACACATGAAACTCTATTTGTTGCTTGATGTTGGTGGTTTTGATGCTTTATTATTGAATATGATTTCACTCCTCTATCATGGACTTAATAAAAATGTACCCTTCAGTGAAGAAAAATCACTCATTAAGCATTGGAATATTTTTCTACCTTATTTTAATGCTTGGATTAGATGGTTTCATCAAAATTGCAGGGTTTTCACTTATGTCCTTGGAGAATAAAATTTAAGATTTGAGGTAGAGGTAAGGGCGCAACCATTGAGGGGGGGACATGGTGCTATTGATTAATAGGATCCTAATATAGGAAATGATTTTGATGATTATGTAATTTCAATTTTATTTCAAAACTTCAAATAGGTATCACACGTGGTGTCATTTTGATATATTCACCCTTACATGGTATATAGTAATATAAATGAGTAGAGTTTGCATAGTATGTCTCTAATGGATTGAAATCATAGGATGGAATGCTAAATATATATATTGTTCGTTCAAATTTCAAATTTTTATGTATTTTTTTATAGTCTAAGTAATTGAAATGAAACCGCTTCAATTCATTGTTGATTTTTGTTCTGGTTCAAGTTGATCCTTAACTAGTTCAACTTGCGGTTATGATTTTTAAAACATTCATCAATGCTCCTAAATTTTGGTGTATGTGTGGAAAGCAAAAACAGGAG
Source organism: Pseudotsuga menziesii (assembly GCA_001517045.1). Taxonomy (NCBI): domain Eukaryota; kingdom Viridiplantae; phylum Streptophyta; class Pinopsida; order Pinales; family Pinaceae; genus Pseudotsuga; species Pseudotsuga menziesii. The sequence continues at coordinate 230,839 of LPNX010595768.1, read as the reverse complement.
TGGCCAAATTATGAAGGCACTCACTCAATAGGGACACTCTAAAGTCTTGGTTCAATAGAAATTTTGACGTATAGAAGGGGAACATGCATAGAAATAAATCACATGCATGGGATAGTACCTAGCTCCTGGGATAGTACCTCTGGATCACAACACAATGACATTGAGTTAGCACATAGTAGTATCAACAGTGAACCTAAATTTAAATAATCAGATTAATCAAAAGAATTTCTTTGAGATGGCCATCTTTTAGGATATTAATTTTTGACAGTCAGCCATCTCTACCATGGTATTCCAAGGTCTGTGAAAAGAAGGACCCTGACTAAAACATAAGTTCCGTGAAAAAATAATATGTTTATGGGATGTACTTAGTAAGCTCACGTATTTTGACGTCCACAGACTTCATGTAACAAACAAAAGGAATTCCAAAATAGGTAGGACTCGCAAGCATTTGGTGATAATGTAAGCATTATAATGAGTGTTCTTCAGGAAATCATTTTAGCATATAGCATCACATTTTGAAGACATTGAAATGCTCTATGTCATGACTGATGCTACATAGCTCTTGAATGATTCACACACAATGGCAATTCAGTTACCACCATCAAATTAAAAAGGATGGGAAATACTCCACGTGTCTATTCTTTCCATTGTCCAAAAGGACCCACTGAGGGAGATTATGATTAAAAAGGAGATAAAAAATTAGTGACCTGGCCAGTCATATAATGAGGTAAGCATTTCAGTTTTAGAAAACAAAAAGACCTAGCATAAACAACCTTTCTAGAAGTACAAATTTAGGAATATAGGAAGATATATTGGACTAAATAAATGTAATAATGGAGTGAATTAGAAGAATAAAAGTATGAACGATGAATAGTTATTAGCAATAAACATGAAAATAATCATGTCTATATGTTGTTAAAACTAAGAGAATATAATTTTGTTCAAGAACAAACAACTTGAAAAAAAGAAACAAGAGTATAGGGATTGCTAGAACAACAATCAACATAGACATCCAAATAAAGTTCTGAGGCAAAGAAAAGATCAAACCACAATGCCAGACTGCACTCTTTAGATATTACGAAAACAAACTGCAAATGGTGTAAGGAAACCCAAATTTAATAGAACTAAATTATATTATGAACTTCATGGGAAGAGAAGTTCAGTTTTTAAAGTATATTATCAACAAAGTCTACTCATTTCTTTGAAATTCACGTCTTAGAGAGGGGTCACAAGTTTGTTTTCCATAGACACAAATGAACAATGAAATGAAAAAAAAACAAGACATTGATTTGGTTAGAGAAGAGAAACAACTATAGCAAAATACCTGATCAAATACATCTCGCTTATCCATCTCATCCCAAAAGTGAAGGAAAACAATAGCTACTAAAGCTGTGATAGCTGCTATTATTATATCTTGTATAGTTTGGTTCGGTGGGAAGCTAATAGGAATAGTGATATCGTGATTAAACCATGCCAAATCCATCAAACTCTAAGTTTTTGCAAAGCAGGTCCCATGTCCACCATTCTAAGAGCATCCCACTTGAAATCCATCCATAATAGCTCTAAAAGGAGTGCCCTGATAAGTAAAAACACACTAACATATCTTACAGATCCACTAGTAAGATGGCCAATTGTAGAGCGACCTGAATGATTGTTTCAAACCAATTTAGATGAGGGAGTTCATTGGGGGATTTCATGCACTAGATGCAAAATACATGCTAAATAAATATTTCTATGTTTCTTCTGCATATAGAACTTGTTTTTTAGAATTCCAAATCAAAATTATTTGAGAAAACCTAGAACATGCTCAATCATTCTAGGGTTCTCATCGATTTGGGGGTATTCTGTTAGCCTCTCCATGACCTGGAAACCCTCCTCTTCCTCTGCAAACCCTAACCACTGCAAGCCCTCCTCTACGTAGACACACTTAAACTCCAGCAGCACCTACAGTGACCTCCTTTGCATGACCTCCGGATGTGGAGGTATATTGTGTCGGCTCAGCCGCGAAATTATTTCTTGGGTTCTTTGTTTCACGAGGAATGATTGTGTCAGGATGGTTGTGGTTTTATATTTTTNTTTTTTTTTTGTATTTTATTATTTATATATTTTTGTTTTGCTTGTTTTGTTTTTTTTATATTTTATATTTTATATTTAACAAGACATCGATATTTGACTTGACCCTCGAGTCTCCAAGAAACTTAAAGTGTGACAATGTGTCAACAACTACGACTATAACAGAAAAGAACAACTACTAGTCTAGTACTAGGCCTGAAACGAGCTCAAGACTTTGTGCCTACTACTTATGTGAACCTCACTACCAATGTCCACTCTTTTTTCATCCAAATGAAATTCAAAAGGATGTTTTGATGAGTCCGCCTCTACAATATTTCAATTCTTTCATTAATATCATTAACCCATGAAAACTATAAACAACACTCAATGTCATGCAAATACAAATAATGGCATGTAGCTAGCTCGATCACAAACTATGTAGAGGTCAATTTTTGCATTTCTATAGAGAAGTGTTTTTGCATTGCATGGATAGGATTATGTTCTTATTATGTTTATTGACGATACATTCTTATATCTAATGCCAAATGAGGTCCATAATCAAGCTAATAATTTTATGAGCTTCAGTAACACCACAACATTGAAATCAAAACTAAAGTATGCTTTTTATGATTAATGAAGGATAAATAATAGATATTATAATACTTGAATGTAAATTGGTTGCATTCACTTAGGCATTAGGTTTTCAAATTTTCAATAAGGGATGAAATAACAACACTTCCTAATTCTATTATTATTGACCAAAAAAAAGTCAATTGGATTGAACACGTTGAGTATATCCACTCACGCAGCAATCAAAATAGTTACTCCAATATTTATGTAAAAACCCCCTTCAGATAAAAGGTAAAGATACACAACACTATAGGAAATTATTAATGCTTAAAAATGAAATTACATTTGGCATATCTTTTGTATCAATTTTCTACCAATCATCTTTCATGATCTTTAAATATCATATACTAATCAAGTGATAAGGAAGGAAAACTGTTGTGTAATAGAGTATATTTGGAGTCATCAAATAGTTCATGTATAATGCATGATTGGGATAACTAAATTATTGAAGTACAAAACCACATTAAGGAAACACCTAAACCATACAAAATTTATAATTACATTACATTGAGTTGACCTTAAAGTACTTATGCCGAGTGTTGAAATTCCCTAACCCTACACTGTTAAGAACAAGTTGCGATAGGATTGAAGGATTTAAAAAAGTTATAAAATTAGAATTATGAAGGAGACATTAAAGATTATAACCCCTCAATTACAATTTTCTTGACTTCTAACATAGACTAAATCTTTAAGAACTTGGATTTATTTTAGGGAATTTGTGAAAATGTCGATAAATTGTTCATATTTAAGATTTGAGTTACTTCGATTATTTTAAATGCATAGAGCATATTTTGATTTCCCTACGAAGTGCTAGGTTGGTCATATGAAGTGTTAACTCTAAGATAATCAATTCTACACTGGAAAGTACCAAGGGAGAGGATGATATAACCTAATTAGTCCATGTGATGATGATGTTGATGATGATGATGGTAATGTTGATGCTGACGATAATATCCATATTCTTCATTAGAATCATCATCATCATCATCACCATCATCATCATTGTCATCATCATCATCATCGTCATCACCATCATTGATGTCATCACCAACTTCATCATCATCATCATATGCATTATCATCATCATCATCATCCTCATCATCATCATCCTCCTCCTCATCATCATCATCCTGATCATCTTCATCATTATCATATTGATCGACATAATCATTTTCGCCATCATCATGATCACCATCATCATCATGATCATCAACATCATCATCATCATCATCATCATCATCATCATCATCATTGTCATCATCATCGTCATCATCACCATCATCATCATCATCATTATCGACAAAGACATCACCATCATCATCATAATTTTCATCATAACCATCTTCAACATCATCATCGTCATCATTGTCACCTTCACCATCATCATCTTCATCACCACCATCATCATCATCAGCATCATCATGCCCATCATTGTCACCATCATCATCATCACCATCATCCTCATTATCATCATTAGCATCACCATCATCATCACCATCATCATCATCATCAGCATCAACATTACCATTGTCATCGTCATCTTCAAAATCATCATCTTCATCATCTGCATCATCATCATCATATTCATCATCATCATCGTCATCATATGCATCATCATCATCATCATCATCATCATCATCATATTGATAGCCATCATCATCGTTTTCATCATCATGATCATCATTGTCATCATCATCATTTTCATCATGATCATCAACATCATCATGGTCATGATCATCATCGTCGTCGTCGTCATCATCATCGTCATTATCGTCATCATCATCATCATCATCGGCATTGACATCACCATCATCATCATCATATTCATCATCGTCATTTTCATCATCATCATCATCATCCTCGTCATCATCTTCATCATCATCATCCACATGATCATCATCATTGTCATGATCATGAGCATCACCATCATCATCAGCATTGACATCACCATCATCACCATCATCATAATCTTCATCATCTGCATCATCATTATGAGCATCATCTTCGTCATCATCATCATCATATTGATCAACATCATCATTGTTGCCATCATCATGATCATAATAGTCATAATCATCATTTTCATCATGATCACATCAACGTCATCATCATCATCACCATCATTATCCTCATGATCATCATCATTGTCATCATCATCATCATCACCACCATCAGCATCATAATCATCATCATCATCATCATCATCACCTTCATCATCATCATATTCATTATCATTGTCATCATCTTCATCATCATCATCTTCACTATCATCATCATCATCATCATCATCATCATCATCATCAATTATGATGATGATGATGATGATGGTGATGAAAACATGTTTCTAACTAGTTAAAAAAATGTTTCATCATCGTCATCGCCATCATCATCACCACCACCATCATCATCATCATCAGCATCATTAGGATCATCATCACCATTCTCATCATCATCGTCATCTTCATCATCATCGTCGTCATCATCACCATCTTCATCATCACCATCATTATTGAACAAGACATCAATGTTTATAATGATTTGTTATTTTCGTTCACACATAGGTCAAAGAACAAGACATCAATGTTTACATGGTTAAAACATTCAAAGAGAGAAACACTCCAGAACATCAAAATAAATTTATTAATGAACATAAAAATAATTTACATTAACATCTCTCACATAGATTATCAACAAATAGAAATCAATTCTCTTTAAATGTAGATACCTAAACAATCAAATATTAATCCAAATATTAGGTTATATCATAAATCTTATACAGCATAAATCATAAACATCAATATGTATAAATAATTTGAAATCAATTGACGTAATAAGTTCTATAAATAATTATAACATAGAACACCTTGCATTTAATAGTTTCTAATACTTAATGACGAATGTTTAATAGTGGAGTTCATAAGAGAGAAGTACAATATTGCCTATTATAAAGTGGGGATGGTAAAACATTTCATAATAACCATTTGAACTACACTTAATTGATAGAACTCAATCATATTATGAGAAAATAACATAGTATTGTGACATATAAATTTGTGTGAAATTTGGGGAGAATTTTTTTAAAACAATTAATGAAAAATGAATTATTATGTATTTTTCATGAAATGAGGAGTTATGGTGCAATTATTTTATGACATGAACAAACCTGGACCAATTAACTTAAATAGTGGACAATGTCAGGATAAAACAATAATCCAAATCTTTTTGTAGTTTGTAGAGAGAATCAATTGAGCAATAGATGTTTAGACGTATGATATATGAGAGTGAACTTATGAGTAAAGTAGAGACATCTCAATTCAACGATATATAATCACATAAATGTTAAATATCGTAGAACTTATACAATTCCAAATCATTACACTTGTAACAAGTTTGGGTTAATCATAAACTTGTGAAGAAACATTCATGCTCACTTATGTATGGAAATGGTTGCGGAGTTAATATTGTAATGGTATAAAGATTATATAAACCACTAAAATATTCCTAGACAAATTTGATAATATGATATAAATATTTATATGAGTCAAGACCAATTTAATGATCAATTGAGTGAGGTTCTGATGGTTGAAATTTTGCACAATGAGCATTGATGCATGCAAGCTCATTCCTTGAAATTAAGTTGGCCATGACATTCATCATCCTCATCCTCCTCCTCCTGCTCCTCCTCATCATCATCTTCATCGTCGTCGTCATCATCATCATCCTCGTGATCAATGTCATTGTCATTTTCACCATCATCAGCATCGTTTCCATAGTTTCCCACCTATCTCTTGAAATATGTTGTAATAACGCAATATGCCAATGAAGATGATGATGATGATGATGATGATGATCATCATCGTCATCATTAGCAGCATTTTCACCCTCTTCTTCATCAACATCATCATATTCATCATCATCATCTTCATCATCTTCATCATCATCCCCATCCTCCACCTCATCATCATCACCATCCTCATCATCATCATCATCATCATCTTCATCGTCATTATCATCATCATCATCATCATGATCAATGCCATTATCATTTTCACCATCATCAACATCATTTCCATCGTTTCCCACCTATCCCTTGAAATTTGTCGTGATAACACAATATGCCAATGAATAAAATTATGACGATGATGATGGCGATGATGATGATCATCATCGTCATCAATTTCATTACCCTATTCCTCATCAACATAATCATCATGATCATCATCTTCATCATCATCCTCATCCTCCACCTCATCATCATCACCATCCTTATCATCCTCCTCCTCCTCCTCATCATCTTCATCTTCGTCATAAACCCTTATTAAACTTATTAACCACCAACCCTTATTAACCTATAATATATCATTAAATCCATGTAAACCCTAGCCCTTGTGACCATGAATTCATAACCACTAACACCTATAAGATGTAATTTTAATCCTTAATCCTTAACATATTTTGATACTCCTTAATCCTTAACAATGATTGCAGCCCTTAACATTGATACTCCGTCGCTATAGCGACGTTCTTGGTTCTATCTTGTTAATGCAATTAATTGTCACCATCAACTAGGTAGTTGGTTGATTTTCCATCAAAATATCATTCTCTTTTTGCACATATGCCCCAAATTTCTCTTGATTAATGAGACACTGGTTTTGATCATCAATAGTTATGTTATGTTGTAGAGGAACACACTCATTTTATGTCATGTCAAACTTACTATTGTATTCTCCAAATAGATTCAACCTACATGTGGGTTATTCAAATAAACACACTACATGAAATATTACATTAGTCATTATCCCCTATTAGTATAAAGTACAATATACTTTCCATGGTTGATTTTTCATATCCTTGCCTCACATGAAATCAACCACTCATGAATACTACTTTTTATTTATCTTCATAGTGCTTCTAGTTAGCTTCATCTTCATTTGATGCTCTTCTTCAATGGTAACAAAGGTATTTTATGCCATCATTTTAATCAAGTATGGATTGTCTCCCATTTTTAGTATGTCTTTATTAGACATGCTATTATGTTTCCAGGACATTACTCATCTTAATAGGAGAGACATAGAAAAATAAGGTCCCTTTCATAGGTCAAATTCACCCCTTAGAGCATATTTACTCTCACTAATCCACTCTAAAAATCCTAGGGGAACACAACCGGTTGACATTCTTTTTTTGCAAGAGGAACGAACTATCATTGCAATAGGGACAAAAGGCCAAGAACATCACTATAGCAACAAATTTTGGCCTTATCAATTGTACTTCGTCACTATAGCAACATTCTTGGCCTTTTGTCGCTATTGCAACATTCTTCAACTATTGTCACAATAGCAATGAAATTTCATCGGAATTGTGATGAAATTTCAAGAATGTCGCAACATTGACAAAAGTCGGGGCCATTTTCAATTTTTTCCAAAAATTTAAACTATTTTCCCACGAAAACAACATTTTTAACTTTTTTGTGGCAAAATTTCGTCGGAAAATTGAGCAATATGTAGTAGTGATTCGTGGGTATTGTTCCCTCGATGGGATTAAAAGTACACTGATACTCCTAAATAATTTCAATATGTGTTTGCTTGGTTTTATGAAGAAATGGTAGGAATTGACCCTCGCATTGTTGAGCATGAAATCAAAACCTACCCCAATGCTAAGATTGTTCGACAATGTTTGAGAGCACTAAATCCTATGAAATCTCCTTCGGTTAAGGAGGAGATAGAGAACTTACCCAAAGTTGGATTCATCTATCTCATTTCCTTGATGGAGTGGGTGTCAAACCTCGTTTTTGTGGATAAGAAGCAAGGAATGATCCGAGTATGCACTGATTTTAAAATATTTAAATCAAGCATGTCCTAAGGATAGTTTCCCTACACCATTCATTGATCAAATCTTGGATGAGTGTGCAGGGAGAAAATTTTACTCCTTTATGTATGGCTTCTCTAGATATAATTAGATCCAAATTGAACCCCGGGACAAACACAAGACTGCTTTTAGTTGTCCTTGGGGCACATTTGCATACCAGAAAATTCCCTTCATCCTTACAAACGTCAAACCAAAGTTTCAATGGGCCATGACCTTAAAAATATTATTGAGGTGTATTTGGATGACTTAGATTCTCAGTCTTGATTGAGGGTGTGTCACCCTTATCATTTGCATTTGTTTTTCGAAAGACTTTGTCGTCATCAAATTCTGTTAAATCCTCGTAAATGCATCTTCTGCATGAAGGTTGGTTGCTTTCTAGGGTTCATTGTCTCTAGAGAGGGTATAAGGTTCGATCTTTTGAATGTTGAGGAAAAACTTTAGTTGTCTGCCCCATGTAACATTAGACATGTTTAGTGTTTGCAAGGTATGATGAAATTCTTCTGAATATTCGTAGTTAATTTTTCCAATTTGACTAGAGGCTTCATGTGTTTATTGAATAAATACTTTCAATTTGTATGGGATGAGTGGTCCTAGGATTCTTTCACTGCTTTGAAAACATCTTTGGCATTGGACTCTATGCTTAGTCCACCTGACTATAGATCTAACTTTGTGATATATGTGGCCGCGTCTCAGGAGACGATTGGAATGGTATTGGTTCAAGAGGATGAGGAACTTTAGCCAAAACCTTATTTACGAGGAGCTTTGATATACCCATGTTAAGAATTTGGCCTTAGCTACTGTCCATGTGGTTCAAGGTTGGAGACATTACATCCTTCTTTGAAAAAATCTCGTCATATCTAGCATTAATCCATTTTAGTTCATCGTCACCCAAAGGATTATAGGGGGAATTACAATAAGTGGATTGTGATATTCCAAGATTTTTACCTCGATTTTGTTTCGGCAAAGTCGAGGAGGTCATTAATTTTTGTTCAGATTATCTATATTTTTTCTAGTTTGGATGAAGGATAAGTTCATGAGGACTCGTTCATTGATGAGCACATATTTCTAATCTCGACTGTTGACCCATGGTATGGGGATATCATTGTCTACTTGCAAACCTTGAAGGTTCCTTCTCACCTCTCACGAGATTAGTGTCGATGATTACATCGTGTATCAAAGAATTAAATCATTGTGGGGTTGATTCCATTTTATGGCATTGCTTAAATCATGAGGAGGCTGAGGTTGTGCTGAATGATTTCCATTGAGGGGGGTGTGGTGGTCATTTACCTGGGCTTTCTAGAGCCCAAAATATTGAGAGAAGGGTATTTTTTGTTGTCCATCTTTAAAGATTGTGTTAATGTTGTCAAGAGGTGCCACCCTTGTCGGATATTTTCATGGAATAAGTGCTCTTGCCCTACCCCTTTGCATCCTATGAGCACCGTTGGTCCCTTCACCAAGTTTGGGGTTAATTTTCTGGATTATAACTCAGCTTCATCTTCGGGGAACCATCATATTATTGTGGCTGTTAACTATTTCACAAAATGGGAAGAGGCTATGCCCATAGCTAAATCCGATGGTGAGACAGTAGTGCATTTCGTATTTAACCAAATTATCACCCTATTTGGCATTCTGAGGGAGCTTGTCACTGACCATGGAAGGAACTTTCAGAACAAAATGATCAAATAGTTATCTTCGAAGTTAGGGTATAAGCAAGAGAATTTGTCTTCTTACTATACTCAAGGGAATGGAAAGGTTGGAGCAGTGAACAAGTCACTTAATTCCATTCTCCAATGAACCATCGCACAAAGAAATTATAATTGGCACATCATGTTATAACATGCTTTGTGGGCCTATATAAACGCATTTAATACTACCGCTAGTTTTTCTCCTTATCAGCTTGTACATGGTGTGGAGTCAGTTTTACTGGTTGAATGCGAAATCTCTTCTTTGAAGCTAGCCATAGAGATTTTGCCAGACACTTCTACATTGGAAGAGTGTTTGGTCCACTTGGAGCAACTTGATGAGTAGCGTCAATATTCTTTAGTGGCTCTTGAGATTAATAAGCGCCATGTTAAGGTCCAGTATGATAAGTTTGTCCATCCTAGTAGGTTTAGTGTAGGTGACCTGGTCCTGTTGTGGGACCAAGCTAAGGAACCCTTGGCGGTAGGAAATTTTAATCGCATGTGGCATGGTCCTTAATCCTGTTAAGCATGTATTGGAGAAAGGTTCCTATGAGTTAGTGGATTATGAAGGGACATCCTTAGTGGAGCCTCGAAATGGGCTCTATATTAAGAATTACTATGCATGCTTTTCAAGTGAGGATGACTTGTTGTATATTATTATACATTTTTTCAGAACGCATTTTTTGGTTTACTTCTGATGATTGAGTTTCTTGACTAGCTTCCATTTTGTGTGGCAGATGTCGACAGAGTCTTGTGTTTATGTAGGATTCATTGATGGTGCGAGCCACCACACTCAAAACTTAGTGGGTTATTTCTACTCCTATGGGTCTAGTGTTGTCTTCAGGATGGGTTTGTCTACAACTTTTATTGAACAATGTTGCAGAGTATAGTGTTGTTATCGATTTGTTACATGATGCCATTTCACATGGTGTTCACTCTCTTTAGGTATGTCTTGATTCACAGTTAGTAGTTTCACAACTTATTGGCTTGTATCATGTTAGGGATCTGACTTTGTTACGAAGGTTATTACCTGTCAGGTTGGTTCAATGACAATTTTAGAACATAACATACATCCATATTACAATAAATTTTAATGAAGTTATTTTTTCATATGCTGACTATGTACTAGATTGGTATTTCTTTCACAGACCACAAGCATTCACAAAAATTTACACATGTAAATAAGACAATAATCTATCATCATAGGTATTTTTCATGAAAATATATGTAAAAAAATGTGGTGTTATAATACATAAGTGTCATATACAAATAAAGGGGCTTCCCAACCACCAAAATATATTATATGGTCGTACAAAACATATACACCCCAAGCTTCTAAACATGTGGTGGAGAAGGGTATTGATCATGGTAGCACACTATGACTCTAGCTAGCTAGAAAAATAAATGAACCCATGCCCGTGGTAATCCAACCACCTGGTGCTACATGACCTAAGGAAATTCCTCAACTTGCTCCATGGGAACCCTATGTGTCAAACAAATGAAGTTCATGTGAATGCTTTAAAGCATACGCTTTGCATCCACACCCATGATCTCATCTCCTCTCCCCCTCTGTCAAAGAACATAAAAAACATCTGGTCATTGTGGTCCTATATTTGCATGTACATGAAAGACTATTGATATATGTCACCTTACCAAAAAAATATCTTTTTAATTCCATATATTTAAAAACATAAAAGAATTTAATAATTCAAAAAGCAAGTTGGAATCGATATTTGTTACCTATATCTCCATATGTAGAGCTTGGCGGTATGGGAATGTTTGTATCTCCATGGAAGACCATCCCTGCATAGGGATAGTCATCTATGGTGATGATCTATCTATGACACCAGAGAAATAAATATTCTAGGTAGGGGTTGGCCACATGCCCCCCTCCTAGTCTCTGCATTACGTTTTCCTAGCATAGCTGAGTCATATCTTGAACTTCGTGTGTGGGAATCTAAAATTTAAGGCTCATTTCTAGAACATGCTCAAAAAAGAAATCACTCAAGATGCTTTCGTTGATGAAGTACCTCACCCGCCCCATCTTGCAGTTAGTGAGTTGTTATTTCATGTTTCTCAACAGCGAGGTACTCGAGTCATATATAGTAGGATGCATGCACTCCAACGCATAGAATGCCAGATGCCTTGATTCATGGTGGATAGATGAAAATCCAGCTATTCTGCCTAAGGCCAATAGTATGGCCTTCAACATGATATTTTGGACTGCGTTGGTTGGGATTTTACTCCCAACCTTCTCTATATCAAGGAAACAATACACAACAATGTACTCATCTATAGTGAACCCACCTCCTGTCCCATGAGACCATAGATTTAGCACCTCCCCTCTGCCAGAAAATATTATGATAAATTATATGTCGTCTACTTCAATGCTGGGAGGCATGCCATTTAACTGAAAGGTCTCTGAGTCTGGATCCCAGTAATCCATTAGCGGCTGGAGTAGCCTTGGTTTTTCCCTTAAGCTTCCAAGGTGCCAAAACTTGTATAGTAAACATTCCCTTAACATTTGTTGAGCCATGAGATCATCCTGCACGGCCTCTTCAACATCACCATGTTCATGCTCCCTCCATTGTAGCACCATCATGCAAAAATTTTTTTTAGTTTTATGAGTTTTTGACCTTGCATTTGTCATTGGCGGCATTGTACGTGTTTGTCTTAGAAACAGTCACGTATGTACATGCCTATCATGGTATTTTTGGCGTATACCCATTCCTATGCAGAAAAAGTACCGATTTCTACGTGGGCCAAAAATAAACTATTTGGGATGGCCCACAACATAAAATTGACCGTTAATATCAAAAATAAAAACATGTAAATGAAAGAGTAGAGCATGGGGATTTACCTGGAAAAAACGGGGAGTGATTTTGTTGAAGGATGCTCTCGAAATCAACTTCTAAAGTTCTGAATGTAAAAACACTATGATGGGTAAATTTTTCAAATGGTATGAAAATTTTTATTTTTTCACTATTTTATAGATTTTTTTTTGAAATTTTTGCCCACTTTTTATAGTTTCTTAGTCTTTTTTACCATTTTGGACCGTTTCGACTATTATGATGTTGTAGGAGCTCATTTTTAGCATGTCCTAACCGATTCTTTGATGTTTTCATGCCTATTACAAGTATAATTTCTGAATTGGAACATAGGTTAGGATTTCACATCATCCTGTATTTTGCATGACCTTATGACCATTTCATTTTAACCTTAGGTACAAACCCATTCCATGATATCAAAAAACCTTCATGTTGCTATTAGAAGTGGTATCATGTCAATGGTAGAGATTTTCTATACATGGGTACCCTAGTTAGATCCTATTTTGCATTTGGTGCCCATGCTGAGATGCCTCTTTTAAGTTTTGGGAGTCCATTTTTAGTCCCACCATGTTGTTGAGCAATAACTTCATACTCTTCTTAAAATTTATGCTGGATTTTCCCCATAGGGACTCCCTTGTATATGTCAAGTTGTAATTGCATTTCATGGTTTTTTCTTGCATTCTTGAGCTTTATGCGAGCTTTCTGACTTTGAGTTCTCAGCCATATAGCCCAAGCTTGTGTCATGTCTAGCCAAGTGGAGCCATTTTATATATCCTTTGTAGCTTGGTCACGCATTTACCAGGAGGAGAACTTTCCCCGAGTGTTTTTATCCTACCCATGTTTCCTTGCATTGAGCATAGGTATGCTCAAGTTCTTGGAATTAGATTTCCTGTCCCTGACACTCATCTCCTCCTAGCTATCTACTATAAAACACTTTTATTCTTTTTCAAGATTTTCAAAATATCTGAAAAAGTCCAAAAAAATAAGAAAACATAAAAAGCTGGATGGGAAAAGATGTTATGTTTAGCAGCAGTTGAGTCGTGTCGCCTTCGAATAGAGAATTGTATATCACATTAGTTTGTTGGGTTATTATTTTTACTTTAGGAGCTATACTCGTTACTCTTTTTTTATCTCCATCGACTGGTTATGCTTTTAGTCCCCATGGAACATCTGTTTGTGCCTCCTATGTCACAAAGATGTCCCAGTTTACATATCGAGTCCATGCTTCCTACTTTCAGTCACGTTTTTGCTTATGCTTTTATTCGAAGGAATTTGAAGCATGAGTCAATCATTCCTCAGTTATCTTGACTTTGCATATCGATCATTTCCTATATTTTTACTGGTTTGTTCACATCTTGTTCATTGAGTTCTTCCACATTATAAAATGTTGGTGAGTACCCCGTGTTGGTTGATGGGGTATGCCTTAATTCCCTCCTTCCAGAATATTCCATTCCATTAACATCAGCGCATTTATTCTGGAATAAGATTCTAGAGTCATTTGATTGCCTTGAGACTTATAGTCATCAGCGGTAGGTTCTCTCGCCATCGACAATTTTTGTAATACATCAATGTCCCATGATCGATGGAATATTCCAAGTGTTTGACCTCAACTCATCTATTCACACTTGTCAGATTGTACTTTGTACCTTGAATCCAATTTTCATTATCGATGGGTTATCTCATGTCTATTAACAATATACATCAATGACCGGTAATCAGACGATGGACTGCTATGTTTGATCTCGAACATCTATTCACATAGTAGGACATGTACTCGTAGCGGTTTTCATAAAATACCATCTAGCTTGGTGAAATTCCATATATGCTACATCCTTGATTGTGCCAATATTCATGAGATTTAAGCTCTCCTGATCATGATTCCAGTATTTTCGGTGTATATAAGATATCTTCATCCATTATGGAGATATTTATCCATTGCATATTGTACGTGGCGATGACAAGACATGACACTTTGTATATGATGGCTATTCATGACCATTGTACTTTTATGTATGTGAGACTTCTACATGTATTTGCAGTGACATGCAGAGATTTATCATTGTATCATACTGTTGAGTGGCTGGTTCTTCCACTTGGGTCTTCATTACTCCACTTCTGGGATGTATTTGTAATTTATTTCAGCCATCATATTACCCCTCTGACCTCACACATTAGGGGGCATATGTTATAGCTGATCTTACCACACAGGGTAGATCACACATTTATGGCCTTCTATGACCCCTTACAGACTCCTTAGACCCCATGGACTTATATTATAATTTGATGTTCCAAGATAATCCCTAAAAAACACTTTCTTATTGTTGTACATGACCTTTAAATCTATACTCTTGTGTACACATGATTTTTTAGCTCAAACCTAGGTATATTTGAATGTGTACACAAGTCCAAATGTTTTTGGATTTTTCCTCATATGAGTCTAAATAACTTGACTCTTGGGCTTTCAAATTCCTTGAGAATGCTCGTATTTGACCCTCCATTACATTTTTGGAGTACTATAAAATGAATTCCTTGGATAGATTGAAGGAGATTAATTGAAGAGCAAGAAAACTGTAGTCCATTTTTTCCTCATATTTGCTTATACTTGAGTCTACATCCCTTTGTCCATTGGAGCACATAGTGTTCTTCCCAATCTTGCCTTTTCTTTATGATATTGCTATCGAGAGATGGATTATTGAAGTGGTGGAGGCCCAAGTGGAGGACTCAGTTTCTCTAATTCACAGAAGTGTAGACAAATATTGTCACCATTGTATCTTTGTTTTATTAATATAAATATCTTTTCCTATCAAATTCATGTGCATTTTGAATACAAACATTGAATCCACGAATGTGTTTAATTTCTTATACATGGTTGATTATATATGCTATAATAGCTCTAACACACACACACACATATATGCTTTCTTTGTTTGTTGTTTTTGAGAGAAAATTGTAATTGGAATCGCATTGGAAAAACTCAACGGAGATCTACTTCAACTATCCGAAATAAGGTAGGATTAGATATCCCTTAGTGTTAGATTTTATTATTATTCTTGCATATTGGGAAAGATTGATTTCTGGTGTCATACTTTCTGTTGCGGTACCCCAAGACATAGTATTTTCCTCTCTGTAGCAGTTTGTATGAACATGTAAACTAAATAAACCTAGCTACTCTTTAAGGTTATGTAAACAAAATAAGCTAGCTACACTAGGCATATAATATTTATATTTTAATTAAATATTTTAAGCACTTCATTTAATAAGAAAATTATATGAACTTTAATGATGATAAATAAACCTCATACGAGCAATTTGAAGCTATTTTAATGGCTGAAAAAATTATGCACACTCAAGCAAACAATATTAACAAGGACATAAAAAATGATGACCTTTTTTTCAGTTAACCGAATAACTTGGGAACTACCACATTCTACCCAACCATGACTTGGAACTGTTTTCGGTTTCTATCTAGATCATTTCCAGCGGGTTCCAACATGCAAGTAGTTTAGAGCTCCTAAGGTAAGGATTCCCTATATGAGATAACATTTTTTGTGCTAGTTGGATTTTCCTCTTGGAAAACATGCTCTCCAAGAACTCTCTTGGGAATAATAATCAGGTAGCATAGATGGAAAATCAAAAGATCCCCAAGTCTCTCTTTGCAATGGGTCTTTATAGATAGACTTTAGGAAAATGGGTAGTTAAATCACCAATCATTTGTTTTCTTGAAATAATATTTAATTTAATTTATGTGAAATTAATATTTGTGTATTTTAACTTAGGAACTCTTTGACTAGTTCATATTTGACTCTTTTAGATATTTAAATATTTAATTATTATTAGTAATAAATAAGAATACAAAAATCCTTTCATTATTATTTGTAGTTAACATTTTTACTTTGGGTATCATGTAGCATGCTCCCAAATCACATGATACTTTTTGTTTTAGCTTATAGTCACTTCTTCATTAAGGCCGTCAAGTCGCGGTTAGGTCGACTAGGCTAGGCAACTCTAAACCTTCTTGCATGTAGGATTATCTTATTTAACATGGTAGTTTTTTACTACTTGATGAGATACAAAAATTTGAAATTCCATTTAATCACTTAAAAATAAGTAAGATGAGATCATTTTTTTATGAGAGACATTTTCACTCAACATATTTATTTTTTAATAACTCCTAGCGTTTATTCAGAGCCCATACTCAATGCTAAGAAATAGGGAATTACAGCTTTGTGCAATTCCGAGGCTCTTTTCTGAACACTAATGCTACAATGTATTTGTAGGATACACCTAGGGACACAATGGCCAAGGGTCCCATGTTCGAGAGCTTATGTTGAATATAAATTTGGAACGCTCTATGGATTATGCCAAACACTTCCAATTATTATCTTTGCATGTGCTCCAAAGCTTCATGCTCAACACAAAGGTTTCACAACTCATGTGCTCCAAAGCCTCTTGCTAAACACAAACATCTTAGCAATTATGTGCTTCAAGTTCTACACCCAACACATGAATCATATATATGTATAAATATGCATTTGGCTTACACCCAATATATCAAACAAATCATCATTCTCAAGTTTAGTGGGGTCTTATGCCCACCATAGAAAATATAACATCAAAACAACATCACATGGAATGGGACTAATGCCCGTAAATGTCATGTCGAAAATTCAAGATATTACAATGCGGTACCTCTTCCACCATATGAGAAGTTGTAAAGGATGTGGTGCCTCTTCCACCTCTTACTTCCCGACATAAGAAATATGCAAAATACTAACAAATAAACTCACACAAAAACAAACACAGTGACACAATTATATACAAACAAAACGTGGCACGAAGAGATCCTCTAAGAGTTGAGTTTTGTGGATCTCTCCACCTTCTACAATGTCGTGGAAGTCGCTCCTCGAAGTGTTGTGTGGGAGGCCAATCCTTTAATTTCCACATCGACTGCAATGGACTATATTGCAGGTTAAGCCCTTCCTCTTCATAAGTGGTAAAGAATTTATGTATATTGATTTTCGAAAGTTTTCCATTTCTGCAATCCATGACCGAAACTTGGTTAATTTGGATCTTTCACCTTTTTACTTCTTCGTCTCCCTTTTCTCCCTGAAATCCCGCCACATGACCATTTTCGCCCAACACAGGAATTTTGTATTATCCAAAACATTTCCAACAATCATAGGCTCACCTTTTCTCAAATGTTCCATAAAATTATCAGCAGTCTCGGCATCCTTGACATCCTTAACGGTTGGGAAATACAAATAATTTTCGTTTCTATTATCCCTATGAGTTGGTCTTCTTAACTTACCAAAATTAATTAGCTTCAAACACTATTGACAATTATGTTGTTGTGAATATGTTATTTTTGTTGGAAATTGACCATTCCTCTTAATGTACTTCTATTTTTCCAGAATGTTTGCAACCCAATCTCGACCTAACGATGTGCACTTTAAATTTAACAATCAATTGGATTTATCATGATACTCTACCTCAACTTCTCTCTTTGTTGAATCATTTGTAGTCTGTGATTTCCCCCTTAATTCTCGAAAACGAGCAATACATAAGTCATACTTACAAATATCACAGTTTCAGTGAAGATTGACCATATACAAAGCATGTTTACCGAAAAATTCCAAGTTTGTAGTGGAGATTTTCATTCGAGTTGATACGGTCCCTTTTCTGAAAAAAGGGATTTACAATAGGCTACATGTGCTAGATAAGATTCAACTTGAAGAACACAAGGAACTCAATTTTGAGGCTACAATTCAGAGTAAGAAAATACAAGGCCTAGAGATTCCTGAGGTTGATGTTAAACTTTGGGAATGCCACTTACGTGACAAGTTCCAAAATTAAGTTCACATAAACTTGGGACATTTGTCACATAAATTGTTAAACTTGTTCACACTACGACCTTGACTTCATATGTGACAAATGACTGAAGTGGGGAATTCCACTTGGGGAATGCCACATAGAGGTTCCTCAGGTTGATGTTAAACTTAGGGGATGCCACTTATGTGACAAGTGCAAAAATTAAGTTCACATAAACTTGGGACATTTGTCTCATATGTGACAAATGACATAAACTTGGGACATTTGTCTCATATGTGACAAATGACTCAAGTGGGGAATTCCATTTGGGGAATGCCACTTATGCCTGGAATTTTTCACATAAGTAGCATTCCCCAATTTTAACAACAATCTGAGGAATTTCTAGGTCTGGTACTTGATTACTCTGAATCGTAGCCTCAAAATTGGGTTCGTCCTCTTCTTCACATTGAATCATATCTAGCGCAGGGAGCCCGCTGTCGATCACTTTTTTTGGAAAAGTGACCCTACCTGCTCTAATGATTCTCTCCACTATGACATCGGGATTTATCTGTAAACCATATTTGTATATGGTCAATCTTTACAGGAACTGTGATATTTGTAAGGACGATTTTTGTATTGGTTGTTTTCGAGAATTAAGGGGGTAGTCAGAAACTCGAGATGATTCAACAAAGAGAGAAGTTGATGCAGAGGATCATGATAACTGCGATGGATTGTTTGAAGATAATTAATTCTCATAAGTTAAGAAGATAAGATGACACGAAGAGTAGCAACGAAAACTATTTGTATTAGCCAATCATTAAGGATGTAAAGGATGGTGAAACTGCTCAGCATTTTAGAAAACATTTGAGAAGAGGTGAGCGTGTCATTGTCCAAAATGTTTTCGATAATACAAAAGGCCTGAGTTGAGAGCTAATGGTCATGTGGCGGGCTTTCAAAGAGAAAAGGGATACCAAGGAGAAATAGGAGAAAGGTCGAAACAAAGTTTTTGTAATGGATATTTTTTTGAGTTTCAACTTAAAACCAATTTTTTTCTTCATTAATCAAAACAATAATCATTGGATTTGTTTGGGTTTCAAGTTAAAACCAAGTTTTTCTTTCATTAACCAAAACATTAATCATTTATATTGCACCATGTTTTTGGGGAGCTCTGGGACATTTCTCTTTTAATTTGTTTTAAAATTATTGATATGTTTCACATCTTCATTAACATCCATGCCTTTTAAAAATAATGATATGTTGCACATTTTCATCCACATCCATGATTACCTTTATCTCTTCTACTACGTTCAAACTTTATTCGATAGATTTTGTTAATGACAATGTTTTGATAAAAAAATTTCAAAACTATCTTAAACTTGATCTCTTATAGCTTATTGAATGTCCTCTTCTTATATGACTTCTAAAATTTCCTTTGTGCCATCTACCCGTAGCATAAACCTCAACTTTATTATAAATGTGTCCATCCTCATAGCGGATCTATTTTTCATGAATATAACCATCAAATTTGTGCTTCAAGTGTGATCCACATAATATGCATTTAACATGTAAACACTTTCAAGTTAGACGTTTTTCAAACCCATGTTTGCTTCAATCATTTTCATCATGTCTACAACATTCAACACTACTATATAGACTCTTCATAAAATTCATCAAGTTGTGCTTCGACATTTGCAACATCATTGTTTTTTGTTCATTTGCACACAAGTATGTTTTCCAAATCTTCATTAAATTTCACCTCAAGATTAGCATTAAAGTTGTACTCTTCTTCTCTTACATCACCAACATAATTATCTTCTTCATATGGTGCATTAATGTGGTTGCTTTCTTCTTCACTTGCAACTTATGTATGGCTGCAACCGTCTTCATTTTTAATTTTGTTCTCAATTTCACTTACATGTTCTCCAACATCAACAAGGATTCCTTCTACACTCATTATACTTGCACAATAAAAAATACACCATGATTGTCAAACATATCAATTGTGTTAATGATTAAGCTCTTCAAGATCGGTTCTTCCTAAACATCCTAGATTAACTATTAGATACAACTATTAGCTTAACTTCAACTTTAATCACTTAAGGATTAGTCCAGTTGCTTTTGGTATCTAGGAGTCTAGCTAATGTGGTGTCATGTAAGAGTCGAACTCCTAATAACATCGTTCAAACTCCTAATAAACTCCTCTAAACTTCTAATAATTAGGATGAAAAGGGTATATATCTTAGAAATTTGGGGGGGTCTACCATCTATGTTTCTTCATCTATGAAAGATAATAAGCCAAGTGTACTAACTAGATTCACTCTATGGCTATCATTCAAAATTAATAATTAATAATTTTCAAAAAATTGAAAATAACTTATGTGATAACTCCACTTGTCTTATTAAAACTAAATAAATAAAAAATAACTTATGTTATAAATCTACTTAATGACATGGTAACGTTATAACTGAACTACATTTGTACAAAAGGAGCTAATGTGTAGGTCATGTAAAACTGGAAGTCCTAATAAGATCGCCCCAACTCTTAATAAACTCCTCCAAAAATTTGAAGCACATGTTCATACAAAATAATGAAATTGAAAAGTGTTCAAGGGAATTTTTTTTAATAATAAAAGGCTAGAACTTTATTAACAGTGGAAATGTTTATTAACAACCATGTTAAGTTGAGTATCCAATGGATAAATGCTTGAAGAGTGAGTTCAACTGTTTCTTAAGTGGTGTTTCTTAAGTGGTGTTAGTTGTTTGTTAAATGGTATTAAGCTAAGTCGATCATGGATCAGTCGCTATTAGCGCATGACTAAGTTGCCTGAAGGGCATGTTCAATTATTTGTTAAGTGATGTTCAGCCGCTTGAAGGGCATGTTCAACTATTTGTTGAATTATGTTCATATTTGTTACTTGTTATGTTACGTTATGGGGAGTAAAACATGGATCAGTCACTGTTAGCACATGGATCAGTCTTTGGAAGAGTGAGCTCAACTGTTCGTTAAGCGATGTTAAACTAAATAGAGCTTTCATGGAAGTCTTGTTGAGCGGACCACGGATGGGATTTCTTCATTGTGGGGAAAGCGTCAATATTTGGGATGAATTATCCCACAGTGAGGATCTCATTTGGTGTTAATGAACGTTGGTGCAGATAAAATTGTCTATGAAAAGAACCGATATATTGCAGAAGATCAACACAAGCTGATTGAGCATTGACGAAATTAATTTATTTGTAATCTAAATGCAGAAGATGTTTGTCTTCTAAAACATATGGAAATGTACATCTATGATTTTCTATCTTTTGGTAACGCATATTTCCAACTGAATTCTTTTGGCAGCCCATATTTTCAAGTGAATTTTTTTTGCCACACATATTTCAAAGTGAATTAAGGTTTTGGTGTTATATAGACAGAGAGGGGTTTTGAGCCGTAACACTCTTATTTCAAATTTTCTATTTTTTCACAAAGGCCTCGGCAAGATAGGCGAAGGTTGATGAAAGACAGAATCACTAATTAAAATAGATAATGCATGTTGCAAGATGAAGGAACAAAACATTGAATATTGAATTACTTTGATATGATCAGTAAAATAGTGAAAAGTTAATATTCGGAGTTGGAGCAATGAAATAATGCATGTTGCAGCTTTGATTAATTGTGTGATTAGTAATACGCAGGTTGTTTTGATTAATTGTGTGATTAGTAATAAGCAGGCTGTGTGTTAAATGACTAAGAAAATTAGTAGAGAAGAAAATTTTCATTCATGAATGGGCTGTTGGTAATGTTATATTACAAATTTTTATTTACTATTTGATGGAATAATTTATTTTTTAAAGTCTTCTAATCCAAAATTGGTTGTCAATTATGTTACAAACTCATTTGCAAACCTTGCAAGGAATTAGTTTGTATTTTAAACGATAGTTGCAAAGAAAAAAATTTGAATATGTTACATCATGGTTAGTCTAACCACAATTAGAAATAAATAGTTTAATGTATATAATGCATCTTATATTCTGTAAAACAATCCTTAGAGCTTAGTTAATGTTGACAAATTATTTGTTCATATTTCAAGAACCAACCTGCGCATTGATTCAAACCGAGGAATTGCAACATGCACATGACTGTAATACTCCTAAATACTTTTGCCAAAAACGTATTTCTCGAACATATATCGGTAACGATCCAAATCTACTACTTCTATGATCTTTAGATAATTTTATAAGACAAATTTTTTTCTCAGAAAGGTTGTCTTAATGCATAGGCGTTTTCCGATGGAATGTTGAAATTTTACATGAATTATGGCCCTGTATAGATCATTGGATATTTTTATGTTTTTGAAGAATGTTAAGTGAGAACCACAATCCTAATAATTTGGAAACCAAACCGGCTGTCCATTCGGATGAATTTAGCCTGTCGAGTTGGATCAATTTAGTCTCTCATCTCCTCACATGTCTCCATATATAATATATATCGTGTGAACGGACGGGAGAGAGAAAGGGTGATTTGATTCTATAGTATTTCTGATCTAAGTTTAAGATTTCTTACATTAGTTTATTATCTTATTAACACTATAAAAATTGAAGCATAATTGAAAATTCAGTGAAGTTATAACTTTAATGAAAAAAACAACCGGGTAAAGATTTCAATTGTGAACTGTCTACATTCTACAGGCTTATTTTCCACTCTTAAGCCACGTGGATTGAAATGATTTACAACATCCCGGATAGGTGCAACATCTCATAAACTTACATTTTAAAAAAGATGGAGAGCAGGTGAAATCAAATTTAAAAGAGTTATAGTGGGCAGTATGCTTCATCCTAAGCTAACTATCAATAATGTAAATTCTACTAATTATGAGTTAACACATTAAAACAACTAATCACTTTTCAAGTATTGTAATGTTAACCATTTTGCTGAATCATTTAATATTTAATGCAATGCTAGTGACCTTAGTATAATAATTAGAGTTATATTGAAAAATACAATTGTCTTTATAAAAAGTCCCTTGCACATAGTTAATTGATCTTCTATTTTTATAATAACAGTTATATTTAAAAATACATTTGTCTTTATAAAAGGTCCCTTGTACATAGTTAATACACCTTATATTTAGGAATTTATGTTTTAATTGTGTATAATAATCAAAAGTATTAATATTTGTTTAAATAAATAAAATTATCTTTTTATTAATCTTTAATTATATTGAAAAAAATATTTATAAAACATGGAAAAAAATATTAAAAATAATTGATAACTTATGCAAAAATAGAGATCATAACTTTTAACTAATACTAATAACAAATAGCACATGTTACTAGCAACAACTATATTAATAATCAATAATATTAAGAAGATCATAACACGGCTATAGAGATCTATTTTGACACATTCTTTAGAAAAAAAAAACATTATCAATGTGTCAAATATATACCTATGAGTCTATTCCAAAAACATTAATCTTACTCATATGGTTGTTGCTAGTTACGGTGTGTTGTTAAACATTATTCAAGATGTTAGACTATGGAATATGACCATGAATCTCCCTAGTTTTGGATCTTAGTCCACCATCATTGTAAATATAGGGATAGGCTTAAAAATATGTTTCTAAAAATATATTTAAGCAAAGATGAATTCTCCATTTCACTAGGACATATTTTATTTTAAATGGTACATGATTATATTTTTGGACTGAATCTAATCACTACAATGAAGGCCATTAGATAGTGTTTATATAGTTTCTGATCGAATTCAAACAAGGGAGCCCAATGTTTGGAATTTGAATTTAAAATGGTACTTCTTTCATTAATAGATATATTTATTAAGCAAAACTTACGAACCAACCTATCACAAAAATGCTGCTACGAAATGGAAGTTGGTCTTCACATCAAAAAGAAATATGCGGACACTAATATGCTGACACTAAAAAATAAATGTTGAATTGACTATGGATATGGATTCTTTTTCTTATTTGGCCTTCAAACTTTGTATTCTTTTTCTTATACAAACTCCAAAGTTTGTAAATCTTTCTTTTATTTTTCATCTTAGTGTTCAATTTACTTTTTGTCATGGTGAAATTTTTTTAAATTTCTTAAAAATTCATTTGTGTCAATTAACCATGATATAAATGCACAATGATCTTCCCTCCATGAAATGCAATTTCAATCTTCATTAGTTTCTACTATTACAATGTGAGTATATAAAAATCTAATCGTATATCAAACATAAATCTACTTAATAACCATATACCACATCATATACTAATAATAGTAATTCATCCCCTTATGGATTCACATGGCACCTATTTTTTCACTTGTTTTTCTTCTTCCCATTTTTATTCCTCGAAAACATAAATATCTTTACATATCCCCTCACCTATTATTTCCTTTACATAAACTATGGAACTCTCTTCATATTCCTTCATTGTTTGGAGAAAAGTTCTTACATCTTATTGTATTATCGATCTCCATAGTCCACATGGACTCTGATCATATTCCCCCTTCTCCATAATAGAAGAGTTCATTTTCATAAACATATGTCATGGTACTTTCCCTATGTTCACCTTAACCTTTTATAGTCTTTAAGGGCATTTATTTTTTCTATCATTTTTTAATCTTGACATGTTTCGCATATTCATAATCATTCATAATTGCCTCCATCACTTCTAGTATCCTTAAAATTTCTTTACCAAATTTTGTCACTTCAAATTATTTTCTTCATTTTTTCTAAATTTCTTTTTAAAATTCTCTTCAACTTTATCTCTTATCTCTTCCTAAGTATATTCAATACCTATACACTTTTAGATAAACAAATTATTAGAAAATATAAAAATATCTTTGTAGTCCTATTCTTTGACCACTTCTATTGTATACTTCTTCACATCTTCCCCTACTACAAGAATGACAAAAACTTCAACCTCATTATCAACTCTTACTCATACCTTCTTTTCATAGACAAGCCCTAAAATCCATGTTTTGTGTCACCTACATACTATTCATTTAAAATGTCAACGCTTTCATGTTTTTTTCTTCTTCTTTGGACTTCAAATCTATTTATGATTGAATTATTTCCATCTTGTCTTCAACATTCAACACTGCTATAGGTCATTCATCAAATTTATCAAGTTCTACTTTAACATTTGAACTAACATTGTTTCTTTCTCTTTTCATTTGTAGCATCAAGTTTGCTGTCCAAATATTTGGCAATTCTTAACCACATTTGAACTAACATTGTTACTTGTCTTTTCATTTGAAGCATCAAGTTTGTTGTCCAAATCTTTGTCAATTCTTAACAACATTTGAACTAACATTGTTGCTTCTCTTTTCATTTGCATCAGCAAGTTTGTTGTCGAAATATTTGTCAATTCTTAATATGGATAACTGACATGGTTTCTTGCTTCTTTACGTGTAAATTCTACATGGTTGCAACCTTCCTCATTTTTAACTTTGTTCTCAATTTTACTTTCATGTTTTGCAACATCAACAAGGTTTCCTTTTCGCTTGATTTTATCTGATTTTACCTGTATAGGGAAAATTACGCAGATTTCCAGAATGATCAATTTCCTCCACGACCATGGCCTTCGAGAGTTGTTATTTCTTATCTTCTCCATGGCTATCCATGTCGTTTAGGTATTCGTCATACATTACACCACACTCATGCCTATCCTTTTTTTGAGATATTAAACATAAGTTACAACTTTTGTTGTCCCCCTTTGTGATTCTTCATCTTCTAAATTTATTAGACTTGACAAACTACTAACTATTAGCTATATCATTTACATGTTTACAATCTCTCTGCTTAGATTCATTCAACTTTGCCAAACATGCTACTAGCTTTGGCAAAGTAATTACAAATGAAAGTCGGTTCATTTTGTGTCTATCTCTATACACTTGCAAGGAAGGGCGACTAGCAAATTGCTCACACTTTCATCTACTTGTAAACACCACTGGAAATTTTTTGGAGACAAAGTTTTACTAAAACCAAACGATACCTAGTGAGTCTGCGTTTCAATTTACAGAAAAATAAATGAACGTAAGAGGTACATCGAGCTTCTAAAGAAACATACACGCACGAGCTTGTAAAGAGTCTAATTACATGGAGGAGGATGTGGTCTACTACTGGATGGTTGCACGCATATGCGAATTCAGAAACGATGTGGTGCCTCTTCCACCAAATGCAAATTTGCAAAGCATGTGGTACCTCTTCCACCTCTTATTGCCCGATGCAAATAAGATGCAAAGTACTGAAATAAAATCACGCAAAAAGAAAGCATAGTGACACATTTATATACAAACAATACGTGACACGGAGAGCTCCACACTGAAAGACCAGACCAAACGAAAAGGAAAGCAGCCCTCTAAAATGGACGCGACGAAATTCACAATGCTCAACTCACGCGAGAAAATGTAGAAGGCCAAGAGATCCACAGAACTAAACGGACGCGACGAATTAAATGCAGAAGGCCAAGAGATTCAGAACGTCTGGAGGTTCTGCTTTGGCCGGAGGGCTGGGATTGAAGTTGGCTTACGGCTTGGTAACACTATTCATTCGAGGATGTTCATTGAAATATATTTGAACAAACTGTAAATCTCCATTTCACTCAGGAAATATTCAAAATGTTATAATATTTAGATATTTTTATTTTCAACTTAAAACCAAGCAGATTTGGGTTTGTTCGAGTTTCAACTCAAAACCAAGTTTTTCTTTCATTAACCAATATTTGTTTGAGTTTCAACTCAAAACCAATATATTTGTATGAGTTTCAACTTAAAACGATGTTTTGCTTTCATTAACCAAAACATTTATCATTTATATTGCACCATGTTTTGAGGGAGCTAGAATAATTGTGGGTCATTTCTCTTTCATTTGTTGTTAAAATAGTGATACGTTTCACATCTTCATCAACATCCATAACTACCTTTATCTCTTCTATTATGTTCAAATTTTATTCAATAAATTTTGTAAATGGCGAGGTTTTTTTAGGTTTTCTTAATCTTTTTTCAAAGCTGTGTTAAACTTGATCTCTTATCGCTTATTGAATGTCCTCTTCTTATCTGACTTTTAGAATTTCCTTTGTCGCAACTCCCATGTACCCGTACTTTGCTACGGGAGTGGCATCAACCTGTAGCATAAAACTCAACTTTATTATAAATGTATCCATCCCCATAGCTGATCTATTTTTTATCCATATAAACATCAAATGTATGCTTTGTGTGATCCACATAATATGCATTTAACATGTAAACACTTTCAAGTTTTTTGTTTTCCTCTTGTATGTCCTCCAAAATCATGTTTGCTTCAATCATTTTCATCGCGTCTACAACATTCAACATTACTATATAGAGTTTTCCTAAAAATTCATCAAGTTCTGCGTTGACATTTGCCTCGACATTTGCGGCATCATTGTTTATTTTTTCATTTGCACATAAGTATGTTTTCCTAATGTTCATAAAATTTCACTTTAAGGTTGTCATTAAAGTTGTACTCTTATTCTCTTACTTTATCAACATAGTTATCTTCTTCATATGGTGCATTGATGCGGTTTCTTTCTTCTTGAGTTGCAACTTATGCATGGATGCAACGGTCTTCATTTTCAACTTTGTTTTGAATTTCACTTTCATGTTCTGCAATATCAACAAGGATTCCTTCTACCTTCATTGTACTTGCAGAGTAAAGGAACACCATGATAGTCAAACATATCAATTGTCTTGATGATTAAGCTCTTCAAGATCTTTTTTTCGTAAACATCCTAATCGACATCCTCTTACTTGAGGAGATCATCATAGTTTATGGTTGTTGCTTCTCCTCTTTGTGATTCTTCATATTTGAAGTTCTAAGATTAGCCAAACTATTAGCTTCATTAGTTGTATCATCTTCATTTTCACAAACTCTTTGCTCAAATTCATTCAACTTTGACAAACATTGCATGAGTTCTTGGCTATTTTCAACATCAACGTCTTCCTTGCAAGCCAATGCTTAACTTGTTCATTTACCTAATATACGAGAATTTATTTATCATATTCCAACTGATCTTGTTAGAGGTATTAGTGACCATAATATTCATTCTATATACTTGTGTTATGATAATTTTTCTCCCTTAGAGTTCCTAATCAAAATATGGATTTTCTTCTTCTTTTCAAGTGGTTTTTTTCATAATTTTTTTTTTAAAGTCCTTTGTAGCCTCCTTTATTCTAAAATTTATTCATATGACCCTATTCCTAATTACTTGTTGCTTCATGTAATTATATATTCTTTAGGAATATCTTCAATCATTCACAATTGTCTCATGCAACTTGATTTTCAAAAAAAATTGTTTTTATACCTTTTCCTCCTTTTGTAACACATCTCTTCCATTCTTTTATACAATTTTTCTATGAAATATATGAAATTTAGGTCAAGATCCCTAAAGTTTACTTTAATCCTTTTTATGGATCATTCTGTACCCAATGTTTTCTGTAGATGTAATTTTCATTTGTCTTCTCGACATGGATGTGTGTTCCTTTCAATAATATTCAACACATCAACATCCTATATTCCTTTCTATCAATGATTTACTTCAATTTTAACACCTCAATAGGTTGAAACAAACATCAATCTCACTAATCAACCAACCGTCAACCATACAATAGTTCTAAACACCACACCTAAACATAATCAGCACATATATATCAATGTCAGAAAAATTCCTTAAAGGTAATGTATGCACACAAGAAATTAGACACTACATTCCGTTATACTCCTTGTAAATATTTCAATTTGTGAGTTGCAGGGCCTAACTTTTCAATGATTAGATAAGGGCCAATCCATAAATGTTGTAACTTTGTGTGTTTTCCCTTTTCTACATGCAGATTATCCCATTTTAGAACTCGCTCTCCTACATCAAAGTTTCTTGTACAAAATTTCCTTTGTTCCAACCATATTTTTATGATATCTTGATGCTTATCAGAAATTATCTTTAGCCTTTTTCTATAATTCCTCCATTTTTAACAAAGTGTCAATTCTTTCTTGTAAAGCCTTGTTAT
Organism: Pseudotsuga menziesii; assembly: GCA_001517045.1. NCBI lineage: Eukaryota > Viridiplantae > Streptophyta > Pinopsida > Pinales > Pinaceae > Pseudotsuga > Pseudotsuga menziesii. Next base: position 200,958 of record LPNX010595768.1, on the reverse strand, counting down.
TCGAACCCGTTGGGGCTTGAGCTAACTACGAGGATGAGAGCATAATGTTTGGGGGGGAATAACTTCTTTTCCATCTGCAAGAGTATAGGGAGACACTCCTAAGGAATTATTTGGAGTGACCATATCTTCCCATAGTGTATTCGAAAGGGCTGAGTGCCAATTTCTATGATTTTCAATAACGGTTTTATCACTAGTACAAAAGCGCAGATTTTTCCATGGAGGTTTTCCACGTTTCTTACTTTTTGGTGTAAAATCCGATGTAACAAGAACGAGGCGTCACTATATCCACGCCTAGCCATCGTTGTATCCATGCTTGGACTGTTAGACGTCTCTGTATTCACGCCTAAACTCTTGGACGTCGCTGTATCCACGCCTGACCGTCTCTATAGTGACGGCACCATATTTTGTTGACTTTTTACAACGGTCAACAATGTCATAATTCTAGTTGTTGTTCCAATTTTTTTTTTTTAGTTCTTGATTTAGGATCAAGTTTACTATTTTAATATTATAGAAATTGTTTGCATTATTTTGAATTTGAATTGCTTTCATTTTTTGTTGAGGATTGAAGGAAATTTGGATTCCATTATGTTGATAAGTTTACTTCCATTATTTTTCATTTTTAGTTAATGGCTAAGACATCAAGCACACATATCCAAGTCTTGTAAAACTCTCCTTTCTTTTTTCAATCATGATTAGGAAAGGAAATGGTACAAATAAAATTGTGAATGTTTCTTGAAATTCTCATAAAAATGGGGGAGTTGGGATATTTGGAGTGACTAACTCCTTGAAAACTTTGAATCTCAATCTATTAGCCAATGAATTAATTGATGAAAGGATCTCATCGGCTCACACTAAAATAATATGATCACGTGGAAAGTAGAAATTCTAACATATAGGGTTAAATATCTCAAGGGGAGAAGCTACCCACCTTTGATAAGCTTTATTCATATTATTGCACATATGATACAAAAAGTTCACAACCTATGAGAGAATGGTTAAAACTTGGTTTTGTTTACTCCATTCATAAAACAAGCATGGTGAAAATAGTATGGGTAGGATTGGAGTGGGATTCCCAATACATAACAATTGCAATTATATTTTTTGGTATGGGAGTGGTAACTAGAGCACTCTACCCACCAAGCGTTGTCATCCCTTGGATCCAAATATATGGTGGAAATTGACTACGGCATGAGTTTATGTTTTAAACCAAAAATAGAAAATCGATTTGGGATTTTTGTTGTGGAAAAGAGGCAATTACTAAACTAAATATTCCAAAAGTGGGAGAACAAATTACAACCAACGCATGGGAGACAGAAGAAGATTACAAAACACCTACTAATAATATGGGTGGGTGCCTTCCCTTCCAACTTCTGTGTAGCTCCAGAGCAACCTTGACTCCCAAAATGGGATTCATTAAAGGGATTGGTTTCTATTCTCCCCTCCGCTTTGCTTACCGGTTATGGATCTTATAGAAGAGCGCCAAGTCGAGGGTTTCTCCTATAATTCATGCAAACCTGTCTCCATACCCATCTGTATTTTCTATCAATAATCTGTGGGAATCTACCTAGAACCACAACCATCTGCGTTATCTTTGCATGCTTGGGAAACCAATCCATCTGCTTTTTTCTTGTATACTGAGACAACAACAATGTATACCTTTACATGGGTTCACCAAGTCGATTTGTGGAAGGAAGAGAAGCCCCATTAAGATCAACGTACAACCCACTTGGCAATTCGGTGTCGATTTTTTTTTGAATATGTGGTAGCACAAATCCATGCCAATCCCTGACCTTTAACCTCGGATGCTGTAGAAGGTTCCTTAATGGAAAGGGTTTGTTTGATGGGGTTTGTAGGTCCAGAGACAAATTTTGAAACTGAGCATGCTAGAGCATTGCAAAATCAGGCACACGTCATGGATGATGGTATTAAATGTGAGTATGGGTTGGTCATGGCAACCAGAAGCAAGAGAGGCTTCAACCAAGCTTTTGGCAACATTGGTGAGAAGCAGGCTAGTAAAGGGCTCCTTAAGCTCCAAATGTGTGGACCCTATCACTCAGCTGGAATCGCAGAACATCAGTCTAGCAGTAAGCCTCCTCAACATTCTTCTCTCGCAGATGAACAATCAGGAGTGGTAGATGTTTCTTTGACCAGTCCAAAGTAAGTTTGCAGAAAATGACACAGAGAAAATTTTGATGACATTTTACAACTGTTTATCTTTCTTATACTTTTGATAGGCATTGCAGAAAATGATACAGAGAAGATTTTGATGACATTTTACAACTATTTATCATTCTTATACTTTTGATAGGGAAAACAATGCCATTAGTAATTTTTCTTGTGTAGAGAAGTGAATCCCAACTCCACTTTGCATTAAGATGGTATAAACCTATTTTAATAGGGGAGATAGACTTGAACCTTGTACCTCCAAAGCATAGGGTAATCCCAAAACGCTTGTTGAGTCTTTTTCGCAAAACGCTCTCTGCCCACATTAAGATGAAAAACACAACAGTCAAATTTGGCTAACACTTTCACCCACGGGGCTTTGGGGTTTAGTAATTTTTATTATCAGTAATTTTGCTTTTGATTTGTCCATATGATATTATAAATTCCAACTCCAATTTTCATTAAAACTAGATTTGAACCTAAACAAGATCAATGGCATTACGAATTTAACATAGGATAATCCCAAAACTTAGAAAGCAGTGCGGATAGATTGTTCAATTTTTTTCATTTTTAGTACTCTATTTGTCAACATTAACCTAGAAAGCAAAGTATTTAATCTTGCCCAACACATTTATCCATAAAAATATGGGTTTCCACGTTAATACGGTTCACTAAATTACAGTCCAATGGAATTTGATAGCTTGTTGAGTTGCAAGAGGAAAGAAAATGTTGATTTTGATTGCTTATTGAGTTGCAATGTTCTCTTACACCTCTTACATCTTCTCTCACATATGCCCTTACACCTAGCCTAGACATTATCACACCTCACATTTTTTATTCCTGTACAGGGCATATTAACGTCATGTAGAATCATTTCTCAGGACTCATTAATCTACCTAAGATGACTGTTACGAGTCAAGGGAGAAAATATGTTATTCATAATGAGTTAGGCCATGCGCATGTACAACTTAACTATTATTATAATATTAATTATCAATGATATTATACATATTAAAATAATTACCTCTTTTTGGGTATAATATGTGCTTACCCTTCTCGACTGTCTTCATCCTTGTCTTGTTTGAACTTTGGAATATACTATGGCCACCAAAATTCACCTTCTCAGCTGCCAAATCAAGAAGCTATGAATGGGAAATTTGGCTTCAACTTTTAAGCCTCATGAAGAGTAAACAATAATGATAAACACAGTTTCTCATGTTCTATGAAGAGAAAGTAGTGTATTTGCTCATAATGACAGTAATTGATTATAGTTGCCGCATGCAACAGTTGAATGGTGAAATCCCTATTTATTGTAAATTTGTTCTCCGGACAAAGTTAGAATTTATGTTATTGGCTTGAGGAGGTTGTCATTTCAGCCATGCATTGTGGCTAAAGCATTTTGAGTAGGGGTGGCATGTTATATACCCAATAAAGGGGTAATTATACAATATATGACTGACTGTAACAATGATAATAATTTATAATATATTTTTGGCTTCCTCATCTCGTAAGAAGCCCAGTGAACCCACCTGATGATGATGGTGAAGAGGAGGATCCAACACCATGATTCTGATCAACAACACCTCCAGATTCATCATACAAAGAGGTCCTAGCCACAGCTCCTAATAAACAAGATACAAGCATATAATTAACATATTTTTTCACTCAAACACAAGTTGTAGGTAGTAAGGAAAAATATCGCAACTAATAAAGTACCAAAGAGCATGCATTAAAAACAGTTTTTCCAAGTTAAAATTATACTTGCAAAACTCACTGGCATAAATTAAATGATCAAATATTATCCATTAGAACTCCATGCAATATGCTCTACACCAAAATATGCCTTGGTGAAGCCCAAAGTTAGCAGCTATAACTAGAGCATATGCTTGATAAGAGAAGATGTAAAAGCATATGCTTGATAAGTAAAAAAGTAAAAGCATATGCTTGTAAGCTGCATTCCCTTGACATGCACAAGAAAGAAGATTTTTGCTACCAATAGGAGGTATACCTCCACTTGCTCACATGGAAAGACACTTAGTAGAAAGAATGGGTTAGCATATTTGAACCTCCATTCAATTTGTTACATAAAAAGGTAGAACAATGATTTTTTTATGTTTATTTTCTGATTATGGCATATGTGCATATTGCATATCAAGCTTTGTTTAATCAATATAAAATTCACCACTTCAGAAAGATCTATTCTTTATTTTGACCTTTTAGTAATTATCAACATGATCCTTCTGTATGGAATTCAGATTCCCAACCCCACACTCTAGGCTGGTGAACAATTCCCTCACCTCTTGTCACATATCTACAACAAACATACAAATGCCTTTCCTGTTTTTTTGAACCTGCACCTTCCTGCTCCACAATTTTTATAATTACTGAATGAGTAGAATATATTCTTTGTATTGTAAACATTGATAAAGAGGAATTGGTTCATTGCCTTCCTTAGCTTCACAATGGCCTATAATTATTCTCATAAACAGTGAGTGAGACTATAATTGTAAGAATGTATATAGTTAATTGGTGAAGTTGTTTTTTCCAACTTCCCTGTTAATGATTTCTGTTTGATAGCTTCTTGAATGGTATTTCCTTGTACTGTATTGCAATGCATTTGAATGTCGAGTTATTTAGGGCCATAGGGCCATTTCATTTAAAAAGAATCTATTTTATAAACTGTTATTTTCCATTTTAAACTCTTGTCAAATACATCGAGTGGCTCTTGTGTGTTTATCTATATTATTTGTCAGAAATGTTGCTATTATTTAATTTTAAATTAAAACATGCATCATAAGCTTTCAGTTCTAAGGTACATGTTATGTATTTTTGTTATATTGTGAATTAAAAATAAACAAAGCTTTCAAAGGGAGTGGTTTTATTTGCTTGTCTTGAAATTTTTAGGCAAAGAAAGAGGAGGCTAGAGAACAAGACCATTGAGAGAGAGAAAAATTGGAAAGGAGACTTCGAGAAAATGATGAAGCTAGTACAAGGAAGGTTTGTGGTGATATTTTTCTTGTACTTTTGTTGTTTTAGGGCAGCATGAATGGTCATGTATTATCTGGCATTTCATGGTTGGAATTTGATGTTATGTTTCCATGTTCGATATGATCTGTATTATGTTGAAGTTTAAGTGGCCATCAAATAGAAAACATTATATGTTTGGTTTGAAGCAATTGTGTTGGGATTTGTATTTCAGCTAGACATTTATTGATGAAATTTGCACTTATATTTCTTTTTTGTGTATTTATTTAAGCCAACAATTTATTCTTGTATTTACAGCTAATGGAGCCAAAGTTGACCCGAAAATAGGAAGGTATATTAATTTGTTGGTCATTGATAATGGTGTTCTAGAATCTTTCCTCAGAACTTGCATTCTTGCTGCCAAATCCCTTCTAACTTAATAACTGAAATTTAATATTCTATTGAAAGAGGATGCAATTCAGCGTTCTGAAGCTGAGAATGAGAAATATCTTCTTCCCACTTTTAGGTTTTATTTCCCCCCTTAGTCTTCGTTGTTTTGGTGTTCTTTTTTCTATTTTCAATCTTGTGTATACTTACTCCTAGGAGGTAAGAATATACAGCAAATGTAAGTTCTTAGTTGGCTATTTTGATTTGGCTTGTGTGACTTTGGATTTGAGCACGCAGAGAAATTTCTCAGCAAGAATACTTGAAGATGATGGAATAGAAAAAGATTGAGGAGCTAAGGTATACTAACGTAGCCATTTTGATTTTAGAAATCATATGCTTGTTTTAGCATGCTAATGTTCCCATTCAAGATCACCCGAGTATGGTATTTATCTGTCATAGGGAGATTCTTTCTTGAAATATTTCTTCCAGATTGAAATTTATCATACACTGGTCATTATTTTACACAAATTTGAGAGATGATTTGGAGGATGAGAAATACTTATTTGATGGAGTGAAGCTGATGGCAAATCAAGAGCAAGAAATGAGGTATGCATTTCCAAGATATAAGCAATTAAGGATATTGTTACTTACCATCTAAGAGGAGCAGAGTTTTTTAATTAGTTTTACTATTAGTTCATATTGCAAGAGTTGTATTTTAATCAAAGGAATTGAATACGTTTTAGCAATTTATGAGTAATATTGTATGCATGTCTAGTTTTAGATGATTTCTCATGCGTTACATGTAATCTGTAAAGCTACAAAAGGTCAAGAGCTTTGCTTTATCAGAAAAATCTTCCTATTTCTTCTGGTCAAACCCTCATATTAGTTAAATACTCTTTTGCCACATCACTCCCAGCATGGAGCACTATGCATGCATGGTTGATCTTCTCAGATGTGAAGGCCATCTGGATGAGGCTTGGAACTTTATAAAAAATATGCCATTAGAGCCTAATGCTATTATCTGGCGAGCACTACTTGGTGCTTGTAAAAATCATCACGATATAGAGTTAGGTTTTCAAGTAGCTGAATGGCTTGTGGAGTTAGAGCCTACATATGCTGGAAATTATGTGCTGTTGTCGAACATATATGCTTGCCAGCACACCCATTCGAATCACCAAGAACCTTCGTGTGTGTGGTGATTTCCATAAGGCCACCAAGTTCATCTCAAAGGTTGTTGGGCGAGAAATCATTGTTAGGGATTCCAATCATTTCCATCGTTTCTTTGATGGATAGTGTTCTTATGGGGATTATTGGTGAAGCTAATGGTTGCAAATTACTAGCATGAGCTGATAAGGAAAATGCATTGTACATTTTTGAATTGGCCTTCTGACATGATCGAATACCAAGTACCCAATGATTTCTGGGAAGTTTACTAGTTAGTAACCAACACAGGATGAACTGATGGTATTAGACTTCATTTGGCCCTTACAAGTTGTGATGTGCGCTTAGACCAATGGGAAAAATGCTTAATGAAAAGCCAATGGGAAAAATGATTAATGAAAAGCTTAAATTGGCAATTTTTATTATTCAAGGTTTATATCTTTCCTTAATAGGCCAACTCAAAATAAAAACATAATGTTGTAACCTGCTTTGACTTGTATCAAAAGGTTATCACAGACCTTAGAAAAACTTAAAGATCTTCCCCAATCATCTGCATCCCACTCTACATGACAACTCAAACAGATGGCGGGAATTATGGCTGTGTACAAAATGAGATTAGGGGATAGCTATTCTAACAATCCCTCTGAAGATTATTTCTTTTACATTAGCTGTTATTCCCTCAAGAATGGTGGAATATATTATTATATTCATAATATATTTTTTAAATATTTGTTGGTCAACCTGGTTTGTTTTAGCTCTGGGAGGGACTTTTTCAAGTCAAAAGTTGCTCCAAATTGGTGGTCATCGTATAATAATTGCATTCTGCCATGACTGTGAGAGCCTTGTTAAATAAACAAGCAACTAAAAACTTCCATAACATCTAAATAGGCTACAGGATATGTTTTCAATCTTTACCTAAACATTAGTGCACCAAATTAGGGGCATGAACATTTTATCATCCTTTGAATATAATAGAGCTATGCAACTAGAGTCGGTGACTGCAATATTCAATATTGTCATTCATTCCTTTTTTTTCCTTTTGTGGTGAAATGATTTTTATAATACCATTCATTCTCTCTAACAAACTCTTCATTTTATGGTTCTTTGCTTTTCCCTATTTAAATATATTCTCAAATTCCAATATTGTCAGAGTTTGTCAGTCTGCTATAGTTTGTATTCTCATGGACAAATGTGTATTATGTATAAATCTGATTTACACACGATACATGTTCCCATAGAAGAGGAATATGATGTCTGAATCATTTGAGTTTTAATTTTTTATCTTCATTTACCTCTGCAGACAAACCAACCATTGATGACTTGCAGTATTTCTTGGAGTTTCAAGTTCCTTGGCAATGGGCCCCAGTTTACAATGAGCTACCCCTTGGACCTCCTACAAAAAAAGTATCCTGCCCTTCATTACAGTTCAGTTTTATGGGCCCCAGAATTTATGTTCGCATAGTTCAGGTATCTCCTCTTTCTCTCTTAATTCATCTGAAATGACAAAAATCATTTCTAGTTTCACACTTAAGATGTCACATTGGAAGTCTATTTTTGGCCTTTTCTAGTAGGCCGAGTCAAATAGTATATTGCATAATGATTTTGTGAAAATAATTAATAAAATCCATCAATAGAGCCTCTTAGAGAGAATGCAGAGCATTTTAAGAATGCTTGTGCTTCACACACCTAAGTTTGTAGTTCTAAACTTTTGAAGTGGCTTATATCAATATATGCAGGTTACTGTTGGTAGAAGACCTGTAATTGGGTTACGGTTGTATCTTGATGGAAAAGACTGTAACCGGTTGGCTATACATTTCCAACATCTTTCTAGTCTCCCACGGGTTCTTCAGCCATTCTGGGATGAAACTGTTTTTCTGAGACATCAAGGTGGCAAGGGTCAGATGAAGGGGATAGCAAGTACTTTGAGCCTGTCCAATGGAAAAGATACTCCCATTTATGCACAGTTGCTGTCAAATATGACCCTAGCTAGGATCAAGGAGCAGGTGGTGTCTTTGTTGTGACTGGTGCACAACTTCAAGTGAGAGCAGGCTGGACTAAAATTGTTTTGCATCTAAGGTTGCTTTTAACTAGGCTACCAAACTATAGCATTCAGAAGTTTGTTTCAGGCCATGGACCTGCAGTTTCACAGAGATCAAGATTCTTTTCAACACTCAGCTCCACTTTTTCTACATCACCACCCCCACCAAAGCCAGTCCCAATTGTGTTGAATTCAGGTATTTACCCTGATGTTCCACTTGTTCCTGTCCGATCTCAGAAGCTTCTAAAGTTTATAGACACTGTTGAAGTTAGCAAGGGACCTCAGGATATGCCTGGGCATTGGCTGGTGACTGCAACCAAACTGGATATTGACAGAGGCAAAATATCTTTATAGGTCAAGTTTTCTCTTCGGAATTATTGTAATGAGAGATCACCTACTTCTTGGCGATGATTATAGGGGGATTGCTTTTATTCCAAGTTCACCTCCTATCCTCATCCATAGAAGAAATACAGGCAAATAGCTGTAATAGTTCCTAGTCTGCCTGTCCCAAGTATAGCATCCCCGTCGCTATTCCTGGGGTTTGCATTTTAAAAAAAAAAAAATTATACAAAGCGTGGATATAGAGACGACAAGGCGTGGCTATAGCGACCCCTTATTCCTGGGTTTTCATTTTTTTGTTAAAATCTTATACAGAGCGTGGATACAGAGACGACCAGGCGTGGATACAGAGACGGCCAAGCGTGGATATAGCGACGGCTTAGACATGTAACGAAATATAGAACATTGTCGGTCTTGCAATGAAAATTAGGGGTCATCTCTATTGCGACGGAATTGTTTCCACGGAAAAAAAACACTTAGACGTGGCAATATCCACGATTTTCTGTGGATATTGCCACATTTTGCCGTGGCAAAATTGATCACTTGTACTAGTGTATTCATAATTCAAATAAGGTTATTATTTGTTGATTCGGCTAAATCATTTTCGCTAGGATAATAATTTGTTGAGTAATTTAATTTAATTCCCTTTTCATAAGAAAATTCAGTTATTTTCATACATGAGAAAAAATATGCATTATAAAAAAAGGGAAATTGGAACTCTAAATTTGTTCATAATATTCTCTTGCAGTAAGTTGATGACCTCATTTTCATTTACTTTGTGCAATAGAATCACTTCCACCAATCTGGTGTAATAATCCCTTGCTATAAGGATATACCGATGTTGTAATGATGAATTCAGATTGAACTCCCCAATAACATATATTCCCCATTGTTTGAATGGATCTGAAATAGTAACAAGTTGTAGAGGTACAGTTGCTTTTGATACTTTGCCACCACTTCCTTGACAAACATCACATGTTCTTGCATAGGCATGGGCTTCTTTAAACAAATTTGGCCAGTATTATCATCTTTGAGTATCTTATGAGCTGTGGTATCCACCAAATAATGTCCTCCTACAGTTCCATCATGCAATTCCTTGTCTATTTTAGAGGCATCTTCTCTCTCAAGACATCTAAGAAAAACTCGATCATAATTTTTTCTAAAAAATTGTCCATCCATTATTTGATACGATGTTGAATTCAAACAAAATTCCCCTATTTTCTTGGGGTTCCAATGCTATGGTAGATATCCTTGTTCAATATAGTACACCAAATCTCTGTACCAATGCTCGAGAGCAGTAAAGATATGACACACATCAATCAAGTTTGCTTTAGCTTAATTCTCCCACTCAGAATCTTTATTAATGTGATGTTCTACTATCAACTTGCACAATTATTGACCTTTGATGAGGGTAGCTGGTTCGAATTCCATAGCATAGTCTTGCAGGGCAGTCAGCCACTTTTTGCTTCACTCCCCAGTTCTTGCTGCAAAAAAAGGGACCTAACAGCTCGGTGAGGAACTACAACTTTTGTTCTATTTTTTAAAATATATGGTATGAATTGTTTTACTACCTTGAAAAATACATATGCTTGTTTTCCCACAGCTGGGTAATTTAATTCATCCCCTTGTAATGTAGCTCTCATAAATGATATTGGCTATTCATCTTCGAGTTCTCTTTTTACATGAGCACTACTACGAGAGAGTTGCATTACAGAGAGGTATATAAAATAAATTCCTTTTCAAAGTATGGACTCCTCAACAAAGGCTCCTGAGCTATTGCTATTTTAATATATTTAAAGGAAACTTTCTCAATGTCAGTCCACTTGAACTGTACACTTTTCTTCACCATTTCCTATAGAGGTTTCACAATTTGAACAAAATCAGGGACAAAACTCTGAACAAAACTTATCGTGCCCATAAATGCTTGCATAGATTTCCTATTATGGGGAATGGGAATCTGCGTTATAGCCTCAATTCTATCTTCATATATTGATATTCCCTTATTTGATATGATGTGTCCCAACAATTTTCCTTCAAGAGCTGCAAAGCTGCTCTTCTTTGGGTTCAGAGATATACCATATTTTCTACAATGGTCAAAAATCTGTTTTAAGTGAAAACATGGTCTTCTCTTCTATTGGAGATTTTTTTTGATAATCTAAGGACACTACTACAATGTGACCACTTAATCCTCTGAACGCAATGTCCATGGCCCTCTGAAATGTGGGTCTGGCGTTCATGAGGCCAAAATGAATTCTTCTATAAGAGAATGTTCCCTACTTCGTATGAAATGTTGTCTTTAATAGGTCTTGTTCAGTAACTAATACTTGATTATACCCAGAAAATCCATCTAATAGGGAGAACATTTCTGAGTGTGAAACCATTTGTAAAATATGTTCCATTGATGGAACCGGATAGTTATGTTTCTCTGATAATTTGTTTAAGTTATTGAATTCAACACACAGCCTTATCTCTCCTAACTTTTTTCACTGTGACTAGATTGGTGACCCATTTGGAATGTTGAACCTTGAAGATGATCTTTGCGTCCAATAACTTCTTTACTTTCTTATGGATCAGAGGTTCTAAGTTTAGGTGCATCTTTCTAAGTTCTTTATAAAACGTTTTTTCCCCTGTTTTAATGGGAACCACGTGCTCGATGATGGGAGTGTCATAACTCTTCAAATATTCATATGTACAGTCGAATATTTATTTATATTATTGAAACAACTCGATGAACTTACATCTTTCTATGGGAGAGAATTATTTTACCATATTGACATATTTGGGTTCATCTTCTGATCCTAGATTGACCATCTCATGCTGCATTGATGAACTTTTCGTCTTCACATTGGATGGGTTCTAACATTTACTCTGCAAATCAAAAATCCCTTTGAGGGTTCTTACTGCTTTAGGCATGGAATTTCCCTCAAGTGCACCTTCATTTTGTAAACCTCACAAATGTTCTTCTTCATCAATTATTGATTCTTTAAAGGATTCTTCATTTGTAAAAAAATTGATGATATTCTCATCTCCATCGAATACCCTGAGGTTTGTAACATTGTTAGGTACTAATGGCCTGAAAATCAATTCGATAGAACACTTTTGATTAGTTGGTACTAATCTAGATGTAGAAGTAGCTAATAAATCAACTGTAACATTTTGCAATCTAGGTACTGCATTTTTATTGAAACCATTGAAGTGCATAATCAAATTCCATACTTCAGAATGATACCCTTTTAGATGTGGAGACAAACAATGGATGGTGTTTCTTACTTGTCTAACAACTGTCTCAGAATTAGAAAAAAAGTTCAAGTTTTTTACTTCTAGCCCAATGGCTTTCTTGAGGTCTAGAGCTAGAGCTTCATACTCGGAACTATTATTTGTGCATTCAAACTCTAGTCTATAATATAGAAAGTGTTTATTCCTATTTTAATCAATTAGGACATGACCTTTCCCTGATCCCTCCTAGGTTTTAAAACCATCAAAATACATAAACCAAAGTGTATCATTCTAAGTCTACCTTGTTACTATCATCTCCTATGCTAGTTACTAAGTTTACTATATTACAATCAATATCATCTACCCATAAGAATTGAAGGAGATCAAACTTCCTACCTGATTCCTACCACACTTGTTTGGTTTAATAATTTTCTGGTTCAAGCTCCAAAACATAATTTCCAAAAACTGAAGACAAGAAGTTCACAGGTTTTTTCTTCCCCTCTAACTAAGTTACATTATGGTTTATGTGTGGCTCCCTCAATATCTTAACTTGGTTTTGACTATTGTTGTGTGGCAGCCACATGTGAGACTAGTTGGTTTCAAAGTAGCCATTTAGTTTTGTTGACGAGTCCCTACTTAAGATTAAACCATATGCTTCGGGTATATCAGCCACCATGATATCTATGAAATGAAAATTTCTAGTGTGTTTAGTCAATCGAATCAAAACATCTTTCATTCCCGCTATGAATTTAATTGAAGATATATCTAGTTGAATTATCCGAGATGGAGATGGTATGGGTTGGCGATTAATATTTTTACATATTCAAAGTGGCATGACATTTGATGAAGCCCTATAATCTACTTAGAAAACGTTATGTACATTATGATTAAAAATATCAAATGATAGTACGAAATGTATATTTTGAGATTTAGATTTTCCTTCAATGCTTGCCTCATTTACTTCATTGTCATATTCAATGGTTGTTGGCATACTGTTCGGATGTGTGTCAAAAGTTTCTAGAAGTTTACTTCTTTGATGAGGAAAATTACATAGCTCAAATACAGAACAATTTTCTTTTGTTTTCTTAATATCCTCCACAATATCATACCCCATATCACATTCTACCATACCCTTTTTTGTACCTTCTAATTTATTTATCTTTTGTCTTCATTGATTTGCTAACTACATGGATTGCCTCTTTCAAATTTATCAGATTAGGCTTATGTGTTGTTTGGTTAGTATTGAGAATGTTCTTCATGTTTTATTTAAACATATTTATTTTATGTAGCAATAAAATTTCATTCACTACCAGTTCTTTGCTTCTAGTCGTGGCATTAACTGATGAAACTTGAATTTCCTTAGTAGGTTCATCTTCACTTAGCCCCAAAGAAGCTTCCCAATCCCATAATACCATAGTGGTTTCTTCATTTATTTGTTTTGGCTAATTAATGGGCATGTTCTTCTTTGGGATCTTCCAGCTCGGTATCTAACAAGTAATTCATAACCAAAGTCATTGAATTAATCCGTTGTGGACAACATTTTTCAGAATGAGGTTCTTGGTGAAAAGTACAAAAGCGATCCATTCCTACCTCGTTAAAATTTAAAATAGTATAATTATGCATAGGTGGTTGGGGTTGTCCGATCTCTTCCTTTCAATTTTTAATAAGGGTTGAAAGGATTTATATACGAGCTATATCCTTTATCATTTTCCATGTCTACTATTTTGTTTGACAATGTTTGGACCATTTTCACCACATTTTCTAGATCATTAGAGGGTTCCTCTTTGGCCTTAGTTAACAACAAAGGCCTTTTTCCTATGGTATGTTTGAAATCAGGTTCTGGAGTATGATTTTATATTCTCTCCAAATATGCCTCTACTTTCTTGGATTCCTCATAGTTTTCTACCAATGTAACTGTAATGTCCCCATAATTTGAAAATTAAAAAAAAATTATTACACCAGTCAAATACTACCTGAACTCGACATTAGCTTAACTTGTGTAGAATGTGTCGCACTTTGCTTCACTACATTGTATTGTTGTAAGTTGTTCTTACTTTCTTCTCTATGTTTTCCTTATGTGGTTATTAGAGTAATACTATGTTGTCGTTATGTTGCTTAATATCTGAGTTTGATGGTTATGTATTTATAGGTATGTATGTTATTTCGATTGCTTACTCATTGGTTATAATTTTTTATTACTATTTTTATGAATAATTATGACTTAACTTGTAATGTCAAGGGGTGGAGTGGTGGGACTTGTTTCCCTTGTAAACACACCTAGAAGGTACATGTTTTTACTTTCTACTATAGGATTTACTTATTTCTGATTGAACTAATGCATTCCTTTCTTTGTCACGTGTAAGTGCACTTCATGACGGAAATATGGCTATAAAAATGGAACTAGACATAGTACTCATGCATCACTAGCACACAGCTTCATATTTTTCGTTGTGATTAAATGTTGCACTGCATTATGGGGTGACATGAACTACATACTTTGGGTTTTTATTTTTAGCAATGGAGTATAGGGTGGTGAATTTAATGTGGTTTGGAAAGCATGGGTCTCAAGCTTAGGGCTTGGACTAGCACAATGATTTGGCACATTTACAAAATGGCTGCATGAGCTCTATCTCTGGTCTACACTGTGGTGTGGAGCTTTGGAGGTTGTCTACATTGGAAAGAATGTCTCCCACTATGGTTTGCCAGCATTTATTTATCTGATCATCTTTTAATTTGGAATACTCCTCATCTTGGCTTTGGTTTGTTGTAGGTTGGAGGGTTTGGATAGCACAAGTCATTGATCTCCCCAATGGTCAACACATCACCCATTTATAGGTAAGTCCTGCTATAACAAGTTGAAACTTGCTCCTTCTCTTGTATGGGTGAATGTGATAGAGCGTGAAGCTCTTCATTGGTTGAATGCTTAGTTTGGGTTTTAATGGTTGCGATTTGGAAAGGTAATTTTTGTAAAAAATCATGTAAAGCATCCAGAGATGCGATTATGACTTCGAGTTTTTGTTTGGATTTAGCACCTTCGGCTAAGACTAAATGCATTTTGGTTTTGTAAAAGAATACTCTTTTCAGTATTGTTGGCCATAATGAATACTTACGGGCTTTGTGTTTTATTAATATGTTTATGTTTTGGTAATGGTGAAAGCACCATTGCTTGCAACGGTGCAAGGCCTTGGATACGCAGCGGTGTACATTCCTATATTAGTTTATAATGGTTATTTTGTACGGCATTTGTATACTGTGTGTATCATGGTTAGGATTCTTAGTTTGGGCACTAGTTTGACTCGGTGTAGACTTGTAATTGTTGGTTTAAGTTCTTTATATAGATTGTTAACAACGCTATTTTGTCCTTCAGAGGCATGAAAAACATGGCAATGTCCTTCCCACCATTTAGAGTAGTGACTATTTAATGGATGAATTGAAATTTGATTTTTGTTTTAAAACATTGATTTCAATTCTTACCTTTCTATTTATAAAAGATGTCGTGACTGTGTTTTTTACCCTAGGAATGAATGTCATTGCTATGTTCTTAGCGTAGATAGATGATTTAATGGGTTTATGGTAGGATTTATCATTTTTGTTACAAGGTTGTGAGCCATGTAATAGATATGGCATGTATTTTAACTTGGGGTAGTTATTACGGTATGCGGTTATAATGTGTTACAACCTATGTGATGGAATTGGTAAAGAATTGGGGAAACATTGACAAGTAACAGTTTCAGGTTGTGTTTTATTCTTATGGAAATTTACATTTATTAGCGTGGTCCATGTACAACATAAATGAATTGTTACAGTGCTTGGTAAGACAGATAGCCAATCCTACAGGATTCAATATGGTGATTTTTAATGGTATTATGGGTGAACTCCACAGGATTTGATCCTGGATCATGATGGTTGTAAAGTATATGTGTGTGAAATGTCTTGGGTTTGGCAATATTTCCCAAAGCATTCAATCCAGTCGTCCTTTTTATTATATGCAATATTTTAATGAGTTATCTGCTTAAAATTATGGTTGACTTATTATGTGGAAGTTTTCTTATGATATACGATTCGGATAAAAGTATTTTTTGTATTAATTATATGGTTTGGTTGTTAATAATCTGACACTCACGCTCATAGAACTTAGAGGTCCTCAATATCTTGACTGTATACTTGGTTTATAATCTTGTTTAATTATAATGGGACTTCATACCATTAGAGGTCTTGATGGATTTAGTTTGGTATTGAGTTTGTTATTTTTATTATTGTAATGTCCCCAAAAATTGAAACTAAGAAAAAAAAATTATAGGCTAGTAAAAACAACCCAAAAGGGATCATTATTACTCATGAAAAATTACATGCGCTACTTAAAATTTCGATCTCTTCAGAAACTGCTCATACTCTCTTGATAATCTCTTATCCATTGAGTGATTATTAGTTCGTTTACTTGTGTCTTAATTCTGTTATTTACACTATTTGTACATCTTAGTTATTATTGTCAGTGAATTAATGAATTGTATAGTTCATT
The DNA here is from genome assembly GCA_001517045.1 of Pseudotsuga menziesii. Classification (NCBI taxonomy): domain Eukaryota; kingdom Viridiplantae; phylum Streptophyta; class Pinopsida; order Pinales; family Pinaceae; genus Pseudotsuga; species Pseudotsuga menziesii. The sequence goes on along the minus strand of LPNX010595768.1, from coordinate 184,171 downwards.
GTTTTACTCCTATACATGTGTACTCTATTTATTAAATATAAACTAACTTAACTTTGTTGATGGGAATAAAGTGGTAGAGTGGCAAACTTGTTCTCCCATGATGATCTGAGAGGTAAGGTATTACTTGGTTACGTAGGCTTATTTAGTTCAATCAAACTAAGGCACATTTCTCTTTTACTTACATAGTCTATTACTTTGTGATGGGATCGGGTGTAAAGTGTGTTTGACCGTCTTGATTCTAGAGGACCCGCTGCTAGTTGTTATGCTACTTATCGACTTGGATTTATAACTTGGTAAGTGTTGTTATCATCAATTTATCTATTTTGGATAAATTTCCTATACATTAATTATTATTCATTATGGTTTTAAATTCGTTATCCTATATGTCATTAATATCTCTTTCGTGCTAAGTATGTTTTAACTATACTTATTAACCTCTCTTGTGTTCTTTTATTGGTAGGTTATTAGGTTGGTTTAAGAACACCCGTAGGATCTTTATAGTCCTAGATGTTATCATGGCATACTTTGTATGCCATGGTGCTTAAGCCTAAACACCTTGTTACTAAGGAAATTAAAACCCTAAGATCTAAACCTATGTACTAAACACTATCTACATTACTAATCAGGGGTCTTAGACTTTGGACTAGCGCAACCTATGACTAAGTATTATTGTAATACTATCATAGTGCAAGTTTTGTAATAACGTAAAGTGTGATAGTGTTTCGGTTGCATTATATCATATGGTATAACCATATGATATCAATGCTTAAAAATTTTCACATGGCAACTACAACCCATGATATTGCAACATTGTTGAACTATGGACAATGGGTTTGGAAAAATCAAAGTGGTTACGAGCTCGTGCATTTATCGTTCTTGGAATTTGTGGCAGCCCAAAGCTTAGGGCTTGGCTCATGAATTCACTTTGGTCATTTCATTATGGTATGTGGGGAAAAAGGGAGTCTCATCTCTATGCTATGAAGGTGATGAAGGTAATATTCGTTTGTTTTGTGTCTGCCTTCTATGCTTGGTTTTGTGGCTCCTTCGTCGCTTACTCCTAACTTTGTCATGTTGGTTTGTGATTGCAGGTAGCAGGGAAATGATGGTGGGATGGCTTTAATTCACTATAACTCCAATGCGTTGTAATGAGGCAAAGGTAAGCATGCAATACCAAGCTTGTGCTTGTCACCTTTACACTCTGTTGGAAGAGCTAAGTCTTGATTGGTTGTTGGTTGGGGTTTTATGCTGTAGCGCATTCGATTTTGCCTTCGGGCTTATGAATACAGACTCGGTTTTTCTTTTATGTTAAGGTGTTATGTGATGAATCATTTCTTAGTCAATTCAGCTATGTGTAAATTTGTTTCAGCTATGTAAATCGTTAATGTTTTGGTTTTGGGCTTTTAAATCCATGGGCTGCACTATTCCTTGCAATGGTGCCATAGCCCATTGGAATGCCTATGTAAAACCTTGTCCTCGGCCTTTAATGATGACTATAACAACAGACTTGGGATCTTTGTATATTAAGGTGTATGTATGGTTTTTATAAAAGTAATTTTTAACTTGATAAATGGTGTATGTGCTTTCCTTCTGCATTTTGTATTGGGCACTGTTTTTAAATAGGTTGGGGTTTTTAAAAACAGAGGCATATGCATTATCACCTACTCAATTTGTATTTTCCATTGATTAGTTTGGTTAATGTAATATCTTGACAGCATGGAAAAAATGCCATGCCGTCAATGGCATGAGCCTTTCCCACAATGCTGCAATAACTTGTATTTAAATTGTTTATGGTATTTGGTTATATCTATTATGGCGTTATAGTATAAGGGTATATAAAGAGTGGGTATAGGCCATGTCGTAAATGGAATGTGGCTTCCCACAGTGCTGCGATAGTATAGCATAGGGTTTAAAATGGTTAGATACTGTGTATTGGATTTAAAATTTTGCCAAGCCCGTGACTTATGTGAGCACTGTGTGTTAGTGGTTTTCGTGGAGGCCAGGGTATGTAGACCCGTAATGGCACTTGTTGTTTTTGAAGTAATTAGACTCTCTAATATATTTTAATGGATTTATTTAAAAAAAAAACACATCCCTTATACGATTGTACAGCGTGGCCTGTGTGAGAACGATTATACGATTTGGTTGTGGTTGGTATATATAATACGTATGGGCTATTTATTATAAATTTTCCTTGGGTCTTGACATCCATGGGAATTGATGTTGTGACCTATATCGGCAACAGTGTTTTAATGTAATGTAATGAAATTCATTTTGAAAAATTAAACAAGCCGGGCTTGCATGCCCACAAGATTCGACTCCTGCTTCTGTTGCAATGGATATATGTTATGATGTTGAATTATGTAACTTGGTTTATAGTTATGTATAGATGAATATTATATGGGATTTTTAAATATATAAAGCATTTTATTTATGGTATTTTAATATATATGTTAAGGCTTTAGGTTTTATGGCAAAGTCTTGATAAGGACCACATGGATGGTCACGGTTTATAGTTATGTATGGATGGATATTATATGGGATTTTTAAAGATATAAAGCATGTTATTTATGGTATTTTAATATAGATGTTAAGGCTTTAGGTTTTATGGCAAATTCTTGATAAGGACCACATGGATGGTCACGATATCCTTGTGATTAAATTTAATGTTTAATCGAGTTATCTAAAGTACTTTGGTTTTAAATGATTATATGAAGTAGACCTTGGAAGGTATTTAATAATTCATTTTAGATGGTTTATTATGAGAACTATGTTCTTAGTATATCTAGTTTCAAATGTAAACTTGTATAGTTAACATAAATAATATTTTAATTAATTATTACTGAACTAGTTTATTTAAAATTATAGGGCAAGCCGCTACTGACAAATGGAATATGTCAGCAAAGTATTAAATACTAGGAACATGATATAAAAATAATACTAAGATCAAAACCTAGTTAATACAGTAACAACTATGAAGCATACCACCCTGAACATAAACATTATATAATGAAAACTTCTCCAACATAAGATTAGTAAATTGTAAATTACAAACCCTAGCAGATTGTTAACCATAAAACTTAACCCTTAGGTTTAGAAATTACATTGCAGACATTACTTAACTTAAACAACAATGAATATTTAGGAAATAAAATAGAATAGACTTTATAGGGTTTCATACCTGAATTTGAATCTTTGTCAATGTCTACACCTGCACAGTTAAATAACCAGTATTAATAATTCAATGCAGACCCGACCTCTGTTTAATCACCAAATCACTTGGGAACTACCATGTTCCACCCAACCATGACCGAGAACTGTTCTTGGTTTAAATATGGATCCCCCGAGCTAGACTCCAACATGCAAGTAGATTAGAGCTCTTAAGGTAGGGTTTCCTACCTCGTAATCAATTCTGAATCAATCTTCCTCCCTTGCAGGAGTAGTTCTCCAAGAAAATACTTGATAGAAACAAATGGAGAATAATAATTCTCCTAGAGTATTTATAGCTATAATCTACACTCAAAGGGGTATTTAAATCAAGAAATCATTGATTTCTTGATTTAATCCTTTTTTAATTTACTCGAGTAATTTTCAATTCTTAACCTAGGAACTTTTAACTAGTTCCTAGTTAGTCTTTCATAGATATTTTACTATTTATTAATCCTTTAATAATAAATAATAATTGGTAGAGTTTCTCTTCTTTATTTATTCAATTATTTAATTAATCATAATCAATTCCTTATACATACTATGTATAAGATACATAGCATTAAAATACTTGGTAGCACTTGTCTTTGGGCATCATGTGTCATGATCCCTAGACTTAACAACACTTATTTATAAAGGTCAAGTAGATAGATGGCTCAGGTCTACCATGTTAGGATATTTAGACACTTAGGAGTTAGTTAAGATCAACTTGTGTAATATATCCATTAGGTAAAAGTGTGTTTCCTTAGTATGCATTAGTATGCATCTGTAAATATTCTAATCTGATGGTCACAATATGTTCTAGGCATAGAGTGATTCGACGGTTCAACTTCTCTTAGATCATACCTACCACTGATCTGTGGCTTAACACTCGGTTGGTCTATGATCTCTATTTAAAGATTATAGAGGGTCCTTGTCTAGTTGATTGATTATGAGAAGCTCATGTAACTTTCTTTCTTTTTGCATAATAAATTGCTTTAAGTAGCTATTTGGATAGGGCCATGGACTATTTCTCTCTCAAGGGGTTTAAACACATGACAAACATCGATGTGTTGATCTATTATTTATTTGTGTGAATCAATCACTGAAGGTGTTTGGTCGTTTGGGAGTACCCTATGTACCCAAACATGGCATCAGAGCTTTTATGAAGAGCCACTTTTGGTTTTGATCAAGATCTAAAACCGATGTTGTCGAAACTTTGAAAGGGTTTTTGTTTTGGGATTTTTTGTGCATTTTTGGCCCATGGTAGCTATTCCATTGTCTTTGGAGTGTCGTTTTCATTTGGAAACAATTTTCATTTCACTAAAAACCATTTCCGTTTGTTCCAGAAACACCCATTTCGGTAAATCTGAAGGTATAATGTTACACTGATGGATTTCTTTTTTAATCTCTCATATTTTATTGGTTTTATTATTAGATATTTTTTTTTTAGGCTCGGACTATTGTCTTCTCTCGCTGCAATTGCGGTGAATCAGAAACAATGAGGGAATTTTTTTTTTCTTGTCTTCTCGGTGTTAGTTTTTCATCACATTAAGTTAGCTTTATGATCTTAGGATCTTATCACTGAGAGAATAACAAGCACATCAATAAAACATAAGCATATCACAAGAGACAAGAGACACAAAGAGTTTTCCTTGGGGAAACCATAAAGGATAAAACCCCGCAACTTCCTTAGAGATAAAATCAGCACCAAAACAGTAAGAGATCTCCCAACAGTAGTGGCCTTCTAGTCCAAGTATATTTCGTCCTCCACAAGTGTGCCTCACTTAAGAGAGTGAATGATGTGTGTCACAAGTGATAAATAGAGAGACTCTCACTCTCTATTTATATTCATCCATTCAATTGAATTGCCTTTTCACATGTAGACTCAACCTAAAAATTACTACTCGAGCCTACACCTTAACTAGTGTATAATAACTCAAGTGCCCCGAAACTGTGGGGACTTAACTAATGACTTGATATGACTTGATTACATTATTAATCCTCCCAATCGGAACATCGGGGCATGACCACATGACTCAAATACATAATAGAGACATCCCAGAATAAACATCAGGTTACAATATATAAGATACATAGAAGAATACATTCTGAAGTTACATATACATCAACACTCTCTCTTAACTAGGAAGGTATTCTTTCGACACAATTTTTAGCACTGGTCTTCTTCTCTGTATCAGCTGGATCATCTCATCTTCAAGTCATCTTCATATTCAAGTCATCTTTGTCTTCAAGTCATCTTCAGATCTAGATCATCTCTCGATCTGGATCATCATCACTGGATCTGGATCATCTCTCGATCTGGATCATCATCACTCGATCTGGATCATCTCTCGATCTAGATCATCATCACTGGATCTAGATCATCTTTTGGTCTAGATCATCATCAAACATCATCACTGGATCTAGATCATCTCTCAATCTGGATCATCATCACTGGATCTGGATCATCTCTCGATCTAGATCAACATCACTGGATCTGGATCATCTCTCGATCTGGATCAACATCACTGGACTGGATCTGGATCATCACTCGATCTGGATATGGATCTAGATCATCACTGTTGGATCATCATTACTGGATCTAGATCATCACTCGATCTGGATCAACATTGGTGCTATCTCATGATTCTTCTCATCATAGGAAGTTCTACAGAGCCAACCCTTTTTCATGCTAGTTGTAGGCCTACCCTCATGTAGGTCTTCACCCAACACTTACATCTGACCTGCTCGTCAGAAAGGCACACCCAACACTCACATCTGATCATGTAGTAAACTACAATCCCATCAGAAAGGCCCAGCACTCACATTTACCAGCATGATAGGACACACCTACTATCATCTATGAAATGGCTTAGCACTTACAACCACCAGCATGATAGGACACACCTATTATCATCTGTGGAAAGGCACAGTGCTCACATCCACCAGCATGGTAGGACACACCTACTACCATCTGTGGAAAGGCTCAACACTTACAATCACCAGCATGGTAGGACACACCTACTACCATATGTGAAAAGGCTCTGCACTTACAGTCACCAGCATGGTAGGACACACCTACTAATATCTGTGAAAAGGCACTGCACTTACAGTCACCAGCATGATAGGACACACCTACTATCATCTTTGAAATTGCACAGCACTTATAGTCACCAGCATGATAGGACACACCTACTATCATCTGTGAAATGGCATAGCACTTACAGTCACTAGCATGATAGAACACACCTACTATCATCTGTGACAAGGCTCAGCACTTACATCCATCCAAGCGGGAACACCTCCTGCTCACAATGATGAAATGGCATGCACTCATATCTGATCATGAGGGGAACACATCCCAGCAATCATATCAGAATGGCCCCCAGTCCTCCTCGACTGAGCTACCTGGTAATTGACCAGGCGCCTCCATTCTCCTAGAGAATGGCAGTTGCCCCTACATCCGACCTGCTTGTTGGAATGGCCAACACTCATATCTGACATGGAAGGGAGAAACCCTACCACCATGTCAAAATGGCTCAACCCTTATATCTGACCTACTCGTCAGAATGGCTATGGATCTCAGCACTCATATCTGACATGAAAGGAACCAATCCTCTCACCATGACAGAATGGCTCAGCTCTTACGTCTGACCATGGAGGGAGCTAATCCTCTCACCATGTCAGAATGGCTATGGGTCTCATCACTTTCTCTAGGAGGAAGTCTCGATATGGAGAACACCAAGCCTCTCTCTAAAGTACTCAAACTTCAGCCTAGCCAATGACTTCGTCAATACATCAGCTATATGTTCCTCCGTCGCAACATACAGGAGCTTCACTGCTCCTCTCTGCACCATATCCCTGATATAGTGATACTTGATCTTGATATGCTTCAACTTGTCATGAAACACTGGATTCTATGACAACTTCACGCAACTCTGGTTGTCACAATGTATACAAGTACCATCTAACTGGAGATCAAATATATCAGACAACAGCTTCTGCAGCCATACTGCCTCATAACTAGCTGAACAAGCTATGACATACTCTGCTTCAGCCGTACTCAGTGCCACACATGATTGCTTCCTGCTAAACCAAGAGATCACACCTGATCCCATACTGAAGCAGCATCCCGAAGTACTCTTCCTGTCAATGGCATTGTCTGCCCAATCTGAATCAACATAACCTTCCAGGTTAATCTTCTGATTAGCATCATACTTGAGCCCATAATCAATTGTACCCTTCAGGTACCTCAGAATATGCTTTGCAGTAGTCAAGTGGACACTTCTCGGATCTGTCAAGTACTGGCTCAAGCTGTTCACAGTAAAGCAGATATCTGGTCTCGTGTTCATCAGGTACATCAATGACCCAATCATCTGATGATACATCGTAGCATCAACCGACTATGACGAAGCATCACTCAATAGCTTCAGGTTCGATGCCATAGGTGTGGCAATCACCTTGCAGTCCATCATCCCGAACCTCTTCAGGATCTCTACTGCATACTTCCCTTGTCCAAGGAAGATCCCATCTATACTCTGCCACACCTCCATACCTAGAACAGTAGTGCATAGACACATAACAGGAGCATCACCGGTCTTCCACCTTCAACCTTGGATCAAACGTTGGAATCCGCTTTACTCTCAGTAAAGCCTAGAATCATCAGTAATCTGCCCATCCTGTCGTACCATGTCAAACCTCAGGATCTTCTGCAATCACTCCCTCTGAAGTGGAGCATCATACTCCCTCTAACTTCTGTACTCTATGCACTGAAACATTCTGTACTAGAGTGACAAGTAGTATCCATCTAGGATCACTGTATACTAATATCCTCTATCTTGAACTTCTTCAAAAGTTCATCTTGCACCCATCTGTGAGCTTGTCATCCTCTATCAACCTTGTAGCAAAGTTTAAGATATTCATCAAGCTCATCATGTATGTGTTATCCCATGGTTGTCTTCTGAACTCGTATAAGGCCTTCTTTCATTTGCACACATGATTATGCATGTCATGTGACTTCACTTCTATTAGCTGGAAATTTTTCTTTGTAGACTATGCCTTCTCTTCATGAGAAGCCTCATGCTACGAATCTTGCTTTGTATCCCATGATGTTTCCATCTACTGCATGATGGAACTATGAACTTCTCTTCAGGTCTCGATACTACGCCCAGACATCATTCTTCTTGAACTGATCTTCCCTTTCTTCTTGGTGCCTGGAAGGTTCTGCATCAATGATGTCACTGCACTTGTCATATTATTCTTTGTCTTTGAACTGTCGTCACTTGTTCTTCGGAACAAGTCTTCATTCTTCTTTTCTTGTAGGTGATTATGTATGCGATCTTTCCTACAAGTCAAATGCAATTGTATGGTTAGAAACATTTCATAAGGAATATTTATATTGGCAAATACTTATGCATAAATATATGATCATGCAACTACTTTAGCCAATACAACATCCATCCATATCTCACTGAAACATTCTAGATGCCTTCCATCTCTACTAGGACAACATTGAGATTGTGCACTCATCCAATATTTCAGCAAAGAGGTTTCATTCTAGATAAGTAGCAATGGAGAATTGTATCGCATCATGAGCTACTTACCCATCACATGCATATTAGTAGTATACTGTCATTAATGTAAACATCCTATCATGCATAATACATAAACTGAATATAAACAAATGCATAACAAAACAATATCATGAAATGACAATTGAATACTTATCTCTATTTGTTTTGTGGGTAGACTGCTTCTTGATCCTTCAGCTTCTTCGTCCTCTTCATTCATGGTAGCATCGTTTCTTATCCAAATGATAAGGAGGATAAGAATTTCTTCAAGAGTTGAGTTCTTCATATTCCTCATTGCTTGAGGTATCTTCTTTGGATGGTGAGATCCAGATCTTCAAATGCTCCCATCTTATCTTCTCTTCTTATGGGTAGAGCTTCTTCTTCTTCCCAAAGTTTTCTGAAAGTAATCACTTCCTTCTAGAACACATTCCTTGAAGGAATGAATTCCACGATCCTGGGAGGCCATTCAAGGTGGCCATCACCACTTCTGCATTCTTCACTTCTTCTTTAAGTTGTTCTTGATTTGAGAGACTCTTATGACTGCATGGTCTCTGCATTATAGATATTCACATTCTTCAACTGGTTTCTTTAGGTCATATTTTGATTTTTGTTCTTCCCTTAAAATAGCTTAAAATTCTGGAAGACCTTCAACATCTTTGCTTGCAATAGGTAGTGCTCTGTAATGCACATGTGCAAGCCTTCTATGCCAAAGCTCATTTGTCTCTACTGTGTCATGGATCAAGGCTTGTTCTAGATCGCCCTTCAACTTGTACAAGCCCCCTTCTTGTTTTCCAATCACTACCGTATCATCAATAGTCTTTCCTTTTGGCCATATGATGACTTTACCATTTATGAATGCCACCCGCATTCCTTTTGCATCCAATGCTGAAATGGATAGAAGGTTCTTCTTCAGTCTTGGCACAAACAATACTTCTTTCATTGTTAGAGGCTTACCAGATTCTAGCTTGCATGAAGATTCCCCACTACCTTTTATTGGATATTGGTAGTCATCTCCTAGTTTCACCTTGTGAGGTGATTCATGTTCCAATAGTCTTACAAAGGATTCCTTGAATCCGTCATAAGTTTGGAAGCCCCACTGTCTATAAGCCAATCATCACGTCCATGAGATATGTTACTTGTGAGAGCTGATATCAGAACATATTCATCCTTGCTTGAAGAATCTTAACTTTCATAGCTGGATCTCTTTCTGGATGGTTCATCATCCTTTGCAGCATGAGCATGATGTCTTCTTTGGACTTGACCAATTTCTTAATGTGAAAGGCTTCTAACCTTGTCTCCCTCTGAAACTGGAACCTCTATACTCATGTAGGTGTCCAATCCATTTTCTTCAGAGAGATCATATACTTCCAGTATTGGAAGTTGTAAACTTCCACAAGCTTGTCACCAAGCTAATGTGATATATCATATTAAAATGAGAACCTCAAATGGAAATAGCAAAGGATTAGGTCTTACCGATTTGAGGTGTCCGTCCTTGTCCTGGAGTTCACTGATCTAGGGTTTGTCACAGAAATCCTAAATTTCAAAACTTGGAATCTTTCGTATCTGATTGGATAAACAGATATATCTCTTCAAATGGAGCTATCCAATGTACTCCTTTTCTGAAAACAGTGGAGGGAAGCTCCCGAAATAGGAAGCCCTAATTTTCCGCATCGAAGACTGAAAATGCTCAGAATCAAATTCCGCTTCGACAGAAATATGCGCCCTAAGGAGGAGAGTTGTTCCACCTTACTTTTTCTGAAAATATGTGGAGGAAGATCCACAAACTAGGAAGCCCTAGTTCCTGTAGCTGCACAATGTCTTCTTCTCAGGTTAGCTCTGATACCATGTTAGTTTTTCATCACATTAAGCTAGCATTATGATCTTAGGATCTTATCACTGAGAGAGTAACAAGAACAGTAATAGAACATAAGCACATCACAAGTGACAAGAGACACAAAGATTTTTCCTCAGGAAAACCATTAAGGAGAAAACCCCACAACTTCCTTAAAGATAAAATCAGCACCAAAACAGTAAGAGATCTCCCAACGGCAGTGGCCTTCTAGTCCCATTATATTTCCTCCTCCATAAGTGTGCCTCACTTAAGAGAGTGAATGATGTATGTCACAAGTGATAAATAGAGAGACTCTCACTCTCTATTTATATTCATCCGTTCACTTGAATTGCCTTTTCACACGTAGGCTCAACCTAATAATTACTACTCGAGCCTACACCATAGATTAGTGTATAATAAATCAAGTGCCCCAAAACTATGGGGACTTACCTAATGACTTGATATGACTTGATTACATTATTAATCCTCCCGATCGGAACATCGGGGCATGACCACATGACTCAAATACATAATAGAGACATCCCGAAATAAACATCGGGTTACAATATATAAGATACATAGAAGAATACATTTCGAAGTTACATATACATCAACACTCGGCTACGTATGCTCTTTGTCTTGCACCTTATGCGATCACGACAAATCCAAAACAATGAGAAAACTTGAAAACATAGACTTTCTAGGTAAGCTAACTAAGATCTAAGCCCATTGTGTGGAAAAAGTTTATTTTTGTGTTTTTTCTCTTCTTTTTTTTGTGATTTGTAGGAAAAGAAAGCAAGCATAGAAAATGAGAAGGGTGTTTTTTTTTTTAAAGAGAAAAAAAAGCCCCCTTACTCTTTCCATACTTTTACGTACTTTTTAAACTTAACTAACTTGGTCCGAAGTTGCTTTACTCTTTGATAAGTCTTGAGTTCAAGTATTATCAAGCTACTTTTTAGTGTATGGAATTTCTATTTTCAAGTTACTTTATTGTAAAAGTGCATCTCACATAAATAAAATAAAATAAAAAGTGAGTCACTTAAGTATTTAATTTATTGCCACACTATTTAACAGTCACATTAGAGCATCACTTATTCTACAAAAGTGATTCACTTCAAAGCAACTTTATTGTAAAGTGATTGTCAAAGGTTGATCTTGGGAAGAGGGGGCTGTTTTTTTTTAGTTGGTCAAGTTAATATCTGCCACGTCACTATTGGGGACATCTTCAACATTTTCTTTGATCAAGCATAACTTCATCATCAATAATCAATTTTCAGTGCCGTTTTTTTTTAAACGAGATATTTTTTTGAGCTCTTTGCATCCATATAATTAGTTCTTGTTATTTCAGCCATTATTTTATAGTATAGACACCCCTTGTGATATTATACTTATGAGTTCTAACTATTTCTCATGGAAATCTCGTATGGAGGATGTTCTGCGAAGTAGGGGACTTTTTAGGATAACCTCGGGAAAATAAATAGAACCCACTAATGATGATAAAAAAATTAAATGGGAAAATAGTTGTGATGAAGCTCATGGATTAATTGATATGTCAATCTCTATTGATTTTCATTTCCACATATCTGGAATTAATGAACCTGATAAAGCTTGGAAAAAGTTGGAATCTGTGTTTGGTAATCACAATAAAATTCAGGGTCATCAACTCGAGAATGAGTTGATTTTTTTGAATTCAAATGATTTTTCATGCATTCAGGACTATTTATCTAAGTATAAAACTCTTAGACTCTTATGTACAGAATGCAAGATTAAGAAAGAATACAAACAATGTATTTATCATATTCTTTCCAAACTTGGACCTGCATATTCTATTTTTGTATCTACATTCTACTCCATGAAAAAATCCTTGACTGCACCTAGCTATGAAGAGCCTAGTCTTGAATCCTTTAGTGATTCCTTAATTAGAGAGCAATATAAGCTCATTCATCTTGGAATAATTAACAATGCAGATACATCTGAGAAAGCCTTATTGGCCCAATAGAAAGAAAAGTCCAAGCCTCCCAAGAAACAAATTTTTTGCAATAATAACCCAAACAATAAGGGTCCGAAACCCTCTCAGTCAACTCCTTCTTTAAAAAATGACAAAGGATCCAAACGAAAAGGAAAGAAGACTGAGCGTCATAGCAAATTTTGTGGAAAAGATAATCATGATGAATCTAAGTGTTTCAAGAAGATGGCAGCCTTAGAAGCAACAATAAAGAAGCACCACATCATCCTAGATTCGTCTTCAGAATTTAACTCTCATGGACATGCACTTTATGCTTCTGGTTACTCTTATACTGCCTCTTGTTCTTCTACTTCAAATGAATGGCTCATGGACTCTGGAGCATCTTATCATATGGCTAAGGATCAAGTCATATTTTCTACTATGCATGAATGTAACACCAAACAAATATTTGTTGGTGATGATAGATCTCTAAGTGTTGTAGGATCTACAACAGTTCCAATAGAAAATGGTAATTTAAGTGATGAACTATGTGTTCCACAAATTTCCTCCAAATTTTTATCAGTCTATCAAATTACTCATTTGGGTGAAGGTAAAATTGTGACGATTACACCTCACCAAGTTGTAATCAAGGATTTTAAAAATTCTCAAAATGTTCTTGCTAATGGAACTATTGATGATATTACCAGGTTGTACAAATTTAACAACTTTGGGTCATCACCTTTTCCTTTATTTTTTGTTGCTCATAGTGATAACTTGAGCAAAATTTAGCATGAGTGATTTGGTCACTTAAATTATTGATCATTGCAAAAACTATGTAAATACAATACGGTGACTATTATTTTGATGGTATGTTGCAAGAATGGTGTTTGTTTCAGTTGTGTACTCAGAAAACATCATTGGGACAGTTTTGAAAAATGTGCCTCTTGGCACGCCTCGGTTCCCTTGGAGCTTTGCATAGTGACTTGTGTGGTCCTCTTCCATCTGCTTCCTTTTTTGGTTTCAAATATTTCTTAAATTTCATTGATGACTACTCCAGAGGAACTTGGGTTTACTTCCTAAAACTTAAGAGCGAAGTATTTAGCATGTTTTGGGCCTTCAAGGCCATTGTTGAAAAATAATTTAGTCATCAAATTATTAAGTTAAGATCTGACAATAGAGGATAATATGTTAGCAACAAGTTCGCTACTTTCTACAATAAAAAAGGAATCCAACAACAATACATTATTCCATATACACCATAATAAAATGGTGTAGCTGAACGGAAGAACTGCACTTTAAAAGAAATGGCTAATTGTATGATCCAATCTAAGGGACTAAGTCTTCAATATTGGGCTGAGACCATAAATTGTGCAAATCACATATTTAATCGCACACCCACTAAAGTTTGACAAGGTATAACACCGGAAGAAGCATGGAGTAAAATTAAACCAGATGTAAGTCACTTTCATGTGTTTGGTTGTGAAGCATGGCCTCACATTCCAGATGAAAAATGGGAAGCATTGCAGCCTAAAAGTGAAAAGTGCATATTTGTTGGATATTCAGAAGATGTAAAAGGTTATAGAATTATCCATCCACATTATCATGATATAATCATTAGAAGAGATGTTAAATTTGATGAAAATCTCTTGGCCTACGAGCTTAACTTGGCAGGTGTGCCATCTTTGGCCTGCGAGCCCGATTCGGCGATTATGGTTTCTTCGTCTTATTCCAACTTCCTTAATAGGTTTTCAAATCTAGTTTCTAATGATGACAGTGAGGATGAAAATCCACCTCCACCTGCTCATGTTCCTCCAATTGTACCAGCACCAACACTTCCTCGATGGGTCCGTTCAACATGTGAAGCATCTGGTGGTCTTGCCAGTGATCCTAGAGATCAACATAGAACACGTTCTCTGTTTAAGCAAGCCTCTTCTCTTTTGGCTCAAGTTTCTAAGAATCGTCATCCAAAAACATTTGCAGAAGCCTCAGGAAATCCAGATTAAGATGCAGCCATGGATGAAGAATATCGTTCCTTAATGGCAAATGATACTTGGGATCTTGTTCCTCTTCCAAAGGGAAGAAAACTTGTAAGATGTAAATGGGTCTATAGAACTAAGTATGCATCAGATGCAAGTGTTGAAAGACTTAAGGAAAGGTTAGTTTCCAAAGGTTTTCCCAAGTTGAAGGGATTGACTACAATGAAACCTTTGCTACTGTCCCAAAAATGAATTCCATCTGCTTTGTTCTTTCCCTTGCAGGCTTACATAACTGGGAAGTCCATCAAATGGATGTCAAGTCTGAATTTTTGCATGGTGATTTACATGAGGAAATTTACATGGAAAAACCTCCTGGATATGTTCAGGATAACTCTATCCTTGTCCGTCTCCTTACGAAATCCTTATATGGCCTTAAGCAAGCTCCTAGAGCTTGGTATGCCAAAATGGATAGCTTTCTCCTTGACACTAGTTTTTCTAGATGCCATTCTGACCCCAATGTCTATACCAAGAAAGTAGGAAACCATCTCATCATACTTGTTCTTTATGTTGATGATCTTATCCTTACTGGTAGTGACCCTAAACTTATAACCCATGTGAAATCCAGTCTTAAGAAAATTTTTGAAATGTCATAATTAGGACATTTGCATTATTTTCTTGGTCTCCAAGTCTTGCAAACCCAAGAAGGAATATTTATTTCCCAGTCTAAGTATTCTTGTGACCTTCTTCATCACTTCCACATGGAATATTGTAAACCAGACCCTTCTCCTTTCCAGTCTGGAGTCAAACTTTCTGCCACTTTTACTTCCCCTAAAGTAGATGGCACCTTGTATCATCAGCTTGTTGGTAGTCTTTTTTACTTGACTCATTCGTGTCCTAACCTTTCCTTTTACGATGGTTGTGTTGCTTCTTATATGCAAACTCGTCATGAAAGTCACTGGAAAGTAGCAAAAAGAATACTTTGATATATTCAAGGTACAATTCAGTTTGGGATTCATTACAGTACAGGAGGGAAACCTTTGTTGGTTGGTATCACTGATTCAAATTGGACCAACGATCTTGATGATCGAAAGCCTACTCTAGGTTATGTTTTCAGTTTGGGATCTGTACCTGTCACTTGGGCTTGTAAGAAACAACAAGCTCTTGCTCTTTCTTTAGCAGAAGCAGAATATCGAGCCACAATTAATTCCAATCAGGAAGCTTTATGGCTTTGACATATCCTTTTAGAGTTTGGATTAGAGCAGCAGTAGCCTACTCCACTTTGGTGCGACAATAAAAGTGACAACAAGCTTGCCAAAGATCCAGTTCTATATCAACAAGGCAAACACATTGAGTTACACATGCACCTCATCAGAAATCTTGTTCATGATAGTGTTATTGAAGTTCTCTATTTCCCTATAGATGATCAAGTTGCAGACATCTGCACCAAGTCTCTTACAGAAGCGAAGTTTTCTAAACTTCGGTCTATGTTAGGAGTTTAGAAATATGTCCTTAAGGGGGAATAGGCTCTAATGCCTCCTTCCTTCTCCTAATCGAGTCACTTTTGTAAATCCTTCAATCCTATCTCAAGTTGTTCTCAAGGGGGGATGTTAGGATATTTAGACACTTAGGAGTTAGTTAATATCAACTTGTGTAATATATCCATTAGGTAAAAGTGTGTTTATTTAGTATGCATTAGTATACATTTGTAAATATTCTAATTCGATGGTTGCGATATGTTCTAGACATAGAGTAATCCAATGGTTCAACTTTTTTTAGATCATACCTACCATTGATCTGTGGCTTAACACTCGATTGGTCTATGATTTCTATTTAAAGAGCATAGAGGGTCCTTGGCTAGTTGATCAATTATGAGAAGCTCATGTAACTTTCTTTATTTTTTGCATAATAAATTGCTCCAAGTAGTTGTTTGGCTGGGGCCGTGGAATGTTTCCCTTTCGAAGGTTTTAACCACATGACAAACATTCGTGTGTTGATCTGTGATCTATTTGTGTGAAGTGGTTACTGAAGGTGTTCGGTCTTTTGGGAGTACCCTGTGTACCCAAACATACTAGGCTAGGAGACTCTAAACATCCTTGGATGTTTGATTTCCCTCGTATAATGTGGTAGCTCTTCAGTACCTTGATGAGAATAAATAAATTCAAAATTTCATTTAATCACTTATAAATAAGTATGATGATGATCAATATTTTTCTCGATCCATTTTTGCTTGAAAGTTATTAATTTTTTTTCAGTAACCCCTAGCACTTACCGGATCCCATACTCAATGCCTATAGCAGAGAGTTACAAATGTAGTGCAAATTCCAAAGCTTTTTCTCAACACTAAATGCTAGGATGTACTTGTACAATACACCTAGGGATACAATGGTGAAGGATTCGATGCTCCAGAGCTTATGCTCAACATCAACATGGAATGCTCTAGAGCTTATGCCCAACATTTCCAATTATATTTTCATGTGTTCCAGGGATTTATGCTCAACACAAATGTAAGTATTCATGTGCTCCAGATCCTTTTCCTCAACACTAAACATCTCATCGATCATGCACTTCAAGGTCCACGTCCAACACAAAACATTTCATAAATCATGTGTTTCAGGGTCCACGCCCAACACAAAACATATATATACATATGTATCATCAACAATTGGCGTATGCCCAATATAAAAAACAAATCATCGTGTTCATATGCAGTGGGGTCTTTGACCCAAAATTAAAACATCAATATAATCATCATGATCAATAGGCTCATGCCTATAAATGGTAGGTCCAAAATCCGGGACATTACAATTATGCTTTTTTTTTATAATAAACTATGGGAATTATTTGTTTCTTAGGTTTTTTTTAATATATTCTAAATTTAATGTGTTTTATAATTATTTTCTAATTTTGTATTTAGAGATTACACTACTACTATTGATACTAGTTGGTCTATTTACTTTTAATAAAGGTATATTGGAAATATGAAATCTTCCAGTAGAAATCATATATAAATTTATATATATGCTCTGTTTTAAGTAGTTCTAGGTCTTGAAAAAATAAAATTAACAACAAGAAGTCAATTGTAAAAAAGAACTTAGAAATAAAACATAAACACTTAAATTATAGAACAAGAAATGAATTGCAGAAATAAACCAACAAACAAACCCCTCGAATACTTGGTTAGGGAAACAAATTTTAGAAATGAACTATAGAACAAAACTTTTACATTCATATATAGGTTAAGAACTGTAGAAAATATGATCCATTATATAGCAGACAACTCCTACATAATCATTAATAATTTAACCTACTTCAAATGATAAAACTTGTATAGTTTAAGGGAAAAATCAAGAACCTCATACGTGCAAGATGAAGCTATTTCGATGGCTAAAAACGTACACACTCAAATACCGAGCATTAACAAAGTCACAAAAAGATATGACCTCTATATATATAATCAAATAACTTGGGCACTACCACGTTTCTCCCAAACATGATCTGGAACCAGTCCTTGTTTCAATATGGATCCCCTCGAGCTGGTTCCAACATGCAAGTAACTTAGACCTCCTAAGGTAAGGCTTCTCTAACTGGTATATATGGTTCTAAATCAGTTTTCTTTTTTCCTCTTAGAAAAATATTCTCCAAAAACTATCTTAATAATAATGAGGTAGAATATGAATCACAAAAAGGATTGAAGATCCCCAAGCCTCTCTTTGGCTTGGTTCTTTATAGGCAGACTTTTCAGTCAAAGGGGGAGTTAAATCAAGAATCATTTGATTTCTTGATTTAACCCTTTTAATTTATGCACTTTTAATATTTAACTCAGGAACTTTTAAATAGTTCCGATTTGGACTCTTGTAGGTATTATAATATTTAATTACCTTTTTGTAATAATACTAATAAATCGAGTGTTCATTTAATTCTTATAGTATTAATATTATTACTATGCTTACTCTTTATACATGCCATGTATAAAATATATACTTATATATATTATTTGTTAACATTTGAATTTAAGTATCAGATAACATGATCCCTAACCTTAGGACATTTTCTTCATTAATGTCGTCGGGTAGATGTTTAGGTCTACTAGGCTAGGAAACTCTAAACATACTTGGATGTTGGATTCCATCCTATGACATGGTATTTCTTCAGTACTTGATGAGATACAAAAATTTAAAATTTCATTTAATCACTTATAAATAAGTCATATGTAATCAATGTTTTATTCTATTCCTTTTCACTTGACATAATTTAATTCTTTTTAGTAACTCCTAGTGCTTATCCAGAGCTCATACTCAATGGTAAAAATAGGGAGTTATAAACTTAGTGCAATTCCAGAGCTCCTCGCTCAACACTAATGCTAGGATGTACTTGTAGGACACACCTAAGGATACAATGGCCAAGGATCCAATGTTGCAAATCTTATGGTCAACATCAACTTAGAAGGCTCCAGGATTTATGCCCAACACTTCTAATTTATCTTTTCACGTGCTTCAGATTTTTTTTCTCAACACAAAGGTTTTCATAACTCATGTGTTCCAAATATTCTTTCTCAACAAAAACATAAACACTCATGTGCTCCAAATCTTCTCGCTCAACACAAACATTTAAATACTCATGTGCTCTAGAGCTCCTTGCTCAACACAAAACATCTCATCAATCATGTGCTTCACGGTCCATGCCCAAAACATAAAATAATACATAAAACATATGTAATTGGATTATGCCCAATATATCAAAATATAATGTCCCCAAAAATTAAAAATTAAAAAAATTATTAGACTAGTAAAAACTGCCTAGGTTGTACATTATTGAATCTTGCAAAATATAACGTACATTGAATGTACCACTGTTTGGTCGTAATTTGTTCTTACTTTATATCATCTTACTTTACGTTCTGAATATTATTTTAATTTACTTACAATGTCATAATTCTTTTTTACTACATTGTTCTTATCGTTCTAACTTAACTTTGTTTCTAGAACTAAAGTGGGTGGAGTGGCAGGACTAGTTCTCCCATGATGGTCTGAGAGGTGAAGTCTTAACTTTTCTAGCAAGCTTACTTAGTTCAGTTTTAACTAAGGAACCTCTTTCATTTTCCGATTATTATACTTAGCGACATGACTTGTTTCTAAGAAGTATCAAAGGTGTTGATGATTAATGCACCTATTAGTTGATTTTATTGTTTCTTACAGACTCAGCTTGATAATGAGGTAATTACTATCTTCATTAATTATTTAACATAGATAAATTATCTATGTGATACCTATTACTCATTACATTTATATTTCATTGATAGTTAATGTTTACTGCATTAAAAGCATTAACATATCCTTGATTTATTTCTTTGAAGGTTATAACACTTGGCTAAAAGATCAAATCCGAATTCTATATATAACTATATTACAATGGGATATTTCATATGCCAAGGTGCTAAGCTTAATTCTTAGGAGAATGCAAAGGGAAGGTGTAAGTCTTAAGCCTAAGATTATACGATACATGTAATACTCTGCATACTATTGGACTTAGGGTTGGTGCATATATTACACGGTTCAAACATTAAACGTTGGGGTTTAACACTATTGTTATCAACCCAAATGGCACTTCTCTATCTGAGTGGCGACATTCCTTATGTTGGTACACAAAAATACATCTTAGGATTGAAGTATGCCAAAACACTATAGATGGGCATGACATGGGATGCATTTACGTACACAACTATTCTCATTGAAAACTCATGTACGGTATGCAACTATCTCCATTGCAACCTGCGTACATCAACATATGTAGGTTTCCTCTATCAATAGTTGCGTACATCTTGATTCAACATTAAAAAATATAAATCATGATTAATGGAGATTAGTTGAGCTCCTAATCATTAACTATCCTAACTATTTCAACCTACTCAACCTTTGAAACCACTCTATTTCGTAGACTATAAATAGAGGTCCTCGGGAGGGCATTAATCAATCAAGTTTGTAGAGAAAAGTTATGCTAGTGGTATATCTTTAGAAGTCTTGGAGTAGCAGAACTCGGAGTCCTTTGGTTGCATAGGATCCCTTGTCTCAAAAGCTGGGTTGTACTCTTATCTCATTCACTCGTTGTTAATAAAGAGAATTCTTCTTCCAACATTATGTTGAGTCTTTTAATGTATCATGGTTGATGAATATATTCAATTATGCACTAGATATATTGTTTATCTAACCTCTCATATATACATGTATAAGATTGTACTTGGATAATTTTCTCTATGCAGGTGAAGGAGGTGCATCCCTCGAAGCTTTGGAGAGAAGCAGAGCAGAAGAAGACAAATCTTGGATTAACCATCAGTAATCGGGTGAGTCAATAATTTCTTCCTATTTCCTTTCTGTACTCTATTAAAGCTGATTGTCTTCAAGCTTAGTAGTAAGTTGGTAACCCCGGACCCTAGGTTACAAGGGTGTTTAATCCTAAACAACAGAATTGGCGACTCCACTGGGAGTCCATCTTGCTTTGGGTTAGTCCTATAGATCCTTTCCCAGTCTTTGCTTTGATTCAGTGAGTGGTTTTTAATCTTGGTTTGGACTTATAGTGGTGTTTTAAAGACCTTTATAATTTTTCCTTTTTTTGAAAATTTTTACTCCTATACATGGGTTGCTGTGCTACACAGTCATGTACAAAGGTCTGTGTACATGGGTTGTTGTATTGAATAGTCACGTACAACACATGGGTTGCTGTACCAGATAGTCGTGTACATACCTTCGCAACAAAATTTCTGGCTAGGATTGCTTATCCCTATCCTTCTTTGGATTTTTTTTTCTTTTTGGTCCTTAGTAGTGGCATTTCACTATAGGTTTGATAGCCTTGTTAACCATACTTCATGCTTTTCAATAAGCCATTGAGTTTTTGTTTGTTGGATTATCTTTCTTTTAGCAATTTGAAGTGGATTTCCTTGTTCGGCGATAGGTCCAAGTGTTGTGTGTCTGAATCAGTGATCAAGGTTCTAGATACCATATATCCCATTCTATTTCCAAGTAGTGTTGGTTTGTCACATGCCTTTGATTGATTTCAATGATTTTCATTCATTGTGTCTTCCTAAGCTAGGTGTTTTTCCAAGTCTTCCTTAGGTGGTTGATCTTTGGTTCTTATAAGTCTGTTATACCTCATTTTTTCTTAGTTTATATAGTTTGATTATTCAATCATACTCAAAAAAAATTGCATTTAGGTGCGTAGTAATCTTTGAGGAATTCGAAAAGTGAAAAGAAAAGTATTGGAAACATTTTCATTTGAATTGAATATGGTAGTTTTACTTTCAGTTTTTAAATAAAAACTCAAAAATTACAAAATAAGTCTTAGTTTTTCTCTTTCCTAGTTGCATTTTCATTAGTTCATATTTAAAAAAAAAGAAATAGAAGCTTTCTTTAAGTATTGATAATTTGCTTTGGAATTTATTTGTATACCTATTTTTACTTTTATTATAGAGTCAATAATATTATAGTCATTCATGCCACTTACCCTTTGGTTAAGAACAACCCTTAAAATGAACGCTATAATTTAAAATTTATTAGTATGTTTGGTTTTATAGGGTCATACATCTACTAGCTTATGCTAGACTTGTGGGATAAGAAGTGTAAAATCCCTATAAGTAATTAAATTTAGATGGAGTTGGCCAATCGATAGGTAAATCCTTCTCTGTGTTGATAATATCTCGGAATCTCCTCTCAAACAGGAGTTAATCACGAGGCCACGTGGAGGCATTTGACTGAGGAGATGACCCTTCGATTCCTTGTCAAAATGTAGAATAAGGTTTTTATGCATCTGGGAATTTTGTCCTAGATAGATTTTTCGACTTTGCTACCCTTCCCATGCATACGAATCAAGCTTGCGACTATTCCCCCATACTATTGATATAGTTAAGGTAGCCTCTAGTCTCTTGGACACCTAGGGTTTATACACAGGTAAACCGGAAGGCTATTTCTAGTTCACCTTGGACGGGCTTGGAAGGTAACCCTTGTTGAAAGTGTAGGAGGGAGGTGGGTGATTCCTCTACTTTTGCCTAAGAACATATTCAAGGATGCTAAGAAACTGTCTCTCAGCTTTGTTTGGGAAATCATATCTTATACCCCTTGTGATTGTTGAGACTTTAGGAAATTTTTGTAGTGATTGCTCCATGGTTTGTCTGTGTTTTAGTTGACCTTAGGGTGTGAAGAGTAAACTTTACAATCGTGGAGGACCAATCTATTAGAAGGTCACAAAGGTTGCAAAACCTTCCTCTGCTTTTCACATTGGAACCTCTACCTCC
This sequence comes from Pseudotsuga menziesii, assembly GCA_001517045.1. Taxonomy (NCBI): domain Eukaryota; kingdom Viridiplantae; phylum Streptophyta; class Pinopsida; order Pinales; family Pinaceae; genus Pseudotsuga; species Pseudotsuga menziesii. The sequence continues at coordinate 161,382 of LPNX010595768.1, read as the reverse complement.
CCCTCAAAGGAGGAGATTGGACATAGATGGTTCTTTCAAACTGATAGGAGTTAGTGAAGTTCTGGGTGAACCAGAACTTATGGAAAACCATTTTAATTTAAACACAGTTGAGATAGAATACTTACAGGATGACAAGTTTGCAAGGAATTTTAATTCACCTCTAAATGACTTAAACAATACAATGATCACTTAGGTTCATCCTTTCAATCCACCTGTGATTGGTATCCATGTGGGTAGAATAATTCCTACTACACAGAAAGTTCTTTTAATTCTACCTTAGCTGCTCCAACTGAAGGGGTGCTACCTCCCCCGGTAGGTGCCCCTAGAACAAGTATACCTACTACACCATTAACTCCAACTAGCTGAGTGGTTCAATGACCTCCTCCCACAAGTTTAGTAGGTGCTTCTGGTGGTATGGTCACTGGGATTCCAAGTGTACCTATAGTTCCTACTTCCTTCGCACACACTACCCAGTGTGGTCCTATAGGATCCTTGGCTTTTGTCCAAGGTTTTCCTTGGAATGGGGGACACATTCCCCTGTCCACTCCATATGTAGGCCCAAAACCCTCATATGTAGGGGTGCAGTTTGGAAACACTAATCCTTATGGTCAAGGTTTTTAAACTTTGGTTCCAGCTTCATTCACAAGATCTCCCTTATCTCTTTTTTGCGAATGGATACTTGCTCCTGTATTCCAAACCCCAGCTTTGACTGGGGTAGCTAGAACCTCTTATACTGCACTGCACATAAACAAAATGTTGGCTTATGGATGGAATCCTTTCAAAATAAACCCATCCACTTCACAACCAGCAGCTGGGGGAAACCCCACCTTCACATAGGGTAATATGGGGGAAAGTCCTTCTAATCCCCAAAGTGGTACTTTTAGTGCTTCGGTTAGACCAAAAATTCCTTTCCTTGCAACGTTAAACTTTCTAGATTTGTCGAAACTAATGAATGACTTGATGAGACATGACCCCTTCTGGCCACCTATCCCTACAAAGATTCCCTTGGATATCCCAAAATTTGAAGGCAAAGCTGGTGATCCTAGAGCTCATGCCACCAATTTAAATTTATGGTTCTCTTCCAACTCACTGAATGAGGATTCAGTTCAGTTGAGGCTATTCCAAAGAACTTTGATTAGTACTGCAGCAAAATGGTACATTGAATTGCCTTCTGCTGCATTTAGTAGTTTTTGGGACTTGGCTAATGCATTCCTTAGTAACTTCCGGCTTCCTATCTGTTATGATTTTAGAACAGACTTGTTATCTACCTTCCGGCAAGACAAGGCCACTCATATTTCAGATCACATCCAAGAGTGTAGAAGATGAAAGAGCCTTATCAAAGCAACTATTCCTCCCTAGTTCTTATTAGAATGGTTCCTTAAATCCCTATTGCCTTATATATCTAAGGATGTATCTACCTCCGGAGTGACGAATGAGGAAGAAGATATCCTTAGGGCTGAGCAACTATATTTGATATATTCTCAGTCTAAGATCTTATAAGAGATTATCCCTGACGCATCGAGGATAGCGCATAATGTAGATAAACCTAAGCCTGGACCCCATGTTGATGGTGTGGTTGGTTCCATGAATTATCCCACTATATAATATTTGGCTAAATAGCTTCATTATCTATCCATCAAACATTCTACGACAGAGGTAGCAAAGGCTACCCCCTCACCCCAAAATGCAAATGTTTTCGCACAAACTTCTCAGAAGGGAAATTAGCATCCCGGTGGGAAAAAGAAGAGGGGAGAAATGGTGAGGGAAACCAAAACAAGTAAAAACCCACAAACAATGTTGATGGGGGGAAGAAATAAAAGAAAAATGAGAAATTCCCATGTAAGTTGTGCCATGAAGATCACTTGACCCATCTATGTCCCCTTATGGAACAAGATCAGAAGTTGTTGAAAGGCCAACAACTGGCTGTCCTGAAGGATCCTTTTCCCCAAGGACATAATTCTACCTCAGCTTCAAATGTAGCAGGGGGCACCCCAAAGGCTCCTAACCCCAATTATATCAACATGGTTCGATCTGAGACTTTACTACAGACCAGGAACAAGAACTTTGAAAAAGAGACCTCGAAGAAGGGTAAGTTTATAGGTGAAACTTCTAACCCTCTCACAATTGAAAAACCTATCGAAATTATGCCCAAGATACCGAAAGGTGTCTTTAAGAAAACCTTGCATAATCCTAATGCTAGGGCTACAACCAACTACTCTTTAGTTGAAGACTTAGCCCAGACTCCTTGTGTAATTTTGGCTTTAGAGGTGTTATACAGTTGTCTTGTCTAGCGGGATGCACTCTTAGCAGCCTTAGGCAGTATGGACTCATCGAGTCTCATGGCGAAATTTAATTTGTATAATGTCAAAATTCACCTACCATATCATGTAGCCTTATCGATAGATGTCATCCATGGTGGAAAGACCATTGGAATGGTAGTTTTCAATGAGGGTGCTTCTACATGTGTTATGTACCTATCTTGTTGGAAAGCTCTTGGATCCCCAGAGTTGGTTCCACCAAAACCCCTACTTACTGCTTTCGATGAAAGGTCATTCTGTCCACGTGGTATCCTACCAGATTTCAAAATTAAGTCGGTAGGGGAGAAGGTGTCTGTTGAGGTAGAGGTGATTGATGCAACTTTGGATTATAACTTTCTCTTGGGGAAAAGTTGTACTTACGCCATGTCTGCTATTGCATCGACCATTTTTTGGGTGGTAGTGTTTTCACACAAAGAGAAGTTGGTTATTGCTGACCAACTCAATTTTACTCAAAAAGGTCGCATTGAAACTAACAAGTCCATCATAACATTGGTTGATTAGGTTAGACCTGATTCAGAGAGCTTAGAGGATGGAATCCACAGATCATTGATGGGCACATTTGATTTTCCAACTGCAATTAATTATATAGGTTCTACTAGTGTGGGGAAGTCCATAGCTATAGTTGTTGATAGGAATGATCCTTGGGTTCTTCCCTCCCACCATGAACCTGAAGTGACCTTATTGGTAGCGGGAGTGGATTATCAAGCTATCATCCTTACCACTATTGATCCCATTCTAGTCCCTCTCACAGTCTCAGAGGAACTGAAAGAAGCCTATTTGCCTGCTTCGATAGAGAACATTTTACATTATAGAGATTGCTTAGATATGGTTTTACCTTCGAATGAATCCATTCTAGAAGCCATGTGAGTATGAGATAATATCTACGAAGATCTTCACCATCGATCCTATTTTGTTATATAGTTAAGCAGAATAGAGAATAAGGAGTTCCATATGAGACTGGCAGGCGATGTTGATACGCCTATTAATCCCTTACCAAGGGAACGAATGTTTGTTGAGGGGAATATGGAAAACATTTCTGCTACTATCCCTATCAACATCTCTGTAAATCCAAATATTGTGAAACTTGTACACATCGACGAAAACTGTTCTCCAGAGCAGATTGTGATCTATACGGCATTGTTTAAGGAATTTCACGATGTTTTTCCTTGGTCATATGAGGATATTACAGGAATTGATCTATCAAATAGTGTAATATCCCAAGTCTGGTGTACATACATAAACACTCTAATTCTGTAATTTTTTTTCTTAAATATTTCTGAAGTTTAAGGGGTCCACACAGAGCCTTCTCGAATTGGCAAAACAATGGTTTCTTCAGGAAGATTTTGCAGAGGACAAGAGTGATCACTAAGAATAAAGAAAAGGGATTTCATACATTGAATTTTCTCTCCCCTAACAAATTTAGATCTGGTTCCATTTAGGTTTCAGAATCCATGCCCGGAAACCTACTACCACGCTTCTGGGCAGCCAAATCGTGCAACTAAGGAGAGTAGTTATGCCTGCTTCAACCAGAGGCTTCAGAAAAATTACAGAGGTTTTTTACAGCCTTAATTTATTATATAAAATATATTTATATATTTTACTGAAGTTCTGGAAGGTTATAGGTGTTTTGGGTAAATTTGGGGATTTCTGGCTATTTTGTTCAAGAGAGAGCCTGCACAGAGGAGGATGCAAAAGGGTGGTACAAACCAAAACAAAAATGGTTATGGATATTGATATGGGAAGGTGGGTCTATTAATAATCTACAGGAATTGACAGAGCTCAATTTGGGTTAACAGAACCTATTTTGCATCAATTTAAATAAAACTAGTTATTAGAAACTAGTAATCTAGATAGGGTCTTAAAAAAACTATTACATCATCTTAAATCAAATTTTGTGAAACTTGAGATTTATAACAAAGATAATTATGAACTCTCTAAACATGAATATTTATTTGAATCCCTTCCCCATCATGAAATATTCATTACAACACACATATTCACTCAATTCCCCCATACATTGATAAAATAGAGTCTTTTAATGGAAGTGAGGTAATATCCTTTAGGGTTTGAGATATCTCAACCTGATAACTGTAATTTTCAGAATATACAGACACTACAGAATAGAAATAACATTATTTACTGACCATTACAAGAGGCTTCCAAAATTAAGGGGCAGGAGGCCTGAATCTTGACCAACAAGGAGTTGTCAGCATAGGTGAAGCATGGGATTCACTGGAGCTCAACCTAAGCTTGACGGAGGCTGTAATAACTTCTAGAATAATCTTAAATGGTTTACATTATCACTCCATAAATGTGCAATAGATATAAAGGGATATGGAAGAGAAGGGGGGAGGGATTTGGGGATCATCACCCAATGGTCTGAGGCACAACACTCAGAGAGTATGCTCACATAGCATAAACACAATGTCAAATCATCCAAACTGAAGCAATGGGTTTGAATTTATCTTTTATAGAATTATTGATGACCTTCTTAGTAAGTTGAGGCAAATGGTGACCTGTGAGAGAAAGTCAACCCCATGGGTGACCTAACCCTAGCCACAAAAGTGCCCCCTTTGGGAAATTAGGCAAGTAGGACCATGTGGAATTGTTTCTAATTCCAAATCATGCTTCACAATGAGAAACTGCCCCTCCCTTAGTCAAAAGATGCCTCTTTTGAGTTATGACAACTTTCTACTTTTCCTAGCTCATAAGGAAACTCTTTCTTTCCTTAAAAAAACTTTCCTTCTTTTACCTCTTTCTATTTTTTTGGTACTTTCCTCTTTGTTTCCTATGATAGCTTTTGTCATAGTGTTTCCTCTTTCCTTTCTTTTATAGTAGACTTTCCCAATGCGCCCCACCTGACTAGGCGGCTTATTTACACCTCATTAATTAGCAATAATAATTAAAATGGAAAATAAAACTTAGATACATGCCTTACTTAATTAATTATTACAAAATTTCCCTAGGGAGCATGATTAATGTCAAATTGAGCCCCTCCTAGGAGTCCAGTATGGTCAACACTTTAATGAGCACTTTGAGGGGACATGACAAATAGTCGAGCATGAAATCTGAACATACCCTGATGCTAGACCCATTTAGCAAAAGTTGAGACCCGTCAACCCGCGTAAAGCGCCGGTAGTGAAGGTTGAAGTTGAGAAACTACTCAAAGTTGATTTCATTTATCCTATAGATTTGATAGAATGGTTATCCAACCTTGTTCCTCTTGACAAAAAAGAAGGGACTCTATGTGTTTGTACTGACTTTCGAGATCTAAACAAAGCCTATCCCAAGGACAACTATCCCATGCCATTTATAGATAAAATTATTGATGCTTGTGAAGGAAGTGAAGTCTTTTCGTTTATGGATGGTTTCTCCATATATAATCAAATCCAAATTAAACCAGAAGACCAACATAAGACAACTTTTATTGGTCATGGGGTACCTTCATATACAAGAATATGCCATTTGGATTGAAAAATGTTGGGGCAACCTTTCAGTGGGCAATGAATTTTTCCTTTCACGAAATTAAATCCATTATCGAACCCTAGCTTGATGATCTGCCAACACATTCTCGTAAGAGGATCAATCACCTAGATCACTTGCATTTGATTTTTGAATGATGCAGATACTACAAAATTCGCTTGAATCCCCACAAGTGCATTTTTTGTGTCGAGTGAGGGAGACTGCTCAGACTCATTGTTTCTAACAAAGGAATTTAGGTGGATCCTTTGAAAGTTGAGGCCATCGTAAATCTTCCTCCTCCTCATTCTATCATGCAGCTTCAGAGACTACAAGGGAGGTCCAATTTCCTTCGACATTTTATTGTAAATTATGCCAAGATTACTAAAGGTTTCATGCACCTATTAAAAAAAAACACCCCATTTCTATGGGATGAAATTGCACAACTTGCATTTGAGGCATTAATAAAATCTTTGTTGTCGGCACCGTTATTGCATCCACTAGGTTACTCTAGGGTTTTATATTGTATCTGGCCACATCTGAGTCGACCATAGGGGTAGTGCTAGTCCAGGAGGATGATAGGATCCAAGAGCATGTCATCTACTATCTTAGTCGAGCTTTAGCTGGACCTGGACTTAGGTATTCCCACATCGAGAAGTTGGCCTTAACAGCTATGTATGTTATTCAGAGGCTGCGTCACTACATCTTACTAAGGACTGCGACAGTAGTGGAAGATGTTAATCCTTTTCAATATGTTTTGTATTGACTGATAGTTGGAGGAAAATTCAATAAATGGATAGTCATTCTCCAAGATTTTGACTTGGATTTTCAATCCGCTAAATCCAAAAAGTCCGTAGTTTTTTCTGAGCTCATTGCAAAATTTTCAGTAGAGGAACATGTAGCCATTGAAGAAGACTCCTTCCTAGATGAGCATATCTCTTTTATTTCCACCTCTAACCCCTGGTACAGAGATATACTTATCTATCTCTAGAATTTGAAGTACCCTGCAACCTTCTCGCAGGAAGAACGGTGTAAACTATGCGTGCATGCAAAGAACTACCTCATTATCGGAGATAACTTATATCGTAGAGGGATAGATTATGTTTTTCATCAATGTCTTACCCACGAAGAAGTTGAGACTATCCTAAATGATGCCCATAGTGGAGCGTGTGGGGGTCATTGATCTGGGTTATCAACGACCCATAAGATATTAAGTTCCAGTTATTTCTAGCCCATGATCTTTAAATATTGTGTGGAAGCCGTGAAGTTCTATCATGCTTGTTAGCTTTACACCAGAAAGATGCGGTCGCATCTCACTCCATTATTTCCAGTCATCTCAGTGGGCCCCTTCATGAAATGGGGAATAGATTACGTGATGTGCAACCCAGTCTCAGCTGGGGGGCACAAACATATCATTGTCGCTGTGGATTATTTAATGAAGTGGGCAGAGGAAATGCCCACCTTTAAAGCTGATGGGGAAACTGCAGATTTTTTCATTTTCAACCAAATTATCACATGATTCAATATCCCTAAAGTGATTGTTCATTTACCATGGCAGTCATTTCCAAAATAGTATGATGACTAAATTGACCACTATCCTAGGGTTTGCACAAGAACATTCATCTTCATTCTATCCTCAAGCAAACGGTCAAGTCGAGGCTATTAATAAAACTTTGAAAAGTATTCTCAAATGTACTATTAATGCAACCCGTTCCAACTAGAACATCATGCTATATCTTGCACTTTGGGTATATCGGACGAATGTGAAAATTGCTATCGGGTTTTCTACATTCCAACTCATTCATGGAGTGGAAGAAGCTACCCTGGTTGAATGCGAAATCCCATCCTTAAAAATTGTTATTCATGTGTTACCGGATACGACTGAGCTGGAAGAATGTCTATTACATTTAGAACATCTAGATGAGCAATGTATAGATGTGCTGAGAGAAAATGAAGCTCATAAAAATAGGTTAAACATCCAATACGATAAATCGGTCAGGCCTTGAATCTTCTCTCAAGGGGAGCTTGTTTTGCTCCGGGATCAACAAAAAGAACGGTTGGGGGTAGGAAAGTTCAGGTCTATGTGGTTGGGACCTTATGACGTGTCAAAGGTGTTAAATAAGGGCACATATGAATTGATTGATTTTGAAGGGAATAAGCTACCTAAGCCTAGAAATGGGATCTACCTGAAAAGGTACTATGCTTAGGCTTAGTGCTTTTTCCTGTATTTTATTGTATGTATTTTTATGTACAATAGTTCATCGGTTTGTGTTTTTTATACCATTTGCTAGTTGTTACAGATGTCTTCCGAGTGGTTCATAGGTTTCATCGATGGTGCCAGTCACCACATTTGTAATTTGGCTTCAGTAGCATGGGTCATTTATTCTCCCTCAGGAAAGTCAGTTGCCTTAAGAGGCGCTTGCTTAGGTCCTACTACCAATAATGTTGCTAAATATAGGGATGTCATTGAGATTTTATGGGATGCTTTGTCATGTGGTATCACCTAGTTGGAAGTCCAGCTGGATTCTCAACTGGTGGTTTCCCAGCTGAATCGAGCATATGAGGTGTGGAACCCTATTTTACTATGTCATTTTATGCAAGCTAGGTTATTGGAAAGAAATTTTGACTTAATGATATTCAATCATATTCCAAGAAATCAAATTCCATTAACTGATGCATATGCTAATTATATCTTGGATTGGCATTTAACACATTTTGCATAAAAAATATACATCCAACACATAAAAAAAATTTGTGAATAAACTAACAATATATAAATATGTGTGTTTGTGTGTGTGAATATATGTCCATATAGATAGGTCGAGTGACTAATCCTCAGATCCAGTCATAACTATACAATATACAAAAAATATAAAAAACATGGATCAAAGTCCATAAAATGCTCCTCAGTCTAAGCTTAACCACCCTTCTCACTTATACCACCTTGGTCCCCCCGATAATCCTGATCACCCTGCGCTCACGCTTCTTCAGACTCCTTGGCTTCAGCTACCTCAACAACATCTATATACACAAGTATTGCTCTCGCTACCTGCCTCATACGGCGTATCCAGACAGGTGGTATACCAATCACTATCTCCTGCATGAAGACATGGATATGATCAATGTGTAAGGTAGGTACTCTCTGGGTAAGCCTGGCCAATTTCCTCTCAAGAACCCTAATCAAACCTTGGTCCTCTCCCAACACAGGACACACATACATGCATGGATTCCCAATAGGGAGGACTAGTACAATATCTACATTTTGACATATTAATAGGATTATAACTCTTATACATATGTATATATCTTTATAATTAAAATTCATATAAATTTTAAAATTTTGAAAATAAAAATACCTGACTCTCCCCATGCTCCTCTTGGAGGGAGGACAAGGTCACTATCAGCTCGAAAATCTAACCCAGCATATGGAAAGTGCTCCAAGGATGGTAACTATTGCTCCCACCAAAAGTAGAATTCATCGTCATAGACACTTTGGACCAATCCACCACCTCCTTGCTAGAGGAAGAGCTCTCCCCACCTACTCAACCTAGGCTGATGGGGAGAATGAATTAGAAATGGTACTGTAGGTCTCAAACCTGGAACCCTCTCAAAGAAAAAGGCTACTAACATGCGAGAATAACCAAAATTCTTCTGCCTTCCTTTTTTGCAATCATAGAGATGTTTTCTCATTATCGGGATCACTCTCGAACACCAGTCATATAGGGATTTCTGCATACAGTCCATTTCTAGTCTCATTTGGTTATGAGTTGTAAGGTGAAGTGATGATGACCCTGCAACCCTCACTATATTGCTCGCCAATACCTATAACGAAAAGTTCTAAATGTGAAAAATAGGGATGCAGCTACCCCTCTTTTGAGTTCCTGGATCATAGTATATGTCTATATAGTTATGTACACTTAGAAGTTCGATGCCTCTGCCGGTACCTTCCAAGTTCATCGGCACTCCCGGTCGTGATAAACCAGAAATGAAATAGACATCTTCCGAAGTAACCTCTAGAAAGTTTCCTTGAAGGTCAAACATGCCAAGATCGTGATCCCAATAGTTTATCAAAAACTCTAATAGGCGGACATTTGACCGCATAGGTGAGGTACAAAAGAATTTCAATAACCCACTCTGACGTAAAACATTCACCATGGGAGCATCTTGTAGAGCTTGTTGGTCCATATCTTCATGTTCCCTCTCCCTCCAGTCAAGCACGATCTTTCAATCTAATAATCAATCAATTTCAAACCATGAGCTTCATATAAAAAATTGAATTTTTTAACCTATCTATTCTTTTTCTACCTCACGTAGTGTATGTGACATTCCTTCAGGAAACCCATGTACAGAACGCGTGTACGCAACTATTAACATACCATACCCACCTACACAGTGTTCATGCTTTGAGGGTACTTGAAAACATAAAATTTGGGCCCAAAATTGAAAATTGCTTGGATCAAATGAAAGAGCATGGAGTGTAGTTTTACCTAGCACTTGCGGTTTCGAGAATTGTCTACTGAATCGTCCACACCTAGCAATCAAAGGTAGAGGTAAAACTTGTATTATTTGGATAAAAATGAAATTGTGAGATTTTTATTCATATTTTGAACTATTTATAAAAAATTATTTTCAATGTGGGTTATTTTCCTATAGTTCATATTTTTTAAACTAATGCCATATCTTTTCTTCCATCTGACAGGTTTATGGTCTTTTTAAGTTGTTTTTTCTCTCATATAGGATGATTTTTTGGTCATTTCACATGCATTTTGCATTTATACCTAATCCATCTTAATCCTAGCATTAACACTTCGACCATGGACTATGGTATCTTTAACCATTAGTTCCAACCACTTATACTATGAAACAAGAACTCGACATAGTTCTCATTTTTCTCTCTCCTAATTTTAGTAGCTATTATTACCTTTGTTTCAAAAAGGGTTAATACCAGTATCACACATTTTCATTTTGAGGCATTTTTTCCATCCTTTGAATCATCTTTGTCGTAAAGTACTTTTAATTTATATTTTCAAGTGTGTTTTTTAGTAATTTAACAAAAAAACATACATTTAGAAGCAATTTATAATGAAAAACATATACATTTTGCAATTTTTTCTTTGAAATAAGACATTTTTATGGACAAAATAAGACATTTTATTGACAAACTTGTAAAAAAATCTAGAAAATAAAAACATTGAAAACAATTTCCAATGGATTTTCAAAGATATTTTGTATAAAAATGATATTATTTTATATTATTTTCCAAAAAGTGACGATTCACATAAATTCAATAAAAAATATACCACATATTTGTAAATAACATATTAAAAACATTATATATAGAAATTTTATTTCTAAAATAATGTCTAAGAGTCAAAACATTACTAATATATCTTATCAAAAGGTTGTCAAATTTAACATTTTCTTGAAGACATGAAACTAATCAACAATATGAGGCTGGCCAAATTCTTCATCAAAATTGCAATTTTCTGAGCTTGGATTCCTTTAGGAACATCAATGTCCTCTTCCATTGGGTCTTCTATGTCTGCAAGATGCCCAAAGTGCTCATCTCCAAACATCCCCCCTAATGGGGGTTGAGGCTTTTTTGACATCTCCATTGCAAGTGTTTCACTAAAATTTTAAAAAAAATACATTAAAATAATTACATCGATATTACTTAAAAATAATAATAAAAAATTCCTTCTTCCCTCTTCAAGGAAAAACCCGCCAATGTCAGTTATTCATAGCCTAAACAATGGAAGAAATCGCCATAGCTATGGAAATGGGTTCAAAAGTAGAAACCCTATGCAGTGGGTAAGTCTGAAATTCAAACCCTCCAGCATAGATGATACTTATTATCCTAAGATGTTGAGAAAAAAATTCCAATATTTATAGGTAGAGTACTTTAGATTGAATAATAAAAACCAAGAAGTGGAGATATACAACAATGATTTAGCAACATTTCTTAGATTCCATGAAAGAGCAGGTAGCCATGTATATGGAAACCTCCACGACATCCATTGTAGGAAAACCTCGAGACAAAGATGAGGCATTGAATGTATTGAGACATTGATACACCTCCACTCCACTATAGAGATCTCGAGACGACATCTTGAGTGTCAGAAAGGTCATAGCATGTACCATGTATATTGACTTTGAAAAAACAATTTTAGAAATTGATAAAAATAATAAAAAATGCAAACACAACAAGGAAAGTTGTTTAACCTCAAGACATTAAGACCAATAAGAAATTTTTCTTATAAAATAAAATATTTTTATAAAGAGTATAAAATTAAGATAATAACAAATTAATATAAACTTGCATCCTAACCGAGAACATTACTATACTATAATAATAACAATAAATTTCATGATATCAAAGGGATTAGTTTACTTTGACTAATTCAAATATATCACTATACTTTCAATAATTACTATACTAATAACAAGAGCCATGAGGTGGCAATGTCATGCAACATTAGGAATTAGTTTTTTTTAATTTGCAAGAGACATTGACATCTTATGGTTCTTGTTTTGAGCTTTTTTCCTTCTATATTTTATGATATCTTCAAATTTCCATATTAGGAAGTAATCAAAAAATTGAAAAACAAACCCCATAACAAGTTAATAAAAAATCATTTGATATTGTATGTTTCTTTTTTAAGGAGGTGAATGAAGAATGAATGAGGACATACACAATTGAGAATAAAATAACAAAAAAATGAGTGTAGATATTGTCTATGTTTTCTTTAAGTTAATGTTATTTTAAACCTTTTATGTAATTATCACAATCACTAAGTTAATCACTAAGTTAATGTTGTTTTGAACCTTTGTGTAATTATCACATCAACCCTCATTTTATATAATGCTTTTTTAACAAACTTTAATGCACCAGTTTTGGTGTAGCATAGTATTCTCATCCTCAATTCATTCTACACGCAACATGATCGGAGAAATGAGGCTTTATATTATCATATAAAAATTAATCATAAACTATAGGATAATAATAACAAAATTTTGAATTTACGTAAATAATTTTTAATCAAAATATTCATTATGATGTTCAAGGTATAAATGTTCAAACTAACTTCAGAGGAAAATCAATCAACAAAGCATACAAATCTAATTTAATGTGATGTCAAAGATAAAATAAAATAAATGATAAATATGTCTGTGCATGTGAAACGTGGTTAAACACGATATTGTATGGTTTCTTATACTATAATACAAGGTTTCATTCTATGCAACAGTAAAATGCAACTATAATACAAGGTTTCATTCTATGCAAGAATAAAGGCTTTATTCATTGATATATTATAGTTTTAATTGGTGTTGTTTGGTCTAAGTATGTGTGAGAAATTGGTTTTATGGAAAAACATGTAATCTCTTATTTGTAATTTAAATTTCTTCTTAATGTGATCGATGATATCATACATCGTTTATATGTCATACATTGTTTGTAAACAAACATATTTAAGACTTTCACTTAGACGGCTAAGAGTATTCTTAATTAGGAGATGCAAAACAATTTGGTGGTAAGATACTTAGATGTGGTGAGATAGCCTTTCTATTTTATATGGCTTAATTGTAATTTAATCTTCGAATGTAATTTAATTATCCACTTACTTATTATAGTGAAATAATAGTGTTCATGTGTTTAATAATGACTTCTAATAATATAAATTATGTAAGATTTAAAACTAAGTATTATTGTTTATTTCTCATCATTGATATTACTTTGTTGATGGCCATTTATATTTGAAAACTCCAAATTAAAAATATGAATGTAATCAGCTTATATTTCATGGCCCTACTATTGACAAAATAATATAAGATTTTGAATAACTAGTGAACTTATAAAGATATACCAAGTCATCCTAACTTTCAAAAAAATAAAAAATAAAAATAAATAGATAAATAAATAAATAATATACTTCATAAAAATCCACTAGAGTGATAGGTAGAGTAATCAAGACCATGTCTCGTGATGTAATTATTTTCAATCATCCAGATCGAGTTCAATATTGAGGATTTTTTCTTATCCGTCATGGAAATTTTTCTGAACGGTTACCGCCCAAAAGAGCTTGCCAACTTTTTATTGAATCAAATTGGCAAACCAGACCCACTATTTTTTACGGGCTACATAAAATGGTAGGATAAACGTTTTATTCTTATTCTGTAAGGAAAACCAATTAGAAAATTCATGCTGCTCGATTAAAGGAGGAGCTCTGCTATTTGTATCTGGCTGCTCGATTAAAAGAGGAGCTTGTGCACGCCCTATAATTTCCAGCTCGTTCAGCCTACCTAAGTGTTGGCTATTTTATCAGTTTCTTCCAAACTTATGTGTCATGATTTTATAGAGTCATGTATGTGATATTTCTGTGCTGTTAGCTGGAGTCCTGACTAAGAAGCCAAGCTTCGCATCGTGTTATGATCTTTGCATATAAATATATTTCCTGAATTGAGCTCAATGGTGGAGGAGGCGGCACGGGGAAGGGAGGAAGGAAGAGGGCGGGGAAGGGAAGAGGAAGTGGAGCTGCACTCCCTTGGTTGCCAAAGAGCCACACCCTCTAGTGGAGTGATTCTCAGAATCGTGCCACCAGTGAGGGTGGCTCTTTGGTGACCAAGGGAGCGGAGCTCCACTCCCTCTTCCCTTGACCACTGCTCGATACAAGGAGGAGATCCACTATTTATTTCTGGTTGCCTGATTAACGGAGGAGCTTGTACACACCCTGTAATTTCCAGCTCGTTCAGCCTGCCCAAGTGTTGGCTATTTTACTAGTTTCTTCCAAACTGACGTGTCGTGATTGTATAGCGTCAGTATGCGATATTTATGTGCTGTTAGCTGGAGTCATGACCAAGAATCCAAGTTTCGCGTCCTATTATCATCTTTGCGGATAAAGATATTTCCTGAATTGATCTCAACGACGGAGGAGGCGGCGTGGGGAAAGGAGGAAGGAAGAGGGCGAAGGGAGTGGAGCTCCACTCCCTTGGTCGCCAAAGAGCCGCCCTCACTGGTGGCGCGATTCTCAGAATTGTGCCACCAGTCAGGGAGGCTCTTTGGCAACCAAGGGAGCGGACCTCCACTCCCTCTTCCTTTGCCCGCTACTCAATTAAAGGAGAAGCTTCGCTATTTGGTTATGGCTGCCTGATTAATGGAGGAGGTTGTACACGCCCTGTAATTTCAAGCTCGTTCAGCCTACCTAAGTGTTGGCTATTTTACCAATTTCTTCCAAACTGATGTATCATGATTGTATAAAATCATTTATGTGATATTTATGTGCTGTTAGTTAGAATCCTGATCAAGAAGCCAAGCTTCGCATCCTGTTATCATCTTTGTAGATAAAGATATTTCCTGAATTGAGCCCAACGACGGAGGAGGAGAGGTAAAGAAGGGAGGAAGGAAGAGGGCGGGAAAGGAAGGAGGGAGCTAAGCTCCACTCCCTTTGTCGCCAAAGAGCTGCTCTCACTGATGGTGTGACTCTCAAAATCGTGTGCCACCAGTGAGGGCGGTGATGCAATTCTCAAAATCGCGTGCCACCAGTGAGGGCGGCTCTTTGCCGACCAAGGGAGCGGAGCTCCGCTTCCTCTTCACATTATCCCCCTCTTCCTTCCTCCCTTCCCTATGCCCCCTTCTCCCCCCGTTGAGCTCAATTCATGCAAATTTTCGTAGAACTTCTCACCCATCTGAATCACCATCAAAATTTATTGTTCGGTACAAACTTAATTGCTCCACTAATTGCTACTTTGAGTACAATCGACATTACAAACAAAGAGAGAAACTAAAATTTTATATGTCAGGTAGAATGATGTTAAGTCTGATCAGAAATCAAAGCGGCTATAGAAGGCAATTAATATCCGACCATTTATAAATCTTAGTTATTGGATACTATTTCCTCTGCCATTACAACCCAGTCGCATTGCATGTCTTGGAATTATAGAAGCCTCATATGGAAGAGTATGCGATATTTCCTATTATGGGCTACCAGTGTCCTGGTAAGCTATTATGGTGATAATTACAATTGTGTTAGAATCTTGATAGCTTACTTTAAGATTAAAGAACCCAACATGACCGGTCGACAGTTGAAATAATTCAGTAGTATGTAGAGTCCAATATGGAATTCCTTGAGTCTTGGACAATTTTGACTCTTTATTTTTCAATCTTACAAACCCTTCTCATGTACCCTGGTCTATGTTTTAAGGTGTAGTTAAAAATTAAAGATCATTTTTGGGAATTTAAAACTTTAAAGCTCAACCACCTTAACAGTAACTTGCTTATCCTTGGATATCTTGAACTACAGAGGTATGTGAATGCGTAGAGGCAATTACCAATCATCTAAAGAAGCTGGTTGTTAACTCTTGTTAACTGATCCTTGTAATAACAATTTTTATACATGATCAAAAGGCTTCATGAAATTGAACAAAACTGTAATTTTGATGTTTCCATATGTGTGCATGTAACTCAATCAATCTCTGGAATTACTACTAGTTCGTTTGGGTCATGATCAAGCTAGATGTTAGATATCTCCTACTTCTTCTAATTTCAATATTTTCAACACTTACTGTGGTGGTCCTTGGATAAGGGTGTGTGAATTAGGAGCATTGTAATTACGATCCCTTGACTTTTTTTATGTTTACTTCTTTCTCTCTAAGGAATATACATTATTAAATTTTGATGAGGAAGACATTTAATAACACACTTTGCCATCTTCTATAAATTGATTCTAAATTGATTCTAGAAATCGTGTAAAAGGGTCAAGCTGGGAATCGAATCAAAACTTAGTAGGTTGGTAGACTTCCTGTGCATGATCTTTGGGACGAGTATAACTTAAAAAACTAAATGTTAAGATTACTCTCAATATTACTGTCATCTTGGCTTTAAAAAACACAGGAGAATCAATTCTAAATGAGCTAGAACAAGGCCAACGGCACTATTATTTACCTTCTGAATTAGATAGTTGCAAATACAGACATAGGCCCAACTATGGGTTATTAAAAGGTTACTAAAAAGGTTAGGGGCTATGGGTTATTAAAATTTGTCTTTAGGGGACTAGTGATTAGGAGTTAGGAGTTATTTGAGATAGTAGGTAAGTAGTGATTAAGAGTTGGAAGTTATTTGAGATAGTGGTTACAATTTTGAGATTTATGCGGCTAGGTGTTGGAATCTATAGGGTTTGTATTGAAGATAAAAATTATACAAGCTATGTAGGATAGAATTTTGAGTTCCATGGTTTAAGAATTATCATTTTTTTTTAGATAAAGACTATATGGTTTAGGGGTCATAAGGTAGAGTTTAGATGATTTATTGATTACAAGTAAAATATGGTTAGGTATAAAGGGTTTATAAGGGTTTCTCATTTCGTATTTTATGTTAGGGAATTAGGGTGTAAGGGTTCTAAATTTAGGATAAGGATTATTTTTATTGGCCTAGCTATTATCACCCAAGTTGATTGGAAGTGATATATCATTTTACCTAGGTTGGTCATATACTAGGATTAAAAAATGACATATAATTTAATGCACAAATCATACTGTATATTTTATATAGGAATGTAATGTTATTTTACTCAAGTGGTTGGAATACACTGTGAATCATCATACCATAAAAGAAATCATTAGGATTTCATAGATTTAAGTACACATGGAAGATCAAAGTTTAAAGAATCATTTTATCATGTATGTTATTTTCCCCATTCATGTCTCCTACAATTCTTATTTATAGACATGGATAAGAGACTAGAATGTAGGTGTAGGTAGTCCTCTTAATTTCCTTTTAGTTATGGTTGAGTATTATGATTAATAAGCATTGTTTGAGAAGATCGTAAAATAAAATATAAATTGGATATATGTATGTCTAAGATCCATAGGCTTAGGTAAGAGCATAGGTGATTTGATTATGATCTCACTAAGTGACATACATATAACATAACATGGACATGGAAAACGTAAGATATCTCAATCATATCAACTTCATGTTCAATGATTCATTGATGTAGTTTATATTTATCTCATATTTAGTTGGTGTTTTTTCATTAGGGACTAAATATCCTATGTATGGATCACTTCATGTGAACCATGGTGATAATGCGTTAATTGTTGGGATCAAATAATGTTTAAATGATGATTTCTAATGGTAGGTTAAGTTTTTTGAGTTTTCATTATCTTGGCTTTAGTAATAATATGTGAGTTCTAATTTTTATTTCTTCATGCATTACTAGAGCATTGAAAAAAATGCGCTAAAAACTTAAACTTTGAGCATAATTAATTTTGTTTTACTACAAATTAATTTATTGCACATATTAAAATGTAAATTAAAAATTTACAACATAATTGTTTTCAAGCATGAAAATTTTAGAAATTTATTATTATAATTTATTAAAAAAACAATAGTGACATTGGGTTCATAGGCCATGATTGAAGCTGTCAATCGAGGGATTGAGACTATAAGTGTTGTGGATGAAAATAATTTCCTCGTAGGGAGGAGGAGGGAGCAGGAAGGAGGAGGGGAATGGAAATCACTTCCGCTCCAAAGAGCCGCCCCTCACTGGTGGTGCAATTTTGGTGTTTTAAATCTTTTAGATATTTTTTTAAATGTAATGTTGTGGGGGGTTGGAGGGTTAGGGATTTTTTTATTTTTTTTATTATATTGTTGTTGGGGGATTTTGGGGGTTAGGGGGCGGTGTTTAATTTTATTATGATTATTATATCCAGTCATTCATTTGCAAAAAATATAGATTCTGATGGGCTGTCACAATCCATGGATGAGTTTGAATAATTTCACATTAAACATTTTAGATGTTTTTTATGATTATGATGCTTGTAATTAAAACTATGAAGAATTTTTTGCTAATTTATATGAATAATTTGTTCTTGTAGGGTCTAATATATGATTTCATTATGAATCACGGCATAATTTGTGTTGATTTTAAATGGTTAGAGTGGTGAAATTATTTATGAAATATTTATTTTTGTTTAATATGCAAGTTTCAAAAAAGTTGTAATTTATCTCTTGAAGAAAAAAATATTTTTCGAATTTAGGGATTGAGGTCAAAGTTTTTGTAAACAACAGTATTGCATGTTTAGGCCACGGCTCTATCTTTTACCATGAAAAAAAACCTGTGTATACTGGTGTCAACACTTTTCTATTTGGGCGGTGTTTTTGGTGTTTTTTATGCAAAAATGATCATTTTTATGGCTAGAGTTCTCATTCTTAGTATAAAGTTCTCGTTTCATTAGTATAAATGGTTTTCCCCATTTATACCATTGTTCTTCCATGGATAGGAATTTCCTCCCATGAGTGTCCTTATTTAGAACCTACTGATTGTCTTTTGATACTCATGCTGCAACTGTCATAGTTTCAGGGGAGTCTTCTTAGCTATTTTTCACGCCAAGTTGAGCCTCATTTTTGTCACTTTTTACAAGCTATCCCTTTATAAGACTCCCCGCCCTTATCGAGTTTCTTTAGGCCCAGGTCTAACTCCTCAAAAATGACTTGACTACCAAGTAAAATTCTCTGTTCAAGCTCGTTAAGAATATGTGAATGGGAATCTACATTGGTGGTAGGTTATCTCTTTCTCAGACCATGTGGAATAATACAAGAAAGGATCACTCTCTTTTCTACGAAATTGAGAAGAGTATTCTCAGGTATAGGTTTATCACTTTTTTGGACCTGACTGGACCAATTTTATGGAAAAGGAATACCCAGTATGAGCTCAATTTCCTCTTTTTCGTGCTCTGCACCTAAACATGGAAAAGATTCCAAGTGTACTTCATATCTTTGTCATGCTCATTAAACACCAAGAACAAAACATCGAGTTTATTGTTGTAAGCCCCATTTCTCACACTCAAATGGATCTTTCCAAGTGATCTTGCTTTCCTTCACACTCATAAAACTCAAGCTATATGCTACTCTCGAAGGAGCATTGGGTAGGTGGTAATTTAACCTTTTTCGGACCTCCCTGACTAGGTACGAAAAATGTTCACTTTTTCTTCTATGGAAGTTAAGAGAGTTCTTCTATGGTATGTTTAATACTTTTTCGGCCTCAAGAGACTAAATTCAACGAAAAAGGACCCCCTAGAGTCTTCCTCAGAGTTTCTAGACTCTCTAAACATGAAAACACCAAGTGAGCATGTACTAGTTCAGGCTCATAAAAACCACGAACCAGTGACACTATCAAGCATTATTCCCTCTTCTCTTCAAGCTTGTAAAAAAATGAAGAGAGAATTGAGTTGACTTTCTTGGACTCGTTAAAATTTAACTGGGAAGATAAGAAAGAATTTTTATTTTGGTTCTCAGTCAGTGGCAACATGTCAGCCTTCAACATAGAACTCTCTGTATTTTCTGATACTCATGTATTAGTGTTCACTTTCAGTTCAGCTATTACTTTGAGTTTCTTACTCCTCCTCTTATCAGTTCTACCTGGGGAATCCGATCATGTCTAGTTGTATTATTTGTGAAGTTAAAAGATTCCTCGGGTCATCTCTGTGTCATGCTCACTATTCAGGGACTTAACCCTGTATCTGATCTATATCTGGATTCCATCATTGTATTATCTGTTATTACTTGTGTCTCCCTTCTTTTACCCAGTTGCTAGTCACTCTTGTGATCCATTGGAGGATCTATTGCCTTCCTCATCACAGTATGGTTCCGCATTAGCACTTCCTGATGACAAAGACCTAGAGTTTTGACAATTGTACCTTAAGATTCACTTTCATTTTTGGTGATTTCCTTTGCTTCAGTTGTCGATTATCACCTATTGGTTGACAATCTGTTGAATCCTATCCATGTTCGACTTCAATAACATCTATTGACATGACTTGGATTGTACTGGTTCTTTTGGATTTTTGACGAAGACCTTAGTTTCATATCTATGGACTAAGTTGCGCAAGATTATGTTGTGGTCACTTACACAACTTCCAGATCTTTGAAGACTCATCATTATTGTATATTGTGGCTTTGATCAACCTTTGTAATATACGTGGTCTTATACCCGTACTATATGATGTACTCAAATATTCTAAAGGAGCTATTGTTCCAGTATATTTAACATAGCATCCTCAG
Source organism: Pseudotsuga menziesii (assembly GCA_001517045.1). NCBI lineage: Eukaryota > Viridiplantae > Streptophyta > Pinopsida > Pinales > Pinaceae > Pseudotsuga > Pseudotsuga menziesii. The sequence continues at coordinate 140,547 of LPNX010595768.1, read as the reverse complement.
ATATAATTTTGTATATGACATTATTATGTATTTGTTTCAGGTAATACCTTTGCTCCATTGGACTTCTGAGTTCTCCAACATCATGATTATAATGTATTTCAGCCATCGTTTCCCTCTGACCTTGCACATTAGGGGGCATCTGTTATCAGCCCAAATGGAACTTCTCCATCCGAGTGCCGACATTCCTTATGTTGGTACACAGAAGGACATCTTAGGATTGAATTTTATGAAAACACTATAGATGGGCATGACATGGGATGCATTTTCCCTTGACCAGCTTGCCATATTATTTTTCTAAGGGTTGAATTGTGTACGTGACTATCCTCATTGCAACTTATGCATGTACATGACTATTCCCATTGACAAGTTTTGTACTATACGTGACTATCTCCATTGCAACTCGCATACATCAACATACGTGGGTTTCCTTTAAGCAACTCGCATGTCATACATGGGTTTTCTATATCAATAGTTGCATACATATTGATTCGACATTAAGAAATATAAATCATGATTAATGGAGATTAGTTGGGTGCTAATCATTAACTACCCTAACTCTTTCAAGCTCCTCGACCTTCGAAACCACTCTATTTCCCAAAGTATAAATAAAGGCCCTGGGGAGGGAATTAATCAATCAAGTTTGGAGAGAAAAGTTATGGTGGTGGTATGTATTTAGAAGTCTTGGAGCATCAAAAATCAGACTCCTTTGGTTGCATAGGAGTCCTTGTCTCAGAAGTTGGGTTGTACTCTTATCTCATTCACTGATTGTTAATAAAGAGAATTCTTCTTCCAACATTGTGTTGAGTCTCTTTCATATATCATGGTTGATGAATACATTTTATTATGCACTAGATATATTGTTTATCTAGCCTCTCATATATACATTTATAAGGTTATACATGGATAATTCACTTTTTGCAGGTGAAGGAGGTGCATCCCTGGAAGCTTTGGATAGAATCAGAGCGAAAGAAGATCAAGCTTGGAACAACCATCAGTAATCAGGTGAGCCAAGAATTTCTTCCTATTTCCTCTCTATACTCCATTAAAGTTGATTTTCAGTAAGGTTAGTAGTAATTTGGTAGCCCTACACCCTAGGTTACAAAGGTGTTTAATCCTAAACAACAACTATGCAATGATAAAAGGTGGCAAAAGATATTGGTCATTTACAAACATTGGAAATGTGGGTTTTGGAATTTGATAATGGGCATGAGGATGGTGCCATTAATGTGGCTTGGTTTTTGTGGTATCCAAGATTAGGGCTTGGATCATGATGGACTTTAGCCATTTCCTCTGCTTGTGATGGTTGGGTTTCAGCTTTGCGCAGTGGGTGAAGGCGACTTTAAGGGTATGGCTTAGTGACGATTTTTACAACAATGTGGTGTTTGTTTTGTGGCTTGTTTGATTCCATAGTTGTCACCATTCATCGTTTTGGTTGTGGTTGCTAGTGACAAGGAGGAAAGGAGATGTTGGAATCATTTTGTGACTATGATCTGTGGTTTGGCATTACCACTACGGTAAGCCTACTAACAAGTCGATACTTTCCATTACTTGGGTTTGGGACAGGGATTGAACTTTTTGGGGTTTAGTCTTCATATGTTGGTTTTTATAGTTGAATTTGGGTTTTGGGGGTATTTTGTACTGTGACAGATCTCTCTCGGTACACCCCAGCGTTGAGTCTTAGCATGTGGTTTTTGTTTTCCCTCGAGTCTGTTTGTAATGATGTAATGGGATGTAAAAATAGGTGGGCTTCTTGTCGTGAGGTGAAACTTGATTTCCTTCACAAGCTCTACGTGTAATTTGAAAATTTTGGGTTAATTTATGCAATGTACATAGTGGCATAACCATTTCTTACAATGGTTCCATGACCATTGGATGACTGTGTAAAAGTGTTTTAATACTTATAATTCTAGGTATTCAATTCTATACTGTGTGGTTGTTATTTAACCTTGGGTTTTATATGGAAGTTTCCCTCATTGTTTGATTGTGTAAAATTTATTCCATTAATATCTTTGTTATGGTAATTGGTAATGTTGACAGCGTATGGCTTGATCCATGCGGTATATGGATTAGGTGCTTCCCATGGAAGATGCAAAATCATAGAATGTTTAGATTTACCTTATGGTTTTTATTTAATGCAATGTGGAAACAAATGAGTCGCGCGTGCAACCCTGGATGACTTCCGTTGTTGTAGGTGAATTCGTTGACAATGCAAGTTTGTTGTTTCTATGTACTGTGTATTTTATTTATAAGTCATGGCTTATGTAAATGTTGCACATAGCTGAACGAGGGTCTTACAATCTCTTGTGTAATGATTAATATTTTGATTTATAGCCTGTGTGTTTAGACCTGGGGCCGAGGCCAAGCTTACAGCATGGCTTCAAAGCAAGGATTTCATGACATTGCTGAAGCAAATGTATTTTTGCGCCGAGAGGCGCATTCTACAGCCCGGTATGAGGTAGAAGTGTGATTCCGTGCTCAACGTGGAAGTGACACATGGCACAATGTCGACACAATGTCGGCTCATGATAAATATAAATATCCCACAATTTCGGCTCATAATAAATATATATATTTGAAGCTACCACAATGTCGGCTTAAAGATTAAACTAGGATTAATATCTATACACAGCAAAGCACCGCCATTGCTTCCTTGGCAGAAGAAATGCGGTCTTTCACGGACTAGCGTTCCATTCTATTAACCAATATATTAAATGTAGAAGGCGATTTCAAATCTAGATTTCTATATCAAAATTTCAACAAAATGACTCCAACTTAGATCGAGCTTTACCCGCTTAGATCCAGCTGGATCGTAACTGTAACTGTAATGTTGATCTTTGAGCCATGATGAAATGGATTTGAATGATCGTATAGCCGTTGGGAATGATCATATGGTCGAATATGAATCGAGTATTAATACAGAAAACAGAAACACAAATTCATTAATTCTCTCTCCAAGCATTCGTCTTCCTCTTAAATCATTTTGTTTTCTGTCTCGGCTTGGAGTATGGGTTTGCATGTAGTGTTGTGTATCTGCGTGAGGAAGAGACACAACTTTCTGACAGGCCTAGCATTTATGTGGCGTATTTACGTTATTATATGGTGTTTTGATATAATTGTTTGTTTTCTCTTTGTTGGTTTAAACATTTTTTGTTAGCAGTTTTCCTAGGAAAATAAAATTTTCTGAACAATCCGATTTTCTGCAAGAAAATTTCCTGATCATTTTTATTTTCTATAAGACTTAATTTCCTGATCAATCTGATTTTCAAACAGATTTTAAAGAAGGATCCAAGCACTAATTTGGGGTGGATGCAAGAGTTGCGATGGACAAATCGAAAATGGTACGATTTCTAGCATAGCGTTTAATTTCTCTGGCTTTGAGAACGAAAAAGAATGAAATATTGTCGAAGTTCACCATAAATATCAGAAATAGTATATACTCTTATGTATCCTCACAAGATATGAGAGCAATATTCTGAATCAGATATTAATGAATTACTTCTGGCTGTGATATTATTGAATTAATTTCTGCTTTAAGAATTTTTATAATTGTTTAATTTGTTTTCTCATTTTCAAAATACTTATAACCGTTGAAGATATTTTCCTTAAAAATGTTGATAAAATAGCATATTATTTTATTTATATATTTAAAATCGCCACATACTAAGTTCATAAATATATTTCCTTATCAGAATTGCATGTTCTTTTTTGTTACATATCGTAAACTTATCTTTGCTATATCTAACTGCAGATCGCATATTAAGAAAAACAAGAAAATATTTTTCCAGCCTTAAGTATTGCCCAGATCTGAGACATTATCAAAATAGCTAGAAAACTAGAAAAAACATTAAGCTTGAAATTTAGAAACTAGAAAACTGGAGCATATTATAAGAGAGGTATTAAGCTTGAATTGGAACGAGAAAGTGAGCAGATTCATATTCGAGCATTCTGATATTGTATCTTTCAATCACTTTTAGGACGATTAATCTCTTATGTATAAGAATAACATAAATATTATATTTTAATAGTTGGAATAGGATAACAAATATGTTTTTTATAGATTGTAAAATGAGACAAATATATTTTCGAAATTGATTTAAGGAATAATTTCAACAACTAAAACATAAAAACTTCCATTCCATAGAGTTCAAACTTGACTAAGGTTTAAGCCATTAAAACCTCGTACACTTATTTTGTATCTAAAATGGAAATTTGACCGGCAATCCATGAAGTATTACACGAATGCTAAATGGTAATTTGGAGCATAGAATAAGTCAACATACTGAATTTGTGAATCGATTTATTTCTAATATATCTATTAAAAATAATGTAAATATGTTAAAATAAATTTATTATAAATAGAATTTAGTAAAAATTACATGAATCATATTTGTTTTACTAAAAAATGATTAACTAAGTAATCTGTGATTTAGAATAGAATATGAGTTAAGTTAATTCTATTAGTTGTAGGTTAGAAGTTAAGTTATCCATGCTTATTGGTGATAACTGCATATGAAATAAAAATATTCAATTCCAACCCTAAATTATAAAATATAAATACTTATTAATTTAATTAAAATTAATTAAAAATTAATATATAAAAAAAATTAAAAAAAATATTTATCTAACTATTAAAAAATGGACAATTATTTATATACCAGAATCAACAATTAAGAATTGAATCATTATCATCTGAGCGAGCTATTGAGTTCGTTTCAAATGCCCAATTTATGAAGGAACGTCTCCTACAACCCGTGTTTATGTGAGAATTAGTGTCTTCAATACCACAATCTTGTCTCACCTTTGCCATTGCACTTATTTTTGTTAAATGCACTCTAGTTTTTGTTAAACCAGCTTAGATCCAGCTTTACCCGGCTCTATCATTCACCGAGAGGGATCAAATATTTCCAGGTGAAAACCTTTTTTTGGAGTGCAATTGTTGAAGCAGGGTTTGCACCTCGAAATATTTGATCCCTCTCAGTGCATGATAGAGCTGGGTGAAGCTGGATCTAAGCTGGTATTAATGTAGCCCACATACACTATGTGTATAGCGCATCCTTGATAAATGTAAAATGACTTCACATGATTCGAATCCTGGTCATTGTTGATGTAATGAGTTATAATTGAAGGTGGATGCGATTTGGGGCTTAGGTGCCCACAGGATTTGACTCCTGCCCTCTCTTGTATATTTATTTAGACTATGTAAAATTATGAGGTGGTTTATAAAATGATTCTTGTGTGTTATGTTTACTATAGATCATATATTATGTACTTAAAATGTCCAAGGTCGCCTACACGATTTGTTCTTGCGACCTAGATGTAATTATATGTTTTTAATTGTTTATAATGTTACTTTGGTTAATTGCTATGTGATGACAGTGAGTTGATATTAGATGAGACTATTCGATTTCATGGCATACGATTTGATGATGTAGATTTATAATTTTAGGACCGTGGATTTTAGTTAGAAAAAGGAACTTGAGTTTAGACCAATGAATGGTCACGATGCTTACTTTATTTATTTGCTTATGATGAGGTTATTTTTAATGGAGATGATTTAGTAGTTAGCATATAATTAAATATGTAGACCTTGAAAGGTCTTGCTGGTTTATTTTCTTGGATTTAATATGAAAATATTTATAAATTATGCATTAGATATAGTTATTGTTTTGGTCATTTAGATTTGTATTTCTATTATATATATGTTAATATTTATATTTATATATATTTTAGTTTAGCTATAAATAATAGAATAGGTTAACTGAGTTGTAAGCTTATACTTATACTTGTCAAATCTTACTTTTGAACTACTCTATTTAAATCTAAAACATACCTTTGCTGACAAATGAAATATGTCAGTAGAGTTATAAAAAGCTAGGAAAATAGAGAGGTAATAGATCTGAAATAAAACCTAGTTTGTAATTAACCCATTTTCAATAGTAAAAATAATATAGGAATTAAAAATACGGTGAAAAATCCTTGATAAACATTTTTGAATGAATTAAAATTACAGAAGTAAACTGATAAAAAAACCCTGGATAAATCTAGTATAGAAAAATAACTTACAGCGTAAGGTTATAATTTAAAAATTAAAACCCTAGCATATTTTAAGTAGAGAAACAAACACATAGGGTTAAGATATGAAATGTAATCATTTTCCTAACATAGCCAACATATATTCTAGAAAAATGGAATAGGTAGTCCCATGCTTCATACCTGTAACTTGAAGCTCTTTTAATGGCTGAACCTGCACACTCAAATAACCAACATTAGCAATTCATACACATATTTGAACTCTATATTAGATGATTGAATCACATGGGAACTACCATGTTCTACCCAACCATGACCTAGAACTATTCCTAGTTTAAATCTAGATCCCCCCGAGATGGAATCCAACATGTATGTAGCTTAGAGATCCTAAGGTAGGATTTCCTATCTGGTATATTAGTTCTATATGAGTTCTACTTTTTCCCTCCATGAAAATGTTCTTCAAAATTTACTTGAGAGAAAAACAGGCAGAAAATGATTCCTTCAAATTATATATCAACACCCCAAGCCTTTCCTTGGCTTGAAACTTTTCATTCAAAGGGATAGTTAAATATAGAAACCTTGATTTCATGATTTAACCATTTTTAATTAATTTGGGGTAATTTTTAATACTTTAACTTAGGAACGTTAAACTACTTCCTAATTAGACTTTTTCTAGGTATTGTATTATTTATTATCTTTAATAATAAATAATAATTGATGGACATTTTATTTCTTTCTTTCATCATTAATATTTTACTATATTTATTCTTTATACATAGCATGTATAAAATACATAATAATATAACATTTGTTAACATTTGTCTTTGGGCATCATATACCATGATCCCTAGACTTAACGACACTTCTTCATTAAGGGAAAAATAGGTAGATGGTTAGGTCTACTAGGCTAGGAAACTCTAAGAATCCTTGCATGTCGGATTCCGTCATATAACATGTTAGTTCTTCAGTACTTGATGAGAATATAGAAATTCAAAATTTCATTTAATCACTTATAAATAAGTCTGATGGGACCAATATTTTTCTCGATTCATTTTCACTCAGAATTTTATTAAATTATTTTCAGTAACCCCTAGCGCTTACCAGAGCCCATACTCAACACTAAAATAGGAATTTACAAACTTAGTGCAATTCACAAGCTCTTCACTCAACACTAATGCTAGGATGTACTTGTACGATGCACCTAGGGATAGAACGGCTAAGGATCCGATGCTCCTGAGCTTATGCTCAACAAAACATTAATTACTCATGTGCTCGATAGTTCTTCGCTCAAGACAATCATCTCATCAATCATGTGCTTCAGGGTCCATGCCCAACACCAACAAGCACACACACACACACACACACACACACACACACACACACACACACACACACACATGTATTTGTCATCAACAATTGGATTACGCCCTATATGTAAACAAATCACCATGGTCATTTGCAGTGGGGTTCTAGACCCAATATACCAAAACCAAACATCAAAGTAACATCATAATCAATGGGGCTTATGCCCATACGTGGTAGGTAAAAATTCAGGATATTAGAGTAACTTTAAAATCCCTTTTGAAAAACATTGTTTTTGATGGATCAAGTTTTGTAGTATAATATTCTATTATACAATCATCAGTTTGTTTCGTTGTAGCACTGAAGCTATTCGACAGAGTGTTGAATATCTGATTAAAGTCTTGTACCTTTTATTTATTTTCCATCCTCACAAACAATAATTGTTTCACCATATTGGCTAAATCTTTCTTGTTGCCAAATTTACCTACAAATTCCTTTTCAAAACCATCCCAATTCACTATTGAATTAGCTTGCAAAGTAAAGTACCATAAAGATTATTTAGGTTCAAAAGTATATGGGAAAAGTATACAAACAACATCTTTATGGTAAAAATTTAAAAGATTCAATGCCATATAAAACCTTTTTAAGTGATCTTCAGCAGAAACACCCTTTCTAGGCTCAAATTTTTGTAATACCTTTTCAGGGTGCTTAGATAAGTCATGCAATGGATCAACCAAATTGAGTGGTGTTCTTTATCTTCATACTGGTTTATTAACATCATCCATGATTTGAGGTAGATATTATGGTGGATATTGATTGGATACTGAAACTATAGGGGATTCTAGATCTAAATGATCCAGAGGCTAAACAATTTCTTTGATGGACAGATCTACCAATTCTTCTAAATTTTCAACAAGAATTGAATCCTTAGTGTACAAGGAAACTTTCTTGAAACCTTTCCTTCTATGTAATGCAATAATAACATTCAACCCCCTACATTTCTTGATGTATGATCTAGTATATCTCCGAAACTTATCTAATTCCTCAAATGGGACAACATACAAATGTTCTGATTCTTCTTTTCCAAAACCCATCTGTTCTTGTTCTTGTTCTTTAATTGAGGAAGAAGATCTTCAGGGAAAGTATTTTCTAATGTTTTTCCAATGTAATATTCTCTAAAAATTGGATTTTCTCTACCATCCATGCATTGGTGGCCCCCCTTCTAGCACCAAATATGTTGATTCCTAGAAAAATACTAGGTACGAAACAATGCAAATTCTCCCCAATAAACAATCACAATCAGATCATCCACCGTTTGGTGTGGGGATTCTGTCTGGTTCACTGTTCTTGCTACTGTATATTAAGTTATTTAATATTTTCACTCATTATATCCTAGTCCACCATTAATATTATTATTTTTAAATAATTAAATGAAAATATCTAAGAATGAAATGAAAATGCAGGACTAGTCTAAATCTTAAACTAAACTATTCTATCCTAGCCTAGTATAAAATTGAGAGGTCATATTAATATACTATAAATGCTCATAAAGGTCTAACATATATTCATACCAAAAAAATAATAAAATTCACAACATAAATAATACCATAGGTATCTCTAATGTAATTCAACCATTTATAACCGTGTCAACATAGACATTTATATCGACAACAAATCATTCATTACCAAGGAAATAGTTCAAGGAGGTTACAACAATACCATTCTATAATGATGTAGATAATAAAGAATACATAGTCCTACAGTATGCATTCCACACATCTCGATTAAACCTCTCCACAGGCCCTTTGTTCCCACAAAATGAACCTTCTTATTAGAAAAGAGGTATCTCTTTTACACAATAGTCCAACATTCCCTTTACAGGGGAAAAATTCCTTCTATGGTCCTCTGCACCCCTATTTATACTATCTATATCCATCATCTAGGAGATTCCCAATCTTCTTATTCGTCCACCTAGATAGATACAAATAGTTTCATAAAAAAAACAAATAAAAAATTATACAGACCTTGCCCAGCTAGAAAAAAAACTCGGCCAAAGGTCCATACAATGCTTAATGAAGAGTATATTCCAAATATATTGTCAACTCATTTTAATAAAGGATTTCACTCCCTTATCCCATAATTATATCCCTTTCTAGTTCACTGGTGAAATGGGTGAAGGACCATCAGATATAAATCGATGATGGAGTTCAGTTATCATAGGGATGATTTCACAAAGTATCACGACCGTCAATATTTTCTTCTGCCATGCTAGTTCACCTAGTGAAATGTGTCATAGCCATATATATAACCATATATTCATCTGAACTGTTGATAGATTTATCCTTTAGCTGATTCTATAGCCCCAAAATATTCCATATTTCATACATATTTAATCCACAAAATCAAACTCAATCGCTGATCTAGATCAAACATTCATCTCAGCAGTTGAAAAATGTAACCCTTTAACCCATTTGCTTGATTTCGAATGTTCATTTCCATGGCCATGTTGAATCACCAAATTTTATCTCTACCATGGATCCGATTCCACCATTGATATTGGCCATTGAAAAGTACAGGTCCTACCACATTCTATCAATCTGAGAAATTTGTTCCTCCTTGCATGTTAAAACAATAGAAATATTCAGGCTCGTAGTTCTTCATCATCCATGAATCTCATCCTTCCAAATATGCAACCTTTACTTGGTTTTGCAATCTCCTATCCTAACTTGGTGAACCATAATAACTGTGAATATAAAGAAAACATCACGATATTTTTTTTGTTCTGAAAAGAACAATAATTTGCCAATGATACTACAACTAATAACCATAATTTTCAATTGTAAATTTAATGGCATGTGTTTATTATTAAACATAACAAAAGGTAATGACTAGCACTGTGTTAAGAAAAGAATTTTTGCTTATTTTAAATTTCAGAAGGAGAATCTGTTAGTTTCCCCAATGGTTCATAGTCACAAATGAAAATATATACTAAAAGACTTATATCATCTCATGGATGTATTGGGTTTTATTTGATCCATTAGGCCATGCAATATCGACAACCTTTTCTACTTTCGCTCTTCTGATTCTTCCATTTGCTACGGGTTCTTTCTAGATCGTTGATATTATGCAGAAAACTCTCTAAACCGTTCATCTAGTGGAAAGCAAAAACTGATAACTCTAAATTTTCATAACCAAATTTCTTTGTTTCAGCCTTCCACTTTTTGCTTCTTTTCTGGATCGTCAATCTTCATGGAAGCCTTTATCGATTGTAGATATTAGATCAAGATATGGGCTACAAAAATAAGAAAGAGGGATTTCACCTTTCTTGAGTTCAACTTCTATATTTAGACTATTTCTCGAACATTGATCTTGTGCAGAATCCTCCATGACCATTTGATCTCGCACGATGGAAAGGTGCAACCAGGATTCTAAACTCATTCACAATAAAACCTTGATCTTAGCGTAGCCTCTTTTCTGATTCCTCCTTTCTAGAAAATAAAAATCAAAATATCAACTTGTTTCAAAGTTTAAAATTTAAACTTTCCTCTTCTTCCTTTTTTCCTCCACCCTTTCATAAAGCAGAAATCGAAAAGTGAGTTTTCCAAATTCATCAAGTTCAAAATTGATATTTTTTGCTTCCTTCTTCTCTTTTCCACTTTTTTGAGAAGTTGATGTTTGCGGAAACCTTCTGGGTCATTGTCTCTTGAGCTATGGAAATCAGAAAATGAAACTTTAACTTTTCACAACCGAAACTTAATCTTTTTTCCTTTCGATATCTATTTCGAAGCGATTCTCAGTGGTTGATATGAAATTGAAACTTCAAACTCGACCTTATATGTAAGGCATGTTTCCAATGTAGTGCCTAAGGATTTTTTTTAATAGAAATGACACATTAGGATTAGGAAAATCCTTGTCCTTGAGCTTCTAGGAACGATTAGGTATGCATAGAGAGTTTATCTATAGTAACCCACCACTGTAGAACTATGAATATGTCCCATAACATATGTTTCTATAATTTGTGTAAGGATGCAGAATGACATGACACTCTGAACCCTCTGCATGTCCACCGTGATCTCTAGATCTTGTATGGTCACAACACCGAACTCGATCCTATGTGCCAGCCCTAGATGTGCCAACCCCTAGGCCTACATTTCCATTGTAAACAATCCCATGTCGAAGTAATGTATCTAAGAAATCAAATAATGCCTCCTACGTTGCACCAATCATAGGACCTGTGGGACGATATAAACAAGGGGGGTTTTGTGTGTGCAGAGGCCATCACAAACGCTTCGGATCAGTCTTTGCTGCATTCTTATCTTGGGGCATCCCATATACTACCCCTTGGAACTCTAAAATATCAAAATAATTTTCATTTTTACGAAATATAGATCTGGCATACAATTTCATAAGGAAATTGTATCGGATGTCTTTATTCGCATGAGGGTGTTCATTGAATACCATGTACCAATGATCCATCCAGTTGGATTTAATATTTGGTTATATGCACCAGTCTATAGAAATGTGTCTTCGACTAGTGTGAGGAACCAATCCAGTGGTAGGGTCCCGGAATAATGAATAAAGTTGGTATTTTGTTATCTTTAATTTCTTTAGGTCTTTGTAGCTTAGCCTAGAGGAATTGTATTTCTTCTGGGAAACCCTATTGGATCTAATGTTGTATAATACTCCCTGGGATTTGGAAGTTGTACTTGTACTTTTATCTATGGCCTCTCCCAATGATCGTCTATTGAGGCCTGGAAATTTGCAAGAAACAACAGCAAGGGATTCTCCCCAGTCAACGTTCCCAACTAGCCCATGATTGTTTGGTGTAGGGAATCCGTCTCGTTTGCGGTCCGAATACTGTACGTCAAGTAACAAAAACAAAGGGATTTACCGGTTGCGTCCTGGTCCACCATTTATATTTTTGTATTTTTTACTTAAAGTATGATATGCACGTGCCTAATTAACAATACAGGGTGATAAAGGATGCAAGGAGCAGTCACAATGTTATGCGTAGGTTATGACCTCTCGTCTTATAACTCACCAACATCTAAATCACACAAACAGAAATAAAGTAAAACTAACTATCTATCTATCCACGGGGATCCAAATTGCAACTTATTTATGAGTAATGGATATTGTGCAAGCATTATAAAAAGAAATTACAGTTAGCTGATATTCCTTCCCACAATGCATGAACAATTAAATATATTTACACAATCAGATAGCCAATTGTTTATGTACAACATTCATTACTCATGGTGGTAATTTCACAGAATAAACCAGAAATCATTCAAACAAGAACATCGGCTCTAAGAGTTAGAACGATCTGACAGTTAATGGACAAAAAGCTAAAAAATGAAATAGGTCATCTTTCTACAATCCAAGACATAACATTTGAATATCCCAACAATCTTTCTCTTACAGGAAAACAATAATTCTTTATTGCAAAAAAAAGTAGTTCTTCTTACAATATCTCTTTACATGTCTAACTGGGAAAAAGCCCTTTGTTCTTCTAAATCTCCTATATTTATACAAAAAGGATGAGACTGTTGGGCTGCCCACAAATAACCTTTGGGCTTCCCAACTCTTCGCCTCCCAAAATTTCACTTTCCTCAAATGTTTACAAAATAGTTACATATTACACAAGTGAACAATCCTTCACGAGGACGACCCCACTTGAGTATTCAAAAATTTATTCCACGCCAAAGCCTCAGAGGTGATTCCTTCAAACACACAAGGTTCCAAAAATTGAATGTTTACCTCGAACTTCGCAGCTTGGTTCTTGATGGCCTCAATTCTAGCCACACTCAAGCGAAGCTGATCCTCCAAAAGCTGTACACTAATGGCAAAATGATCTACTTCACTCCTTAAGACCTGGTGGTCGAGGGCATTAATGTGCTGTATTTTTTATTCCTCCTCTTGATACCTTTTTTGTAAAATCTCCACAAATGATTTGTGGTCTAGGAAAAAATCTAGCCTCTTCTCAGCTTGTACTTGGCACTGGTTATAGGTAATTAGGAGCCTTCTGAAAAATTATGTGCATGCTCCTTTCATTTTTCTAACATCCTTTTTGAAATCCTCTGCTGTGTTTATGGAAAACTCTAATAAGTCGTAATATTGCTTAAGGGCCCGTCGATATTTCAAGGGAATCTCTGCAGGAGTTTCTTCATTATTTTCCATCCTTGCCATTCTTGTTGTTAGGACTTCCAGGACGTCCTACGATCTATCAACAAAATAAGAGGAAGTCTCCAGAATTTCCTTTAAACGGTCGTCTATTTGCAAAACTTTGCATCTCTCTTCTTCTAAGGTAGTTTGCAGCTGAAGCATCTTGGCTTTTTGTGCCATCACATGTTCCTTGAAAGGTTGGAGGTCAACCTGCTGCTCTTTTGCTTCTTCTAAAGCGGTTGTTAGAGAATAAATCTGCTCTCGAAGTTTCATCTCTTGTTCTTGAGCTTGCTTCTCATTTGCCTCAAAGGTGGTCTTTTGTAGCTCTAAGTATTCTATCTTTCCCAGTAGCTGTTCCTTTTCAACCCTTAGCTCCTGATACTCTTGTTGCACTCTCTCCAAACACTCTTGTGTAGTTTCCATAGACCTCCTTTTTTCTTGAAGAACTTGCAGTTCATCCTTTAAAGACCTCATCTCTTTTTGCATGTCCTCATATTTTCTCTTCAGCTTACTGTTTTCTTCTCTCTCCTTTCTTAATGTGTCTTTCAGCTGAGAATAAGACTTGGATTGCTCCAGATCTGTCATGATTTTGTCTACATTATCCTATGAAGCATGGATCAATGCAGCTCCTGCTCTAATGGTGAATCTGGGATCTCGGTCTATCCCATATACAACGGTTGTATCCATTATCATCTTCCTAGACAGACCTCCTGTTTTGACCTTCCTTTTAGTTCTCTTCACTATCCTGTTTCTTTCCTTGTCATAGAAGACGGTATTAAAATCAAGGATTTATTGCCCTACCTTATGTACAAAAGGGACTAGTTTAAGTGTGGGGACCATAGACTGTCCAGATATGCTGATAGCCGGTAGTTGTGGGTCCTGAACCTCGGGTTTCTCCACATCCTGAGTCTAAATGTCAGCTATGTCAGAGGCTGACTATTCTGTCATTGTCTGAGTCAGCTTCATCCTATCCACTTCCTATTTCTGAAGCTCCTCATCAAGCTTCCTTTTCCTTTCTTCCTCTTCATTTCTCGCATCTTCTTCTGCCTTTTTGGCTGCTTCTTGGGTAGCTCTTATTTTTTCTTCCTCTTCTCCCTGCAGCCACCCTGGAGCTTCTTGGGCCAACCTTTGGTATTCTTCATTTCTTTTCTTGGCTTCTTCATCAGCTTTTGCTTGTTCATCCTGCCCCTTCCCACCTTTGGTGGTGATATTCTTTTTGAACCTTCTTCTCAAGGCTGTTATGTTCAACGCACTGTGGAATACAGACTCTTCTCTGTCCCAATGGTGAGTGTATTCGAAATGAACATTGGCCTCTTTGCAGTGTTCAACTACTTTGCTGCGAGAGTGATTTCTATGGAAGGGCATCTCACCAAAATGAAACCTTTCCAACTCTTCTACAAAATAATCTACTTTCTTCACTTTGGTAAACTTATAACTTCCTAACTTGAAAGGCAAAGAGGGATAGTCATCCTTCTTATGTTCAAAAAAAAAAATTCCTATGCCATCCAAGAAGACTTGCCTAACTGCCTCTTTACGAATGATGTAGTCTGTGGCATATTTGGGTAATAGGGAGGGTGCTTTGGAACCTCCAAACATTCTAAAGTAGAGGCCATCCTCGGTTAAATAATAATCCACATATTCCTCAATTACCTGCAATGCCTCTTCCAACATGCAGTCACATTCCTTTAGAAAAATGAGAGTATACAATGGCACGATGAAATGTTGACAGACCTCCTGGTAGTGACTGTGGTAGTTGTGTGCCCATAGTGGCTTGTATGTAAAATAAACAGGCATCCTCTCCCTATCCCAGATGCACCTTAGGGAGGGGAAAGGTTGATTGCACAGTATACAATCAACGGGTATGGAACTCATATAAAATTCTGACCTCTTTTGGGACACTCCTCCTAGGGGTGAGGCCATATAGGCTGAAAGACTATTTGATACTATGTTGGCCCAGTTGAAAATGGTCCCCTGGGTTGCAACATAAAAAATAATTGGCATCCACTCCAATTTGAAGCTCTTGCCGTGAGCTCTCCCAAAAATCCTATTAAGCATTCTTGTGTGTTTTGTTTATGGTCGTGGAAAATCTTCCAGATCTTTGAATTTGTTATGATTTTGATTTCTACATGTTTGGATTTGTTTCGAGGCTGGTCTCGGGAGCTTATGAATATATAAATACATCATGAATAAAGGAATACTGTGGAAATTTAACCCAATTTATAGATCAATTACACTCACAAAATTGCTAATCAAACATGCAAAATTCACAAAAAAGGAGACTGGAATTGGAGCATAACTTAATATTGCAGTCAATAAGTGTACATAATCCGACCATATTAAGTAATAGGATTATAAAATATATAATGAGATGAGATATTTGAAATCACTATATTTCTATTCGAATTGGTCAAAAAGCATGCGTACTAAATCAAGTCAAATCCCCCATAGGTGCAGAAAGGCCTTTCCAAATCTATGAAGATCCACACGAATTGCATAAAACAAGTGGGAAAGATAATAAGTGAATGAAATAAAACTCATTCATGGTTTTTTGGAGTAAAGGAAGGAGGATTATGTGGTAAAAAACAAGGTAAGTTCCCGTAAACTAGCTTTTCTTTTATGCCTTAAAACTGTTGTAAAGAAAGGGAGCTTTTAGAAAAAACAGATATGCACTTTTAGGAACCAGGAATAAAATATTACTTGCTAAATATGTTTTCAGGATGATTCCAAAGTGATGTATGACCCATTTTAGCAAGTATTTACTTCTAGGAACATGTGGAGGTCAACTAGCAAAGAGAGGGAATCCAAGAATCTAAGAATAAGAAAAAAATAATTAATTAATGTCAAATATGGGTAACTATGGGTTGATTATTCTAAAAACCCCCATTAATCCTCACTTTATGAGTAAATAAGAAAATTATAGGGCCTAGAAACAAGGCTTAGTCACCCTTTTACATACTACATGTCCATATAACCAACGAAAGAAGCAAAAACCCAGGGGGGAAATCTTCCCTTAAACATGGACATAAAATAAAAATTTTAAAATCTTGTTATCAATAATTCCTCAGTACATGATCAGAAATCCCCAACAACAATTTGATATTAGTGAAGGTCTTCTCATAGAATACTTTGGTGAAGATATCTGCTACTTGTTATGAAGATGCGTAGTAGAGTAGAGAAATGGTACTATCGTGCACAAGCTCCCTAATATAGTGCGTATGGATCTCAAAGTGCTTGGTTCTTTGTATTTGAACTGCATCAGTGGGGATTCGAATGGTGCCTTCATTGTCACAATAGATGACTGTTCAAAACTCTTATTTAAAACCACATTCTCTTAGTATCCCCTGCAACCACAAACATTGAGTAGCTGTATTTACAACTCCTTTATACTCTGCCTTTGTAGATGAGAGTGTTGTTAACACATATTTCATTAAATTTGGAAATATTCTATTACAAGGACTTCATCCACATTGAGTTTTTTTGTAAATCTCTAAATACATATTCTATTAAATCTAGAAAAATCAACTCAAAGAACTATTCCGTTAAATTTGGAATAATTAATCCAATGAAATATTTTCTCAATTAATATTTTTTTATTTATTTCAAGTAAAACTTTAGTTTTCAACCATTCAAAAGGAATATTACATCCTAATTAGAACTAGAGGAAATATTACATCTCAATAAGAACTAGATGGGTTAGATCTAGAATTTAGAACTTCCGCTAGATTGAGTTCTTTCAAAATGAGGAAAATCATAGCCTTTGAATCCTTACATAATTTCTATTAATATTATTTATAGTTTGTATTAGATGTTAAGTTGATTAAATTATTTCATGAAATAATACCAACATTGTATTTGTTACTACAACACCTATAAACATTTTCATAGTACTTATTTGTGTCTATGTTGAGTATGCTGTTTTATTTTTGGAAGTTGGCACCACTTATAATCAAAATGAGAAAATATTTTATGACTTTAAAGTCTAATTTTTACCCTTGTAATAATTAAAGTAAATTATGAATTAAAATAGGAACATAATTTGTTATTATTGTTGTTGGTACTGGTAGTGTATTAAAAACTAAGTTGATGAATGTTTACTTTATAAATAATAGATTAACGTGAGAAATTTCTTACCTATAAATTTATTTAATTATATTGATGTTAGTAAAGCCTCGCTTATTTATTAATATTAATTATTTTAACAATAAAAAACAATTATGAATTAGAATAGCATTAATGCACTATAGTTTGATTTTTTTTCATATCCAAGAGGAAAGGGGGAAAACCAACTGAACTAATTATTGCAAGTGTTCATTATTTATTTATGAAGGATTTGAACAATGTGTTTAATTGAAGAGAGCATATTTATATTGAAAATATAGATATCTTACAATTTTTATATTATCATAAAGATTTTATATTATATATTAATTTATGTTAGGGCACGGAGGAATCGAACCACCACCATCCTGCTTGTAATGCATGTGCATAGCTCAGTGGAAGAGCACCTAGATTACACATTTGTAATCCTTTGTGACAAATCAAAATGATGAAAGTCTTATACTTTCATTCTTTCAAAATGACGAAATTCTTAGACATTGATTCCTTACATAATTTCTATTAATATTATCTATAGTTGGTATCAAATGGTATGTTGATTAAGTTTATGTAATGACATTAATATTGTATATGTTACTACGATTAAGAAATTGAATTATAATTTGATATGTTAACTAGTACATTGTTGGTGTTGAGTTATTATACTAGTAGAAGGTTGGCACAATTTTAGAATGACCCATTTAAAAACTATTTAATGACACAATACAAATGTGTTTATTACTATAACAATTTTAATTCTCGGCATGCCAAGTAATAGTGTATGTGGTGAGTATCATGTTGTAATATATTAGAAGGTTGGAAACATTTTACAAGTGACAACAAAGACTATTATATATTAAGTGTTAATATGCTAAGTTTATTATTTTAACGATAAAAAACAATTATGCGTTAGAATAGAAATATAATTTATTTATATTACTATTACTTATATTTTCTAATAAAAGTTAAGTTGATCAATGAATATATAACAAAAAATAGATTGTAGAATATTTTTTTACATATTATTATTCATGTTATTTAAATACATTAATAACCAATGTTTGTTGCTATTATTATCTTGGAATTTAGTTTAATTGAAATCATGTTAACTAATGTGTCTAGGTTGAGTTACCATAGTAAGTCTAAGTATTTTTTGGGTATGATGTTTTATTTTTGGAAGTTTGCACCACTTGATAGTGGACAAGAGAAAATATTTTATGACTTAAATTAAAATAGGTTTTATCTTATTAATGATTAAAATAAATTATGAATTAGAATAGAAACATAATTTATTCTTATTATTGTGGGTGGTGGTGGTGTACTAAAAACTAACTTAATGAATGTTGATTTTAGGACTAACAGATTTATGTGAGAAATTTTACCTATAAATGTATTTAATGATATACTTTGATTATCATTAATATTTATATGTACGTATTAAAACAAAAGTCACCAATATTTTACTAGTGACTTATTAATAATTTGTGTAAGAAATTTATTACATAATATAAAGTTATTTAACAACATATCAATATTGTGTTGTGAGTATTATTAAATTATGTAGTATTGACATTAAATGTTAGTACTTGGCTATTAATTTTTGGGATTAAGCTATGTGAAATATTTTCAAACCATAATGAATTTTACATTGTTCCCCCGACGATCATGCATGGAGTGCCCACATGAAATGTTGGTTTTAAAAACTCACTAAGAACATAATCCAAAAAATCATTAACAATGATGACAAATTGTGAAAGCCTACACTCTTAAAATGTTACTACTTTGTCTTTGTTGAGTATAAGATATTGTACTTGTTCAAAGTTCGCACCACTTTAGTGTCTACAACAGAAAATATAATATTAATTAGAATGCAACAGAGTAGAACAATTAAATTTATATCAATTATGATAACAAATAATAGGGAAAATTCATTTCAAATCTTATTTCAAGTGCCTTACTTATTCACAGAGGAAGTCTAGAAGATGTTTTAAGTTTCATTATTGAATATGATTATGCACATTTGATATAGTGACATGTTGAGTTTATGTAAAAAACAAATTGAAAAGTTAAAAATTGAATGGTGTTATATAATTCACATAAAGTACCATCACTTGAATTTACATAGAAGTTGAACCAAAATTTTCATATTAGTAAATAATATAAAATTCCTCAAAAAAAGGCTTGATGAGAATATTTGATATACAACAAACATTGAAAATTGTTTCTTCTTGTATATTAACAACTCTTTCAAGACAAAATTACATTCATGAATCATCTCCACCTAATCTCCTTATATGTAGTCAAGCAAATCAATTATAACTTGTACACCACATTTATTTATCGGTGTCTTCCTTTAATCTTATTTCTTTTTCATCCATGCCCAAACTATGGTATTACCTAGAATAGATCCAATTCATGTGTCATTAAGGTTTACTACCCAATATTGTTCTAAAAATTTTCCTTGTATTTCCGTGAACTAGGCTTACATCAATCAACCTTTACATGAAGAGTCTCACTTTCATCATTCTGGAAGATATATGTGGTGGTTTTTTCCATCCAAGTCATATCCCCTTCTTCCTCAGCTCATGATCTAACTAGAAACATCTTTCCTTTCTCAACTTCAATCATAGCATTGAATCTTGGATTTATCTTGTTGCATTGGGGTCCAACATATACCATTTCATCTGTCACATTATCAAAATCTTCATCCATAATAATTATATTACATGCAGTGCATTACGATAAACATTAAATCTTGCATGGATTAGTTTGTCTTTATGATGCAATGTATTTGATGATAATGTCTAACATGAATTAAAGCTAACATTATGTTACTACTTAATGATTGATTTTTTGGATTAAGTTATGTGAAATCTTTTTAGTCCACAATGAGTTTTCATGGTTCCCATAACAAGCATGGATGGAGTGTCCACTCAAAATGTTAGTCTGAAAAACGTTCACACAGTTTAATCCAGAAAACCAATCACAATGATGACAAATTGATAAAACCTGCACACTCAAAATGTTAGTATTATATTTAACGAGTATAAGTTGATATACTAGTACAAAGTTGTCACCACTTTAAAGTCTACATGAGAAAATATAATTATGAATTTGAATGCAACATAGTAGTACAATTAAATTTATATTAACTATAATAATGAATAATAGGGAAAAATCTTATCAAACCTTATTACAAGTGCCTTAAATATATTCACAAAGAAGTCTATAATATGTTTTAATGTGAATTGGCATAAAGTATCATCACATGAATTAACATTGAATTTGAACCAAAATTTTCATATATGTAGCAAATAACATAAAATTCTACAAAAGGTAGCTTGAAGAGAATGTTTGATATACTACAAACATTGACACGTTTTTATTCATGTATATTAATTAGTCACTCAAAAAGAAAAAGAAAATTCATGAATCATCTCCACCTAATCTCCTTATATTTTTTCAAGAAAATCAAGTAGAGCTTGAAGATGAATATTTCCACAGTTAATCATAATGACAAGGGGAGTTTATGGTATTAAATTGTGTGTATTGAAAGGTCCCTACATTTTGAGTGGGCACTCCACCAATCATCAAGGGAACAAAACGAAAATCTCAAAGTGATATTGAAGAGAGTGAGCAAAATATAGTAATAAATAAGGTAAGGGTTTTGTACATGCATTAATGAATATAATTATGCACATTTTATATAATGAGATGTTGTATTGATCTAAAAGACACGTTGAAAATTTAAAATTTTAATCATGTTATCTAATTCACATAGAGTATCATCACATGAATTAACATTGAACTTGAAGTGAAATTTTCATATATGTAGTAAATAATATAAAATTCCTCAAAAAGTATTTTGAAGAGTATTTATTATGCTACAAACATTGAAAAATGTTTCTTCATGTATACTAAAATTAATTCAAAAAAAAATTACATTCATGAATCATCTCTACCTAATATCCTTATATGCACTCAAGCAAATCAAGTATAGATTGTACACCACATTTATTTATCTTGGTATTCCTGCAATCTTGTTTCTTTGGAATCCATGCCCAAACTATGGTATTAATTGGAATAGATCCATATTTTGTGTCATCAGGATTTGGTACCCAATATTGTTCTAAAAATTTTCCCTTGCATTTCCCTAAGCTAGGATGCCATTAATCAATCTCTACATGAAGGGTCTTGCTGTCATCATCCTAGAAGATATCTGAGGTGGCTTTTTCCATCCAAATCATCTCTCCTTCATCCTCATTTCTCGAGCTAACAAGAAACATCTTTCCTTTCTCAACATCAATTCTAGGATCAAATGTTGGCTTTGGCTTATTGCACTTGGGTCCAACATATACCAGTTCATATGTCACATTATCAAAATCCCCATCCATAATACTTGATATTGCATGGAGTTCATTAACATCAATGTTAACATTTTTCCTCGTCTTGGGACAAAAATCATCAAAAGAAGAATCAGTTTCATCCAAGGGTGTATTGTCATTGTAGATTCCATCTAATGCATTGAGAATGGTTTTCGAATCATCTAGTTTTTTATTCCATTCCTCTGTAACAATTGGTGAATTCTCACTGCCAATAGTCACTTTGTACATTTTTATGTATGATGTTATTCCTTCCTCTAGTTCTTTTGAATAATCAACAATGTCTTTGGGATTTAAGAAATATGGCTTCACTATGGGAAATATAGGTCGACCTTCATCATCTATATTCCACTGGTTTTGACCAACTGGTTTTGACCACTCAATTTCTATGATGGATTATTTATACCTCATAAATGGAACATCATTGAGTACAGGAAATTGGAAGTAGTGAACATTAACATGTCCAAATAGTGCATTTTTCCCCTCCTCGATGCACCCATTAAGAAAAAAATTTAATTCATACAGTTTGTCAATAAGTTTAGGTGGAAACACCCATTTTTATTCTATTGTGCAATATGTATCCATCGTCTGAGGTAAAGAATATATATCTTTTGTTTTCAAGTCGGAAGACATTCTTCCATAGGTTCCATCTATGTCTTGATGGGTGTTCGCCCCAAACAAGAACCCAAGCTCAATAGAGATGAAGTCACCAAGTGTATTTAATAGTGATAGAAACATGAAAACATAACGATTCTTATTATCACTAGCTGCTTTGTCCAACTGTAACAACAAATGTGGAGGAATAGGTTTAAATCAAGATTTTGATTTTTTGAGCTTCCATTCAAAGATAGGTAAGCATCCTTGTACACTCTACATTTTGAGTAAATAGAGTTTGGAAGTAATGCATTTGAAAAGGGGGTTTCTTGAACTTCCAAAAGCAAATCACCATACTTATCAAGGTGTGGGTCTTCAAGGTCCCTCAAACAATTTGCAAGAGATGTAATGGTAAATTGTGATCCCATGTGTACAAATGGTAGGGAGAACTAACCAAAATGTCTTGTGCCATGCCCATGTGTTAGCATACATGTCAACGACAAACCCAAGTTTCTTCCTACAACAAATTTTGATTTAACATGTAGTCTTGTGATAGAAGTCTTTGTTTTGTCCATTTTATCATGGATAATGCTCATGTATTCCTTTGGATACCACTCTGACATAATTATGTGGGCATAATAACAATATATTCCACACATAACAATCTTGTTATGTTTCTTCAGTCTAGCTCATGCCTTTTCTTCCAGCTCTTTTTAGTCATTGTCTTCATCTATGCTTTCAACATGATACCTTCACTAGATTTACTAAAGTTATTGTTCTTTGAGAATGCCACATCTGAAAATGAGTATTCCAAATCTTGCTCATTGTTGGTTGTTATAGTGATGGAAAATTGAGCTCCTGAAGAGCCTCATTGATCTCCTCTAACAAATAACCTTTGGTCTACATTGATGGAAGCAATCTTGAAGGAGTAGACATTCCATCTTCTTCAACTTCTCTTGTTTGGCTCGGTGAAAAATATGAATTATCCATTATAATTTTGTGCAATATTTATATGGCTTCCACATTATGTGCACATGCTTTGCATTTGTTGGTGTGACCATGAATTTATTTGACATCTCCTTATTGGAAATCATGTTGGTAAGTATAGGAGGTGCTTTGAGGAATATTATGTATCTTGTACCATGATTTATTACAAATAATATCACCATTAAACCTCATGTCCTTTACTTTCCTAATAGTGGGAGGTAGGGCATGGACATGGCTCTTTGGCATGATTGTGTTAGCTTTCATAAGGTAGTTTTTCGTCTAACACAACCACATTGTCACCGATCACATTGCACTGTGATGGAAATATAGCTGGAGTTAGCTTTCATCCTTAATCATTACATGATGAGTGAAATCTAATGTGTGTTAGCTTTCATAATATAGTTTTCCAACTAGCACAACAACATTGTCATCAATCGTAATGCACCATGATAGAAATCTAGCTAGAGTTAGCTTTCATTCTTAAAACATTACACAGTCAATAAAGCTAATGTCTGTTAGCTTTCATAAGGTAGTTTTCCATCTAACAAACCCACATTGTTATCAAATACACTAGACCATTATTGAAATCTAGCTAGAGTTAGATTTCCTTCTAAGAACATGGCACTATAAGGGAAAGCTTATGTGTGTTATCCCATTACACCATGATGAAAATCTAGCTAGAGTTAGCTTTAATTTTAACAACATGCCACAATGAGTGAAAGCTAATGTGTGTTATATTTCATAAGGTATTTTTACATGTAACACAACCACATTTCTATCAAGCACATTGCACTATGTTGGAAATGTAGCTAGAGTTAGCTTTCATCCTCAAATTGTTGGACGAAGAGTGAAATCTAATGTGTATAATATTTCATAATGTATTTTTCCATCTACCACAATCACACTGTCATCAATCAAAATACACGATGATGGAAATCTAGATGGAGTTAGCTTTTGTTCTTACGGTGAGTAAAGCTATTGTTTGTTATCCTTAATAACATAATTTTCTATTTAATACAGCCACATTGTCATCAAATACATTTCATCATGATGGAAATCTAACTAGAGTTACCTTTCCTTCTAACAACATGAAACTATGAGGAAAAGCTTATGTGTGTTAGTTCATTACACCATGATGGAAATCTAGCTAGAGTTAGCTTTCATTTTAATAACATGGCACAGCGAGTGAAAGATAATGTGTGTTAGCCTTTATAAGGTAGTTTTCCATGTAAGATAAACACATTGTCATCAATTAGATTGCACTGTGTTGAAAATATAATGTGTGTAAGCTTTCATAGTGTAGCTTTCCATCTAGCACAACCACATTGCCATCCATCACAATGCACCATGATGGAAATCTAGCTGGAGTTATCTTTTGTTCTTAAAACATTGCACGGTGAGTAAAAGCTATTGTATGTTAGCTTTCATAAGATATTTTTCCATTTAACACTACCAAATTGTCATCAAATACATTATGGTATTATGCAAAATATAATTGGAGTTAGCTTTCCTTCTAGCATGGCACTATGAGCGAAAGATTATGTGTGTTAGCTCATTACACCATTATGAAAGTCTAGTTGTAGTTAGTTTTATTTTTAACAACATGGCACGATGATTGAACTTATCATTACCAAGTGGTTTTGTCATTATGTCAATAGTTTTCTTTGTTGTCGGACAATAATAAAGGAAAATGTCTTGATTATCAACCAACTATCTCATATAATTGTCATGAACATCAATATGCTTAGTTATGGTATAATAGAGTAAATTTTTTTCCATTTTCAGAGCACTCTTATTGTTGCATAAAATTGAGGTTACCACTGCTTGGTCAAGTTGAAGAACGACCAATATTCCTCGTAACCACATTTCCTCACAACCTGTAATGAAGTTTGCCTTGTATTTTATGTGAATGGAGGATAATGAAACTGTAGGTTGTAGCTTACTTTTCCATGAAATTGCCTTCCAGAACCAAGAGTGAACATATAACCTATTTCTGGATTTCTTGTATCAACTAATCGAGCCCAATTGAAATCAATATGCTCTGCTATCATGGAGTCAACAGATCTCTGATATAGAATGCCAAAGTAAAGGATCCCTTTGAATGTTGATGGACTCATTTTGCAACTTGCTAATGTAACTCTTCAGGATTAGACATGAATTGAGAAAGAGACAAAGAACTGTAAAACATATATCCGATTGGGTGGTAGTAAGACAAATCAAACTACTAACCAAATTCCAATACAATGACTCGTTGACTAGTGGTGAGCCCATGTAAGTTGAGAGTTTTATGCCAACTTCCATAGGTTTAGATGTAGGATTACATTCAGTCATTCTGAATTTTTTGAAGAGTGCTTTGGCATAGTTGACCTGTGATAAAAAGATAGTGTGCTTAGATTGAAAAAATTCTACACCTCAACAATAATGAAGCATGCTTTAATCAGTAATTTCAAAATTTGATCAAATATCAAATTTCACCTGTTGAATCTTTTTGGCACTCATTGTGATGGGAATACCATCAACATAGAAAAAGTAAAATCACAATATCATCATCATTATTTTTGATGTATCAAGTGGGTTCATAATATGTTTTTCTAATTCTATAATCTCTATGGTATTGATCAAGTTTGAAATACCAGGCTTGAGGAGCCTGCTTGAGTCCATACAAGGACTTTACCTACCAACAAACCAGATGTTTATTTCCAAAAAAAGAAACCCTTGCGATTACATGAAGCCGCTTTTAAGATCCATTTGTATATATTCCATCCAGAATGAGCATAAATGGAGATAACCAGTCGAAAATTTACCATTTTGCATTGTGGGGACAAAGGTTTCTTCACAGTCCAACCCTTCATCTTGTGGATATACTTTGGAGACAAGACAAGCTTTGTATTTGCATAAAGAATCGTCTAATTTATATTTGACATTAAAAATCCATTTACAACCAATTTCTTTCTTACCTAGAGGCAATGTTGACAACACCCAAGTCTTGTTTTTCATCTGTGCATCATATTCCACTTTAATGGAAACATCCATTTCAAGTTTTCCCTTGGGATATTCAAATGTTCTAGGGTCAAATACCTAGCACGAAAAAAAAAATAGAAGTTAGAGAAAAAATTACCTACTCACTGCCTTGCACAATTTGTTGCCTTAATCATATAGTCTGTCCTTCTAGTGCTTTTGGAAACTCATCTTCTCAATATCCTTCCATCATGGTAATTTTCCACTTCCATTTCCTTTGTTTTCCCTCCTGATCTTGTTGTGAAGATCAAGAATTCCTCTCTATTGTGAATATTGAGAATCCCCCTCTTCTTCACCAAACCCCACCTTGGAACTTGACTATTCTAGTGTCTGCGACTCTGAGTCGTATTTGATTTCAACACTAGAACTTTTTCTTGAATGAGAAACAATTTCCCATACACTACTTAGTACTATCCATAGATTTAGTATTATCACAAAAGAATGATATTTTGTCATCTACAACATCTCTATTGATCACAATTTTTTTTGTAGAGACATCCAGTTATTCCTTAGGAACCTTTTTCCTTGGGAATATTTGCAAAAGCAATAAAACTAAAAATACCAAAATCTCTTACAAAAGGTTTTCTGCCTAACCATGAATCCTTACGAGTGATATCCTACAAATGTTTACAATGAGTTTTATTAAGGATGGAAATCACAACATTCACTGCTTTTTCCCAGTATAGTTATGGTACATCTTGGTTGTGCACCATGCACATTGCCATCTCCACAACTATCCTGTTCCTCCTTTCCATGACTCTATTTTGTTGTGGAGTGTAGTGGTATACCATTTATGTATACCTTCTCTTTTGAAAAAATTATTTCAACTAAGTTGAAACAAACTCACCTCCACTATCAGATCCTAAAGCTTTGAGTTGTTTACTTGTTTGTTTCTCTACAAAATATTTTCATGTTACAAAATTTGAACAACAATTTTAATTGTTATTCATAAAAAACACCCTCATTTTCCTCAAGTAGTCATAAACAAGTAGTAAGAAATACTTAGCTCCAGATATTGTAGGTGTTTTCATTGGACCATGCAAGTCAACATGTACTAGGTCAAAAACTCCTTTTGATTTCCATGGTTTATTGTGAGTATCAAATTAACACTACTACATTTCGACCAAAAATTCGATGGCAGTATTGTCAGATTTTTGACACTTCCCTGTCGCATGTATGACACTATAATTTTTTTTAAGAGTCAGTGGCCTATCGTCGGTTATCCGACATCTTTCCAATCCGTCTCTTAAGCGAGACTGTAGTTTACTATCGGTTAAATGTACAGCGTCAGTTAAGCGACATCATTTCTTCAACGGTAGTGAAATTTTTTTAAGAAAATAACCTTCATGCCGTCAGTTAAGCGACAGAATGGCCGTTGAATAAGCGATGGTAGTAAATTTAAAAAAAAAAAATAACCTTCATGCCGTTGGTTAAGCGATGAAAATAAACTGTAATCGTTGGGTATGTGACATGAATAACCGTTGCTTGAGAGACGGATATAAACAGGAAGCGTCGGATAAGCGACATGGAGAACCATCGCTTAAGCGACGGCAATGAAATTTAAAAAAAAAAATGTTTGCAAATTGGGTATATTTATAACAGGGGTAGATTCCAAAATGTTGGGATTCTAGTCATACATGAAAGAAAAATGCAACTAATAAATAGTCTCACAACTGATAGGAAACATAAGTCCACCATGAAAGCTAGGCGACGTAATTGATTAGCATAAACCATTCCATTAGTGAAGAAAAGTATTATACATGGCAGAAACTGAAGTAAATGGTTACTGAACATCAAGTCCCATGAATAATAAAATGGATTGCATGATATCTATATTACGGGATAGACAGAGAGTTCATTGAAAGTGCACTCTTACAATCAACCATACAAATGTGCATTCTTCAATATTGATACATGAAAATCCTCAACAAAAATTAAAAAATCTACTTTCCTCAAAATGAGGGATGAGTTCATATAACAATTATGCTTTAATTACTAATTTCTGTGTCTCTCTTCTCACAAGGTCTGATCATTAGGATGTACACCCAATAATAGTGTTTGGAACAGGACCATTGGGGCTGTGGCAAGTGTCCTCTGTGATATATGTTAACTCTACTCTCTATTGGTATTGACATAGATGAGGGATAATGAGATTATGTTAAATATTCCACTGTGACCACCTTGTTGCACATGATTCCTGCATGTCAAGTCTCCTAGACAGAATCTATGAACTAAGCTTGAAGGTGATACTCGGGAAATGCCTAGATTTGGGTGGTAAAGCATCTAATTGTAATCTTGAACTATCATTAAAAGATAATTACTTCCAATTCTGTATCTATGTTTTTCTGGGTGTTTATTGTTGTTGAGTTCAAGTTCTATTTACATTTACAACATGAATAGATAAGTAAAGACACGTGTAAAGTCTTAATTTAGTAGATCAACCGACATTGTTCCGGAAAGTAGATGAAGGGAGCTAGACTCATTGTTAACTTGTGTACTTTCTGTTTGTCATTCATGTAGTAAAAGACACCAAAATGGATTATTTTTGCTATCAATGATTCTTGGTCTTCAATACCATCTCTTGAGTTTCTATTTTTATTGTTTTCTCTGAAATCGCCTACCTCTATATGCAGTTTTCTCTACCATGACTACACGTTTGAGCTGCTGTACAACATTTCTTTTAGCTAAAATTCTAAATCTTTCAACCAAGCTGATTAAGCTAAGTTGTTCGTAAAGTTTGAAAGTCATTCATCTGCTACTTGTCATTATTCTACATTACAGCTGCAAGTATTAGCCACTCCCTCATTTGGCCTTGGTCTCTAGCTCCAACACACCTTGACATTTGCTCTTACTATTTGTCATGGTTTTATTCTGCACTTATTTTGTACTCCCATTGGCCGGATACTTGGTGCTTTTTCTATTAGTATTTATGCTTTTTAGCTTTTGATATAGTGGCAATTGGAGATGCTTTCACACTCCCTCTCTCTATTATTGAGTACTGTTGACCTACTATTGTGGTCATTCATTGGACCTTAGTAAAATTGTCTTATCGTATGTTATTATCTTCTATTTTATTGGGACAAGGTATAGGTTGACATGCTTTGAATTTGATATTGTGTCTTACAAAAGGTTGTGTTCCTTTTGCTAATCCTTGTGGTAAATTTTATTATTCTGCTTCACTAGTGACCATCACCTAATAATAGCTCAGGATCCAAGTTTTATATAATTATATTAGTGTCATCATGCACTCTGTCGGCACTTACAAGTGTTCTATTGGTGTTTCCAGAACCTTTATTCAATCATATCGGTTAAATATTGAAATGAAGTTTTTTTAACGATCATTTAATACACCAATACCCTATACTAGCAAAATAACCATAATAGATTAATTTCCTAATTGTTCCTAACTGTCATTTTAAAAAAGACTAGAAAGTCCGGCAATGACACTATCCTAATCACTAAATTTTTAAATGTGGCATTGTGGTTCTATAATGTCTACTGCAAACTTAATATTAACCATTATCATCAATGTTCCTACAACCTTTGTTACTTTTACAAGTGTTTCATATCAATACGTGCAAACAACACCTGGGCCTGTTATGGGAATTTTTTAAAATAACGCTAGTACTTCTTACAGTGACAAGAGCAATGGTTTAGAATGGCCAAGGACAATAATGCTTTTGGAAAAATTTAAACTTTGGGGAAAATATTAGTAACATGCCTACTCCACTAACCAACCGTGATCCCAACATCTGCTACATGTTTTCTTAAAGTACCCCATGAGGTAACTTCAGTAAGTTTCAGAAAATAACTTCGATTTATCATACTAAATAGTACTGAATATAGAGTTTTCTATGGTAAGGGAAACAAAATTATAAAGTAATTTATCTTAACTTTAACTTCCTGAACAAAGTGGCTGAAGCTAGTGCCAAATGCCCCTTAAATCTGGTGTGTTTGAATGAATTGTAGTCTATGTTCCACAAAATATCTAGGCCCGTAAAACAGTTGATTTAGATTCTATTACATGTACTGTTTGCATTGCATAGTGTATCCTTTAAAAGTAGTCTGTCATTAAAATTTGGTTTGATAATTACATCAGACAAATTTGATTTGCTTCAAACTCAGTTCAGATAATAATCAATTTATAATTTTATATCCATATGTAACATCAAATTACTCCTAGGCATATAGACATTGCTATTGTATGATAAGACAAAGTAACTTAGTTCTATGCTCTGAGAAGTTCTGACCAGGGAACTCCTTTAAATGTGCATAAATCAATACCTCTGTTAGTTAGAAATTTATTCTGAAACAGGAGATGTTAACAGTATGTGTTATATTTTCTTCTTTATAGAATGTAAAATAAAAATTTGATCCTGAATCTTTCAGGATTAGGTTTGAAGGGATGAAAGTAGGTACCTGTATATGTTGATCCATTTTACATTGAGATGGCCAAATGGATTCACTTATCAATAAATCCCATGTATATGTAACAAACTGGAAGAGATATATCAGCTTGTAAGACTGTTCATGTATTTGCAACATGACATACTTTTCAAGTTGGACTAAGCATCCTGCCATTGCATTGTATTATTGAAGCCTGGATTATTATGAAGACGAGCATTGGTTGCTTCAAACCTACTCTAGACAAGAATCAATTTCCACAAATAGCATTAAATATTTACTCTGTTCATACTGTGTCTCAAGAAAGAGAATAGATTCTGCATTTAGATCAAAGTCATCCTCTTTCTAGAATCTAATGCACTATATTCGTAACTAATCGCAGTTCTAATGTATGTTTGATACTAGAAAAGAAAATTCTATCCATCAAAAGATGAAGATCTATTGTGATTGATGCATTTGTGAATAAATGAATACCAATTACCACAAGAAATACAGAAAGAAATGGACAGGAAAATTCTCATTGTACTTTGAACAAAAAACCCAATACATTACAGAGGATGTTTAATGACTATCATATCTTATCAGAACAAGTATACCCCATGATCTAGCTAAAATATGCACTGATTTGCTTGGTCTAAGCACACATCACAGCTTGTAAGGGCCAAATGAAGACTGATACCATCAGTTCATCCTTTGTTGGTTACTAACTAGTAAAATTCCCAGAAATCAATGAGTACCTGGTATTCGATCATGTCAGAAGGCCAGTTCAAAAATGTACAATGCAGTTTCCTTATCAGCTCGTGTTAGTAATTTGCAACCATTAGCTTAACCAATAATCCCCACAAGAACACTGTCCATCAGGTTTTACTAAGTTGACTTCCATAGGTTTACAAATGACCGTGGATCGATTTGAGCTACTAATAAAAAACAAAAGACCAAACTCTAATGATGTGTACTCTGCCTTGATGTATTTACAGATAGCAAGGAAATGTATAAATAGCTACACAGAAGACTGTAGATGATCCATCTATGAAGGATTGGCGTGGAGGTCGTGGTGCTGGACAGAATATCATTCCGAGCTCAACTGGTGCTGCAAAGGTGTGCATATCTGACTAAATGTTGAGGGCATGCACGCATAGTGATTGCAATGTTCGTTATGTGTTTCATGGACATTTAAATATGTGGATATGAACATGATAAGATTGCTCTATATATCAGTGGCTATTTATTGGGTACTGATGCTATGGACATGGCTCCAATTTATACACATGCCATTGTTTGGATATGTTTGTTTCCATTGTTTCATGGGAACCTGTCCCCCTACCCTATAAGATGTATCCTCTGTCCCCAAGGTATTGGTGTCTGGTTGCAGGGGAGAGTCCTAATTATACAATGTAGTGGGATAGAATGCTGTGAAGTATGTATTTTACCCTGTATTTACTCTTTTTCATGGTTTGCAAACAAAGTGTTTTGTATTTATTGTTATATAATTGCTCTTCTATTGCGTTGTATGATGATGTATCATGGTTTATGTTTTCTGTTTTTTTATTTATTTAAAGAATTGTTGTTTGCCACCCCCAGTTTGGTGTGCCTTCCAACCATCCCCATATTTTTAATTATTTTTTATTTTAATTTGGTGTGACCCTAAGCTGGGGCCAGCTCCAGTGATGGAAAAAATGATTTGACCACAACCAAGCTTGATTGACTCTGGACACCCCTTGGGGTAGTCCCACCCTCCCTTAACCTCTTCCCATGAGATTTGAACTCTAGCCATGACTTGATGGAGACTAGACCTCACACAAACCAATTGACTTGAACCTTATGATAGTCATCCCCTTATCTTGTTATAATATAGTGTATCATGAATGTAATATTAATTCAATATACATTAGTATCTCCTCACTGTGGTAGGTTTCTAGTTAGTCAATTTAGTTTTATAGCGTCCATATCAGTAGAACTAAAGAACTGAATGAGATTTGCTTGTAGGGCTTACATTAAATAATAGTGGATATGAAAGGACATCTAGGATAACTTTTGGAAATGATATTTTACAGGCTATTGGAAAGGTCCTTCCAGAGTTAAATGGAAATCTAACTGGCATGGCTTTCCCTTTCCCAACACCTAATGTTTCAGTTGTGGATCTGACATGTCGCCTTACGAAACCAACATCTTACGATGAAGCATGCTTGAAAATGATGTATAACAGCTAAGTCAACTTCCAACGACCCAAAAATCAACAAAAGTTCATTTACTATTCTGTTTTTTGTCGCATTTTGGAAGCGTGGCAGAATAGGGAAGCTTCCTAAGTGCATGAGCTTATACTTGAAAGATATTTTTTTGTACTTGGCCGGATCACTCTATCAGATATTGATGTTAAGGAAGCTGGTGCTTTTCCATGGAGTCCTGAATTGGGTAGAGACAAGTTGCTTGAAATTGAATACTTCATAAGTTTTAGCATAATTCTACGCCATAATGTTCATTTTGGCCATACAGGGGAGCTATCACATCTGGAAAATATCATTCTCGATATACTGTCTCAGCTTCAAACATTATACAAAGAGCATAGTGTGAAGCAAAGGGGTTGGTTATTCTTAAGGCATAGTGCATGGCTGTCTTTAATTTTATCATTGCTCTAGGCATGTCTATGGAAAGTGTCTATGAGAAATATCCCAGTTTCAAGAGAGGACACATTTTGGATAGAGCAAAGGTAGAGCTGCAAAAATTGCTTTAAGTGAACCTAGGTTTGGAAGATTCAAAATATTGTACTACTCTGTATCAGAAGTGCATAGCCAATAGCATTTTTGAGCTTACACAAATCACTAAGACCATCTGAGACTCATCTTCCAAAGGCCTGATACAAGGATACGTTTAAAAGGAACAAATTCTCACAAAATGACAAGACATGGGCATGGAGAACATTAACTTCCAAAGGTAGATTGCAAGAACCCAACAATGCAAGAAGTTGATGTCAACAGAAGTGACAAAAATGCCAAGTCCAAGATAACATGTACAATTTGAGTATAGAAAATCACAACAGAAAAAAACTCATCTTGCACAGGCTTGATACAAGGATACTTTTAAAAGTAACAATTGTTCACAAATCAACAGAACCTAAACTTCCAAAAGTAGATCATGAGAACCAAAAGAATGTAAATCAACATTACAATAGATTGATGTCCACAAAGGTGACAAAATGTGATGTTGTTGATGTCATGTCCCAATGACGAGTAACAGTCAATGACATGTTAACATCTAACACATAAAAGTGTTGACAACACAAATTAATCAAATCACAAAGGGCATAAAGAAGAATTAGGAGCATGGAAACCAGGTTGGAGGTAGAAGCAGTCAAAATTTCTAACACAATTAATCACACACGACAAATAAGAGACAAGGTTGCGAAGGAAATAACACTATTGTTTAACAATATGATTCGTGTTCATCACAATACTAACCTGTACCCATGTTTAACTCCTCTAAGAAGTTCTTGAATACAGAAAGTAGGTTTGGTTATGAAGCTTAAAGAATCAAAGAGAGGACGTAAATTCAAATAGAGTAGGTAAATTTGATGCCTACCCTTTGTAAGTAAAACTCTTAACTTATGGGATGAGATGTGATATGTTATAAATTTGCAATTTCCTAGCAGATCTTATTATGTTGATATCTAAAGGATCATGAAAGGAAACGGAGTGGTAAGCAGCCTATAACTTTGCTTAATGTGGCTACTTGAATCAAACATACAGCTGCCCAAAGTTTTCAACCTGAGCAAACAAGGTTTCTCAAAGGCCATTTCATCCTCGATAATTTTATTACTCCTAGGCAAGTCTTGACTGGGCAAAGGAAGCCTAGTCAAAAGGTCATTATCTAAGGTTTATTTTCACAAGGAATAAAACAACATTTAGTGGGATTCCATCATCAATATGCTCTAATGGCTGGATTCTTGAAGTTTTCTTTACTAAAGCAGTCACAACCATTTCTTCAAATGCCTCTGCTAGTTTGTGTCAATGGATAGCTATTAGCAACATCTCTGCTTCATCATTGCCATTAGATGGGAGTTGCCTCTGGCCCCTTGTTTGTATGTTACTACAGTCAATGCTCTAGGATATCTTCTTGGAGTTGCTGAGTTCTGGAAAAAATTTGGGGAACTCACTTCTTGCTGATGAGTAGTTACTTAACATCCATTTTGGTGATGACTCAGTTCTCACTCCAAACATATCTTGTAACTCAGTTAAAGGTAGAAAGCAATTTGTTGCCTTGACATTTTTGCAAAAGATGCTAGTGCTATTACGAGAGAGGAAAGTATGGGCATTCATCATAGAGAAAGAAGGATTTCAAGTGTGGCTTAACATCAAACAAAAACAAATCCAACCATAATTCCCTTTTGAAATTTTATGTACCTGCAAACATTATTTGGGATCAAGTTTTGCACAAAATGGAAAAAAAGCTTCAACAATGGGCATGCAAAGATGTTCAATTTGCAATCCAAATCATCATCATGGTTAGAAACCTGGCTACAAGTTGTGTTTTAACTCTTCTTGTTTATTTCCTAGTGCAGGATACTAGCAGTAGAAAATTCTTCTTTGACCCTTTCTCTGGGGGGAAGCGGCAGGGTGGAAAAAAGGGATAGTCAGTTTCCTGGGACCTCTAATTGTCTATAAAGTATGGAAGGACTGGGATGACAGATATTAGTATTTGAGGGATTGTGTTAGTAGCAAAATAGGTCATCAGATCCATAAGCAGAAATTGGATAGGATAGATACTTGTCTACAATTACATACGGAATGTTACACATGTACAAGGTATACTCAAGTGATATGAACTTTCATAGTGAGATCAAATATTTTTAAATATCTGATTCATGTATAGTAGATGTGACAAGCATGGAAGTGTCCTACATACTTTTACTGTAATTTGCAAGATGATCCCCAATGAATAATTGTTTTACTCAATTTTGAATGCTCAAGGCTACAATGTTCTCTAAAAATGACTTCAAAATCTACTAACATGGTGAGTTAGGAGGTGTCATGGTATCTAGAAGTCTCACTCTTATTTTAAGACAAGTACTTGGGTTTTTAGTCACTACTAACATCCTAGAGCTACATTACACTACATTTAAAGTTACCAAATCATTTTGGGGTTGGGTTGTATTGTTCCTTCTGTTTCTCCCCTCCAACAAAAATAGGTTTGAGAACAATGGATGAAGTGACAGCTATTACGGAGCAAGTGGGATGTGATCAGACTGATGCATTGGATAAAGAACTGTGTGTATCACTGCCACATGTAACAAATTAAATGGATCATCAAATTCCATCAATACCCTATTCCAAGAGCTTTCTTAACAACTTCCTCTACTTCTCATCACTAGATGAAGCTTAATTTTACAATAACTAAGCATTGTTGCATGTCATGGCATACAGCCCAAGGCTTGCCACTTCAATAGATCAAGCTATCCTAGTCCTGCCCATGTGTATGGAACTCCACTCTGTCTGCTAGTTGTGAATAAGACAAACATAATAGGACAAAAATCTTCCATCTTTCCCCTCAAACATTTATCCTTGGGATCACCAAACCAAATATGCAAGAAAAAACCTACCTTAAACATGTTTATTATAAGCAATTCAATTCTCAAAGAGGTCAAAAGACTCTTTTCCTTAATGTCAAATATTTTATTCCATAATGTAATCGTAAACACCAAATCAGTGAAAATTTTCTTACCCTTGCTTTGCTTCGATGTCTCTGCTGAAGTCAATGTTGGGTTCACAATCCAGCACTAAGGATGGAACCTGAAGTTGACATGTTTTCATTAGAAGCATACAATTAGCATCATAAAATATATAGCAGCGCTAGATTCCAAGCTAATTATGAATATTCCATAGATCAGTATTTGGCCTACCTTCTGAATACTGGCATGTACATGTTCTCCTTGCAAAAGAAATGTGCAATCCCTGATCTCAGGGTGTAGAGACCTATCCATATCAAGAGGTAACTGGCTCACAGACAACAACCCCCTATTTCCACATTGGCATGTTCACATAGACTCTTTACCTCATCCTCGAATAAATATTTGCATTCCAAGAGTTGATCTATCTGTCTATCCAAATCAGCATACGAAGGCATATCTGATCCCAAGTGGATCTAGCACCAACCAATCTCTATGTTAACAAATCAAAAATCTCTCCTTGCCTCTTCTCCAAACGCTCCAAAATGCAATAGCCAGCTAGAGTCAAAACCCTCAACTAACTATAGAAATCTCCAGATCTCCCAAAAGCCCAATCCGTTTTCCAAAATTCAAAACCCTACCACTTGCTAAATAATCAGAAGAGAAAGTTTAATCACCATTCTGAGAAAAACCTACCTTTCATATAAGCATTCCACTACTGTAAATGCAATCGGATCCACAATAGGTGCCCTCATTACCGGCCCTCTGTCGCTATCATTATGTATATGTACCAGAAATATACAATAAGATTTAATCCAAAACATCAAAAGCTAGAATTACCAGGTCGGAATTTTATTGTGTATGCCTGCACATCAAATCGTTTTACCTAATTTCGCCCTGAAATTCTTCTGATCTCTTGCCCCCTTCCCTCTGTGTTTTTCACTCACACAAATTTGAAATCATCTTTCCAAACTAAATGAAATTCACTCTAATGACGGATAGATTGCAGACAAATTACATCACGATGTGCCCAGTTGTTACATACTCAATTTGTTATATTATATCATAGTTTGGGATTTCACAATGTTATATTTTATGTGATATTTTCATATATTTTAATAAATAAATTATCCTTGAACACCCCCTAAAAGGAACCTAAACTTCAATTAGGTTGAATATTTTTAGGTAATAAATAAAGACCAATAACACCTACCCACGAAGGCATGTCTCCAATTTGAAATCAATTTTTTTCTAGGCAGGATAGTTTCCACTCACTCAAGGTGCCGTCGCTTAAGCGACGCTTATGGCCACTTTTTCAAAAAAAAAAAATTATCTTTGTGATTTTTGGTAGGTTTAAAAAAAGAAATCCACGTGTCGTTGGATTTTTCCGTCGGATTTTGGATCGAAATGTAGTAGTGGAAAGTCAATTCTATTTTCATAACTGACAGCCTGCACATATCTAACAATCCTGCACATACCTCTAATAATTATGAATGGATGGAAGACCATCCACCATATTAGTCTTATTAAGTACAGATAAATATGGATAACTTAGGTGTCCATACCTTTCTTCCAGAGTACATTTGTATTATCTACCATATCCAGTGCACGTGCCTTTGTATTTTTTAGATCAACTAGTCTTTAAAACCCTTTTTCACCAATACAAACTACAGTTACCTTGTTATAACGACAGTAGTGACCATTTATTTGCTTCCTTGAAAATTTACAAAAAGATTAGGGTTCCTAGTTATCTAACTAATAGATGCGATTTTTTCTCATGTTAGGAACATATAGAACAATTTTTAACAACCTCCCTTAAATTATTGTTCAATATGACATGAACAACCTCACATCCTCTAACTAGTGAGTCCATCCATCACCCAAAGCAATAGATTCACTATTACTCTTATCTTCAATGAAATTTACATACCCGTTTCTGTGATACTTGTAGTGGTGAGATGCACCTAAGTTGAATACTAGGCTATAGACTTAGTTGATTGATTATGTAATGCTACAAATGAAAAATCACCCACTTCCTCTTCTTCACCTCTTTTGGAAACATTTGCATGCCTTGATTTCATTTGACCACGTGCTGAGTCATATTTTTGTTTTGGCAATATCTCTTGAGTGGTCCAGGATTATGGCAGTAATAACATCTAAATTTGTTCTCTTTGATACATTGCTAGCATTTTTTTGTTTGTGTTTTCCTTTGAACTTTGCACTAAATGCACTCATTATAGTGGATGGAGTCGATGCTTCTATCTGATCTAGCCTCCTTTCCTTCTATACAAAAAAGTGTTAATAACTTCTCAAATGTAAGTTGTTGGTTCTCTGCAAGTATATGTAAGGAGCCAACAAATTAATCAAAAAATGGTGGCAAAGTTTGCATCAACAAAGAAACCATATCCTCATCATCCACTGGAATCTTAATAGAAAAAAACTATCATTAATATCCTTCAAGTACAATAAATATTTAGAGACTGATTCTCCTTCCTGCAACTTGGTGGAAACGTTAAAACAAAAGATTTTTAAAATACAATGACCACCCAAATTCTAATGTTTCATACTTATTTTCGAGATTTATCAACAATACATGTGATACAATGGAAGTGCTTACTTTTGGAACTAATGTGTATGCAACTGACAGTTTGAGAAGCATAAGTGCGTCTTTATGTCTTTTATCATAGTTTTCAAGATAATTTATTGGTTTGTATTCTTTACTTAAGACGTTTTGTTCAAGATCTCTAAATTCAATAATGGTTAGTATCTTATGACTCCACAAACTGCAATTCTTTCCATTCATTTTTTCACACTTAGAAAAGAGTAAATGATGCTAACTAGCCATTACTAATACAAATCAAAGAGTGAAGACTACAATTTAGGACAATCTTACTACCACTGAGACTACACCATCCAACCAGTTTAGAAAACCTCCTTCATGTTGACAGCATATTTTGAATTTCCATGTAATGGCTGGGAAATACTTCCACTCTCCAATTCGCAACAGGTCATCAATCCTTTACACAATAGTTTCATGGTCAATACCCAGGTGGTGCTTGATCCTTGATGAGCTTACTTTTATCATGCGGCTACACCATAATATCACAGATGTTGGCCCAATGAAAACTCCTCAATTTAGCAGCATATCCGTTCACATCAGCTTTGAATATATACTTGCCTATATCGATATTACAGTAATCATATTTTGTGAAGTTCAAAGTCTACCATCAATAGTAGAAATTCCAAAAAATGAAAAAAAATCGTAAATATTTTCCCATGCTTTCATAGCTTTTAATATGCACCATGAGAGTCATACACGAGCTGCATACATGCAATAATATTTAACCACGATTCCAGTCACTACAGGTGCAATGATCTCTTGGCACATCATGTGAATTGCATCACAAAAATGTAATCACATATAGAGACCAAAAAAAAGAGATAAACTTAATTTGATTTAAGAATAACTTTGGCACGATACGCATGTCTCATTACAGTACTAAGGGGATTTTGAGAAAATAGATCTTACTGTAGCCTAGCTTCTCAAATTTATTTATACATTGTCACAGTATATAGACATAAAAGAAAGAAAGACAAGAAATAGTACAAGTTCAACATAAAATTTTCTATAAGGTACAAGAGACAAGAAATAGTACAAGTTCAACATAAAATTTTCTATAAGGTACAAGTTTATGAGGGAAAGATAGCATTGTGAAAGGAATGAAAACTAGATGGCATTAAATATGCTAGGTGGCATTGTACAACAAGTTTAATATTTCAAATGAACCCTAGCTCTCAAATTTTGGATATCATTTTTTCCTCAATCATTTTCCTCTTCTTCAATGGCTTATACTATACTCTATCATTCATAATTGTATTATTAGTCTGTTATTTTTACTTTTTATATTTTTCTGGTAAAGTTGTCAAGCAAATATTAAGGCAAGCCAACCAATGACAAATGATAATAAGCTAGGAAGCAGGACAAACCCTCTAGAATTAAGTGGGGTTTTTGGGACAAATGATAATAAGGGAGGAAACATGTACATCCTATAGAAATTTTATGTTGCTTTGTGACACGTACCCGTGATTTTGAAGTTAGTGTTTTTTGTTAGAGATGATCCTCTAGGAACGTAATGATTTTCATAATAGAAGTATTTACTGAAACTTTATTACCAACTGATTGTGTGTGCAACATAAGTTGTTTTTTCTCTAAGGAATTTTAGAATAGTTTGATTTAGAGTGTGTTGTTGTTTTTTAAATTGTGATAGCAGCAAGGTTGTCAATCAACAAGTCTTAACAATAAGTAGTAAAATCAGATTTGTATGGTGTGTTTAATAGTGTTTTAAATATCTCCAATTTCTCCCAATATTTCTAGTTTCCTGAGTTTTTCAGGTTGCCAACGTTTCCGATATTTTTCACATTTCTCACATCCAAATTTATGCTTGCTAATAATTTCCCTAATATTTATGATAAGTTTGTTTCTAGACCCTCAGCAGTATCTTCCATAAAAAAAATTTGCAACATTAACTCCATACTCTTTTATGCATATTATGTTGGAAGGCAATCAAAGGTTTCATGGTAAAACTTTTACTATGTGGAGAAAGCAGATGCTTGTGATTTTTTTAATATAGTGCCAAGACAAAAAATTCTTGGGATAGGAGTTTCAAAACATAGCAGATGAGGATAACCATGTTAAGAATGATACAAAGAACCAGGAGTCTATGATGTTAGTCAAACTCTCATTGAACAATGGTATGTTCACTTAAGTGCAATATAGTGATGATGCTTTCAAAATTTTGGGTCATTAAAGTTTAAACATTGGTGAAATATCATATATATATTCAAATCTTTTTTCATAAATAATTTCATGTTTTCAATTAAGATTGAGGAAAAAGAATCTCTTCAAGATTACTTCTTCAAAATCTAAGAATTTAGAAAACTTGAAAGCAATTGATAGAAAATCTTAAAAAGAAGATATGGCTTGATAATGACATTGAAGAGCCTATAACCTTCATATGAATAATTTGTTGTAACCTTAAATATAACTTCTAGATATGTTGATCCGACCTTTGACTATTGAGTAATAGGTGGAAGAAGCAGTTCGATAGTAGCAGTGTGAATGCAAATCAGAAGTGGCCTTAAAAGCACAGTTCAAAGGAAAAGGCAAGGATAAAGATAGCAGCAAGAGTGTTCATTAATATACTCAGAAACGTCGAAAAGGTATAAGTATTTTTATTGCGACAAGATAGGAAATAAGACCAATTATGTTTGAAAAGTGGTGGACAAAAATCACACCCATGGGCATTCTTCCTAACATCAGTTTATTAGTCTAGGAAGAAATAAGCCAGTGTAGTTGAACGTAAAGAGGAACAAGAATTTTATGTGTTTGTAAAAAGCAATAAAGGAGTCATTGGGAACAAAATATACTGGTAAATTGATTCAAGTTTCTCACAACATTTTACCAATTACAAAGATTGGTATATTGATTTTGTTGAGGACAAATCCAACTCTAATTCTGTATTCGAGTGGTGGAGAAAATGCAGAGTTGAGAAGTGGGCAAGTTCAAATGAGAGGTAAGGGGTTTCAACTTTCTATTTATGATGATGTCCTTGGTTCACAGAAAAATTTATTTTTTGTTGGTTGGATAATGAAGCATAACCCATAGTTCAATTATTTTTTGTTAGCATAGTCTACAGTTTCAATTATTCTATGTTAGATGGTGTAATGTTATTTTCTATTAGTTGTTGAATTCCCTTGCTAGGATGAAAGAAATCAAATGAAAATATATTAAAAAATATTGTGAAAGAGACCAACTGTAATAAAGACATAACCCAATTAGAAAAGTTCAAATGAAACAATGTCTTTAAAAGCATGATCCTACTATACATCCAACAAACCCTATCATGTGCCTTGAATAAATCAAATTTTAGAACAAAATCAAGAATCCTATGGACTTTAATGGGTTGATTAATCTCATATTAAATATCGATAGAATCATTGATTTGATGACCGAGCATAAAACAAAACTACTCGCTGATATGGATTTCACTAAAAAATTTGACTCTATTGGCTATAATCTGAAAAAATATTTTATAAATGAAAACACATAGAGAAATAGGAAGAAAACTCCTCTAGACTAGTGAGGATGTCAAATTTCAGGATAAGGGTAATAAAATTGGT
This sequence comes from Pseudotsuga menziesii, assembly GCA_001517045.1. NCBI lineage: Eukaryota > Viridiplantae > Streptophyta > Pinopsida > Pinales > Pinaceae > Pseudotsuga > Pseudotsuga menziesii. The sequence goes on along the minus strand of LPNX010595768.1, from coordinate 97,731 downwards.
CTTGAAAGCTGCTAAGATCTTACCATTCTAACAATAATTATATTCCTCCACTAACAGTAGAAGATATTTCTCTAATAGGTCATAAAACTATTCTAACGGTAGAAGGTGATATAATAAGTGACATGCTAGATGAAGATAATATTGAAAGTGGTGACAAATTTATCATAAAAGAAAAGTTGATAGGGATAAATACAATGAATGAACTCAAAATGACACATTAAGAATGAATGGGACTCCCACTGGTAAAATTTAGTATTTACATTGACAAATTCCACTCATTATGTCCTTTCAATTTTCAAGTGCATATAAATCTTAAAGAGATCTCTAAGGATTTAGGAGTAAAAACTTCGAGATCTGGTAAATTATTTATTCCATCACTACCTCACTAGTGCGACCAAACAATCCCTTATGATTTGGATAGTGTCATCAGTGCTATTTTTGATATAATATATGAATAAAATTTTAATAGTTGTGGATACAAATTTTAGACTCCAAAGTAAGTGGAAGCTATAAAATACAAAGAAATATTTTTAATGCAACAAAAGAAGATATCTAAATAATAAGATATGTGAATAACGAAAGTAGTTCCTTATTAAAAGGAACTTTAGTCATTAAAGAGGATATATAAATCATAGGATAGTGAATAACGAAAGTAGTTCCTTATTGAAAGGAAGTTTAGTCATTGGGTTGAGGAAAAAAATGAAATTTGCCTTGAAAAAATATAGAGATGGTGGTAGTAGCAATGATCCAAATAGGATTCACATTTATGCAATCCATGCATAAAAAATAGAAGCATAGCAGTAGTATAATACATAGAAGAAGTAGATATTCATAGTATAAGCATTCATATAGATGCAATTCATGAAAAAAACATGGATTTCAAGCTAGAGTCTATCAAAATTGAATCATGTAATCATTATGTTGTCCCAGACAAGGTGGTCCCATTATCCTAGGAGAAGGTCTCTCGATGATGCTCAGAAAAATCAACAAACAGAAGGAAGAATATTGGACCACCTTAAATGTCCAAACTAGGAATGTCAATGACCTTTTTGTTGGGATACCTACCACTTATAGAATTCAAAGGAAGATAGAATATGTGATTTTCCCACCTACATCCCACCCAACACTAGAGATAGAAGAAAACGAGGAAGATAAAACTGAATCCTCTTAGGAAGGATCTTCATAGTCTAGTGGTGCCACTATGGCATCAAAATACAAAGGAGTCTTTATTGAAGATATATTTTCTTGTGTTATTAGAACATTTACTACAAAGTTTGATTTTTACTAGGGTAGTATGTTAGAATCTATACTGGCAAGCCCATTTTGAAAAAGATCGATATATGTTGGATTTGGAACTACTATTGCCAAAGGACAGTTTTGAATTTCCATATTACACTGGAAATTGTGGTAAATGGGACATTCGAGTGTGTTTCAAATCAATTCAGTTACATGTTTTTTTATGAATCAATGAATATTTATGTGAGGATACGAAGTTAAATTACTAGTAGTATCCAAGAGATGGTATAGTTGAAAGAGTTTGGTATGTAAGTATTGCATGGGTACCCTCTATCATGCACATCTTGTAAGATATATTTGTTGTAACATTAAAATGGTGTTCCATTTTCTCTTCACTCTCATGTTTGTGAATGTGTGCATATACTCTTTTAAACCAACAAGATTCAAGTTGTGCACTTCCAGTTTCACTCTAGGTGTTGTTTATAAAAGTGCTATGGCATTATCTTTTCTCCAGAATTGTGGATAATTTTGTATTCTAGCACTTTTGGTTGGATGTTTACATTCATTTCTAACGAAATTTTAGTTAGATATGCATGCTAGATCCCCTTGCTTCTACAATGATTGCTTAAGGGAAATTCTTCTCTTTGATCTAGTTGGGGACAATAAGGAGTGTTGTAACTGTATCCTTGATCCAATTGATTTTGACACATATTTTTTGGCTATAAGTATAAGCTCCAACTATGAAAAATTCTAAATTTGTAAAATTCCTCACCTTGATTTGGTCAATGCTAGCTAAGCCATATTATGTTTTATATAATACTCACCTTGATTTGATCGTGGTGAGAAAGGAATTTTTTGTTGCGGGTTTGCATGTTTCTTCTCACCTTGAGTTAGTTAGGTTTTTGCAAAGAAAAAAAAAATGTTGCTACTTTTGCAAATCAATCCCACCTCCATTGAATTATGTATGCTGGTTTTCAGAAAATATACCTCTGTTTGTATAGGCTAAATTGTACACACCCTGCAATCATTGCAGTCCAACATACCACATTTCACTCAAGCATTTAATTAAAGAGCTTCAGGGCCTTGTCGACAAGCCCATTTTTTGCATATCCTGCAATCATGGTAGTCCATGGCACAACATTCCTTTCATGCATCTTTTGAAAGAGCTCAATAGCCTCATCGAAATACCCATTTTGGGCTTACCCAGTAAACATACTATTCCATGAAACCAAATTTCATTCAGTCATTTTGTCAAACAATTTGCATGCAACTTCTACAAAACCACATTTTGACATACATGTCTACAAAAGAGTTTCCCAGAAAGAAATTGGATTGTAGTTCACTTATTATTATTTCATGAATAAATTCCTTACCATATTTAAAAGCCAACAAACTTGGACAGGATGGGAGAATGCTGGTGAAGGAGAAGGAAATTGGTTGGATGCCCACTCTCCACATTCCATCAAATGGTCATAGGGATTCCTCATGCATCCCACACCTACAACAAGCTGCAATCATGACAGTCCATAACACAATGTTTCACTTTAGCATTCAACCAAAAACCATGTGAACCTCGGCCAAAACTCCTCACTTGGATTATACTAGCAAAACCTTGTTCACTAATAATGTGTTACCAAATTCATATCTTGTGTGAATTATGTGGGAATGAACTTGTTTTCCTTTGGGGTAGAGAATTGTTGTTTAAATAGGACTGCGATAAGATTGCATGAACAAAAGAATCTAGGAGAGTGCCTCAATTTATCACAAGATGTAGAATGCTGAGTCCATCTTTCAAATGGTTTCTCACTCTCAATTTTTTGTAGTCTCGATGCATATCAAAAAAGCAGAAGCATTCAGTTGCATGTCACATTTCAATAGAGGCCTTCATCACTCCCCTTGGTTGTTTTCCTGTAAATGGGCCCCATTGGGGAGATGCTAAGTGAATTCTAACATCAAACTAATCCATAGTTTCACAGAGCAGAGCAAACCAGGTCCCAACCATAATCTTCATGATCATGATCATAAATATTCATAATCATCATTTGGAAAAAAATTGCAAATCACCAATGTAATTTGTTTTCCAAGGTTAGTTTGGGCCTCAGTAAACCCTAATGACCCAATGTTGGATTGAAAACCATATCACCCATGAAGCCATGCAAATCCTATATATTATTTATGTCAACCCATTTCCGATGGCCTTAATCATTTCAAGATCCATTGTGAAAACATTCATGGAAATGATGTGCACAAAGACAATGGGTCTCGGTATGAAAGAAGGAACATTTTGAGAGCTTAGCATAAATATATGTACCCGTTTGGAGTTTACGAATAGATCAATATATAATTAAGTAATAGTTGAACAAACATTTCTAGGTACTTATGAAATAAGGAACAACTGAATGAACTTGTCTAGGTATTTATGAAATTTACCATTTAGGAGATTAATTAATACTATAGGCACATTAGTCAACTTGAAAGGAACCACAACAAACTCGCAATTCTCAAATCAAAATCTAAAATTAGTTTTCATGATATTTTCATCCTTTATTTATAGATTATTATACATCAGGCATAGATCAATATTAAAAAACATTGTGGCCCCTTTAATATAATAAAAAATTCATAGATATAAGGAAATGGATATTGATTATATATGGTGGCCTTAATATTCAACTCTATGTAATCTATACACAACATCTAGGATCCATCTTTCTTCCTCACAAAGATAATCAGTGTTCCCCAAGGTGACATGCTAGGTTGGATCGACTCTAAATCCAAAAAATGCTTCATATTCATATGCAACTAAGGAAATTCAAGCATGGGCATTGAATATGGGAACTTATATATGGTATTTGATTCAATAGATAATACAAAATCACAATTGCGAGGAATTCCATGCAACTCTTCATGAAACATCTAGAAATTATGACAAAATGGGATATTGAGTCAAAACTATGCCACCACAATATGCATATAGTATCCCTTCTTGGGACTTATTTTCAACTACAATAATGATACAGATTGCAAGGATACAATCATGTTTGTCCCTCTCAAGAATTTTTCCTTCCCTTCATCATCTAAGAAATGAAGTAACTTTCTTATGTAATATAGCACAATAAAATGCACCTCTAACCAATTGATGCCTATCATTACATCATAAGATACCATTGTTAGATAACATTGGGCTATGTGAGTCACATGCACTACAATATACAAATCCATCAATCTAAACCCCTTCTTGACTTTTGAGATCATCTCAATGATGTTAAAATCATATTTCCTAATAGCCACCAAGCCACATCTATACAATGCATTTGGTAAAATAAATCTTTCAGATGTGGTTCTTGGATCAATTAAAATAGAAAGAGTACCATCCTTTATTTTACATGTGATCTCCAAGCATGTTAACAAGTGCACATGGTTGTTCATTTCTATAGGGGTTTGGTGATCTCTCCCAAAATCTCCCACCGTTGTGTAATTCTTAATAAATATAGCTCTAGTGATCTCCCTTTGTAAAATTTCTCAAAATGGGTCGCTCCACATGTCCAATGACCTCCTTTCAAATATGTTCAATGTGTTCTCAGTTGGGAAAGATTAGTTCGAGAACTACTCTATTGAGTATGTTGAGGGAAATAATTATTACGTTGTATGATAAGTATGAATTGTGGTTAGTTAGACCTTGGTTGGTTCTTTATAACCCCCATAATGTTTCCTCCCAGTTCCTCTTTATGACATAAAAAGGATGGTTTGGAACTTCCTCATATCAAATGACTTTGATGTGTTCCTCTAACAACACTTCCTTTGATGGCCATATTCAATTTGTAAAAAATGTGTTCACATTTAGATGAGGATCATGCCTTGGCATCTCTTTGAATTGGGCCTTGTACTATGGTACCATCTAATTGGCTTGATACAACACATTGAAATCATTTAAACAAGACTATAAAAAATCCTTATAAAGTTACCTCTAGCAGAAATGTTCCTTTCATAGGGAAGGAGAGGCCACTTCAACTTAGAGCGAGAGATTCACAATCCTTCCTCGATATTATCATCATTGGAGTTATAAAAGGTGAAGTTGACAAAATTTTAGAGTTCCATGAAAGGAGAGCTAGATGAAAAATTATTGAAGAGAATGGAAATTTTCTCCTCACTTAGGGATTACTCTAGTAATAAAAAAACATGTTGGGCCATATTTCAACTTATGGAGTTAGAACCTAGTCTTGAGACATCCATGATCACACAAGAATTGTCAAAGGAACATTTATGGTAGAGGTAACTTTTTAAGGATTTGTTATAGTCTTGTTTTAATGATATTAATGTGTTGTATCAATCCAATTAGATGGTGCTAGAGTATGAGGCCAAATTTAGAGAGATGCCAAGGCATGCTCCTCATTTAAATACTAAGAAACTAAATATGAACACATTTTTTACAAATTGAATATGACCATCAAGGGAAGTGTTGCTAGAGTAACACATCAAAGTCATTTTCTATGAGGAAGTTCCAAACCATCCTTTTTATGGCATAAAGAGGAACCAAGAGGAAACAATATGGGGGTTATAAAGAACCAACCAAAATGTAATTAACCACCATTCATACTTATCATACAACTTAATAATTATTTCCCTCAACATACTCAATAGAGTAGTTCTTGAACTAATCTTTCCCAGCCGAGAACACATTGAACATATTTAAAAGGAGTTTGTTGGACATGTGGAGCGGCCCATTTTGAGAAATTTTACAAAGGGGGATCACTAGAGCTAGATTCATTAATAATTATACCATGGTGGGAGATGTTGGGAGAGCTCACCAAACCCATATAGCAATGAAAAAACATGTGCACTAGTTAACATCCTTGGAGATCACAAGTAAAAGAAAGGATCTTACTCTTTCTATTCTAATTTATCCAAGAATCACATCTGAGAGATTTATTTTACCAAATGCATTGCATAGACATGGCTTGGTGGCTATTAGGAAATATGATTTTAACATCATTGAGATGACCTCAGGAGTCAAGTAGGTGGTTGGATTGATGGATTTGGATATTGGAGTGCATTTGACTCATAGATCCGAGTGTTAGAAAACAATGGGATCTTATGATGTAATCATAGGGATGGATTGGTTGGAGGTGCATTCGGTTATTCTATATTACATAAGAAAGTTACTTCATTTCTTAGATAATGAATGAAAGTAAAAGGTCTTGATAGGGACAAACATGGTTGTATCCTTGCAATTTGTATGGTTATTGTAGTTGAAAATAAGCCCAAACTTAGGGCTACTAGATGCATATTGTGGTGGCATAATTTTGACTCAGTATCCCAGCATCTTGTCAGAATTTCCAGATGTTTTTATTGAAGATTTGCATGGGCTTACTCCCAATTGTGCTTTGGTGTTATTTGTCGAACCAAAGACCATATGCAAGTTCCCTTATTAAATGCCCATGCTTGAATTTCATTAGTTGCAGATGTATATGAAGAATTGTTTGGATTTAGAGCCGATCCAACCTAGCGTGTCACCTTGGGGAACATCGATTATCTTTGTGAGGAAGAATGATGGATCCTAGATGTTGTGTATAGATTACATAGATTTGAATATTAAGGGCACCATATATAACCAATATCACTTTCCTTATATCTATGAATCTTTTCTTATATTAAAGCGGCCACAATGTTTTTTAGTATTGATCTATGATTGGGATATGATCATCTATAAATAAAGGATGAAAATATCATGAAAATTGATTTTACATTTTGATTTGAGAATTGTGGGTTTGTGGTGGTTCCCTTTTGGTTGACTAATGTGCCTATAGTATTAATGAATCTCATGAATGGTAAATTTTATAAGTACCTAGATAAGTTGCTTCAGTTATTCCTTATTTCATAAGTACCTAGAAAAATTTGTTTAGCTATTCCTTAATTATATATTGATATATTCATAAGAATTTGACATTTCTTTTGAAGTATATAGGAGAGAAAAATATTTATGCTAAGCTATCCAAATGTTCCTTCTTTCATATCTAGACCCCTTATCTTTGGGCACATCATTTCAATAAAAGCGGTCACAATGGATCTTGAAATGATTAAGGCCATTGGAAATGGGTTGACATAAATAATACATAATATTTGGATAGTTTCATGAGGTGATATCATTTTCCATCCAACATTGGGTCATTAGGGTTTACCTAGGACCAACCTAGCCTTGAAAAAAATTACATTAGTGATTTTTAATTTTTCTAAAATGATGAATATAAAGATTTATGATCATGACCATGAAGATTATGGTTGTGACCTGGTCTACTTGGCTATGTGAAACTATGGATTGGTTTGGAAATGGGATTCACATAGCCTCTCCCCAATGGGGCCCATTTATAGCAAAACAACCAAGTGGAGTGATGACGGCCTCTCTTGAAATGCGATATGCAATTGAATGCTTGTCTTTTGTTGATATGCATCAAGACTACAAAAAATTGAGTGTGAGAAACCATTTGAAATATGCACAACACTCCGTGTCTCGTGTGAAACTGAGGCATTCTCCTAGATTTCTCTGTTCATGGAATCTTATCACAAGCCTATGTACACAACAACTCTTTACCCCAAAGGAAAACAAGTTCATTACCACATAATTCACACAGGACATGAATCCAGAGACAAATTTTTAGTGAATAAGGTTTTGCTAGTATAAGCCAAGTGCAGAGTTTTGGATGATTCTCACATGGTTTTTGGTCGAATGCTAAAGTGAAACATTGTCTTATGGAATGTCATGATCATATTTATTGCAGGCGTGGGATGCATGAGGAAGCCCTATCATTATTTGATTGAATGTGAAGAGTGGAAATCAAGCCAATATCCTTCACCTTCGCAAACATTCTCCAGGCCTGTACAAGTTTGTTGGCTTTTAAATATGACAAGGAATTTCATCGTGAAATAATAAGAAGTGAAGTACAATCCAATTTATTTTTGGGAAATGCTTTTGTAGACATGTATGTCAAAATGTGGTTTTTTAGAAGTTGCATGCAAAATGTTTGGCAAAATGACTAAATGAAATTTGGTTTCATGGAATAGTATGTTTACTGGGTAATCCCAAAATGGGTATCTTGATGAGGCTATTGAGCTTTTTCAGAAGATGCCTGAAAGGAATGTTGTGTCATGGAATGCCATGATTACAGGATATGTGAAGAATGGGCTTGTCGACAAGTCCTTGAACCTATTTAATGAAATGCTTGAGTGAAATGTGGTATCTTGGACTACGATGATTGCAGGGTGCGTAAAATTTGGCATATATAAACAAAAAGGTTTTTTTATGAAAACCAACATACATAATTTAGTGCAGGTGGGATTGATTTGCAAAAATAGGAACGTTTATTTTTCTATTTTAATTTTATTTTTTTGTAAAAACCTGAATCATATATTATACAATATAAACAATGGTGCAAGGACATGAACTATATAAAATTTTACTTCTCCTATGTATCCTTACCTACCCATCATTTAGATTTAAGTTAATAGTCGTAATATCTTAAAATATGGGTTTTAGCACGTGTCAAGAATATAGTGATTAACACATACTCAATTACGAAGTTATCCATGAAAAAAGAAGATTACCCACCTTCGAAGATCCTTCAGATTTTACTTTCAAAGTCAAATATATATCTTGAAGTCAACTTAAAGACTCTCCTTTATTTCCATATTTGGTTTTTGTTTGGGAGAGGAATCATGCACTACAAATTTATCATCTATCCATACCATACCCCAGATTCTTATGCATATGAAAGAAATAATTAACAGTTTGTCCAAAAAATAAATCATTTTTACATTGGCTCCTAGGCTCAACAGAGGGTATGCTTCATTCACTGGTATAATCTGATTTGTGAATCTACCCCAAAGCTCTACTACAACATAATTGTATTTGAAAAATGTTAATGGGACCAAGGAAGCTACGACGCAGAAAATGTAGCAAGGAATCTGCCATTGCTATAAGATGAATGGCATTAATCAATAGAGAGAATAAATGACAATACATAGGAATAGAAAGGAATCTCAATACTGCTATCCTTGGCAGTCACTACAAGAACATCCTGTATGATTTTTAGAATGAAGAAAAAACATCAATCAAAGGGGGATCACCTTATTTTAATATATATATATATATACACATACATACATACATATAATCACTATGGGAATGACTTCCCTTGTCATATGGGTCTATCCTAGTAATTTAATAGGAGTGTTATCATCCTCACAGAGGACCAATTCCTGCAAGTGACATGCTAATACCTTAATGAGTATATTGTTTTATAGGCCTTGAGCCCTCAAGAATATTTTTTTGGCTAGGTACTGTCCTCAAACTGAGGGGAAATTCCTAATGGGTTTCTTCGAGATAATTATGGAAAAACATGAATGATTACCCTCAAAACAAAGATGGAAATAAATCATGGAAACATGAAAGAGATATTTTGTTGTTTCAATGAACCTATTAATAAAATTACCTCTCTGAGTAAGGGATAGGTTTTGGAAAAATTCATAAAACCAAGTTGCTCTTAATAAAAGAGAATTTTAAATGGTACTAAAGCTAGAATTTCTTTTAATAACAGATCCCTATAATTTTCTGTCAGAAAAATTTCTAAGGAAGACCTAAATTCCAAATTGTGAGGTTCTTTATACCCATGAGGTGAAATTTACAGAACATGGAGGATGGACTATTGTTCTTGTCAAAGATTTGTAGGCTCTCTTTTTTTATTGATGTCTTGACAATATCACAAGGAAGAAATTTTTTTTTTCAAGGTGGAGTTAAGAGGTTAGAGTTCATGATGATGATGTTCCAGAAGAAACTTTTATCCCTAGAAATGGCCATTATGCATATATTGTCATGCCCTCTAGTTTAAATTACACCCTTGTTACTTTTTTCGTTTGAAGTAATTAAAAAAACATACCCCAAGAAGTTGCTCTGCATATAGCAGACTTCTTTTGGATTAGGTTCCAGGTGTAAGAAGTATCTATTCTCTGAAATCACTTGAGACTTGTGCCATGCTTCGTCCCTTTAATCACATGCCATGTGAATAGGGAAGATCACTGCAAGAATTAAACCTTGTTGTAATGTTTAACCACTATGTCTACTCCACCAATGAACCAATGCCATTGAAACGCCCTTGCTACTTTTTATTTGATTAATTAATAATATTAACTATTATCTTGAAAATTGTATGGCTGTACTTTTAGACTGTATTATGATTTTTAGAAGAAAAAAAATGAGAAGTACAAAGTACACTTAAAGGAGGTTTTAGACATCCTTTAGAGGAGAAGCCATATATCAAAATTTCTAAATATGACTCCAAGAATTCAAATGATTGGTCATGTCATAATAGGAATTGGGATTGTTGGGGGTTGAAACTTTAAAGGGATGCTTGCATATATAGGAATTGGGATTATTGGGGAATGGAACTTTAAATGGACCCTTTTTAATAAATGCAAGATCAAAATCATTTGTTCTTGTATGTGAAAGAATCAAGAATACATTTTCTTCTTCTAATCTCATTTAGAAATTCCCTTTCCTCATTCAATATACCATAATTGCAAAGAGAATGCATCAATGTTGTGAAAGCCACAGCATCTGGCTCACAACCCTCTACCTCCATTTGCGCTAAAATACCACATGTCTCATATACTTTCAAGTTTCCAATCTCTTCCAAGAACCCTAATGTATATTGTGAAGGTGTAAACATTGGGATTCAAGCCCAGTGTTTGCATTTCTACAAAAATTTATAATACCTTTACTATGTCTCCCTTTTTCGCCCAAGAACCCATAAGTACAGAATAGCATTTCAGGTTGGGTACAAGTCCTTCTGATATCATATTCCTATACACATCCATGGCTTCTCTCTGAAATCCATATATTAATAGTAGAGCTATCATGCCATTGTATGACATCCTATTCAACACAAACCCAACTCTTTTCATCTCTTCGAGGGCTAGAGGAGCTTGCTAGATAAATCCTCTTAATCCAAGGGCTTGGAAAATTGTTATAAAAGTCTGGGAATTAGGATTATAGTATTGTTTTTCCATCAGATCCAAAACTTCTTTTTTTGAGTTTAGCATGTGGGATGATGCCATAATTTCTAGTATGTAATTGTATGCCTCCGCGTGCTATACTAATCATGGTTTATGGGCTTCCCATGTGAAGAAAGCTAGTGCTTCTTTTGGATCAGTGTATGAGTTCAGAACTTGTGCAACATGGTGTGAATTCAAATCTCCCTTATGTGTAAACATGTGGGAAATACTTGGAGGAATTGTACAAATTGACCCAAATATTAAAGTTGTTATGAGTGATCCCTTGTTTGTTTGAGGCCTTACTGCACACAACACCATTTTGGTGAGAACGGTCCATTAAATTAGATGCTTTGAAAGGTGAAAATCATTTTCCTCTTCTGTCTTCTGAAGTAAAAGTAAAGAACAAATCTACATGTGGTATATGCATAATCCCAGTGCACAAATCTCCATTGCTTCATAGTCCTATCATACACACTTTCAAGGATAAAAAAATACATGGATTATTTGAAAGTTTGACACACTTTCAAGCATAAAAAAATACATGCATTGTTTGAAAGTTTGTATAGTCATATGAAGAGAGTAAAGTATGTGCTTGATACGAATTTTGTAGCACATGATATGGAGTAATATTCTAAGAAAAACAAATTCTACCATCATAGTGATATTTCACCATTTATTTTGTACTTATGATGCTTACAACCAGTGAAGAGTAGCATACATGATAATAAGGCCTCAATTGCCAATCTCAATTTCAAAAATATTAGTTTGGATGCTTTAGTGTCAACCCTTTCCAACCTGTTGGGACAAATTACTAGGTTCATAGGATTATCTACTCAAGAAATGATTCCACCCAAATTCCATGTGTTAGATATGCAAAATAACCAATGGAAGAAACTGGCACTAAAACCCAGGTTCAGTCATCCTCTAAATTGGATTACAATCAACAATTAGAAATTTATAATAAAATCGACAAGACATGATGAAAATGATATAAACATCTCAGCTTAAGAATATATAGAAAGAAAAATATAGGAGAACAACAAGAAAAAATCAATCTGGAAAGAGAAATCAAAGAATATGTATAGGAACTTGGACAATAATATTTTACAGTAGTATAGTCTAGCAGCAAGCAATGAGGTCACTAGGCTTGCATCGATGTGGAGAACTGATTTTCAACCAACCCCATCTCGAGTTGGTGTAGATGAGGCTAGGAGAAATCCTTGGGTGACTTTCATGGCATACATATGCCCCTCATAGAGCATCATATTATCTAAAGGAATTCTATCAAAAGTATTTCCACCCAAAATATGTTGCATTTAATATAAAAATGAAACCCTTTACAAGGGTTCTAGATAAACGTGTTCATTGGAAGAACTTGCATAATCACAGCCTTCCTATTAACAATGGTATAAAAGGTGCAATATGAAAAATAAGATTATGAAAACTAAGCTTTGAAGAAAACTAGATATGGAATGAAGGTAAGTGGAAAGGTCCTAAGAGGAGTAAACTTTTAGTAGTCTTTGTGTATTATAGCAAGATATAACAACAAAAAATATAGTAGTAATTATTTATTCTAGTTTAGGATACTTTTGACAATGAGTTTCTAGATGTAACTGCAAAATGAAAAAACCTATTAATCACATAGAAGGAGAATATCACCTCTGATAGAGCTCATGCAAATTAACTAGATTGAGTATAATTATCTTCCGACTTAATCAATCTCTCAGTAATTTGTGGCAATATACAAAGATGGACGATTAATCTCTCCTTAATTATTTGTATCAACTGTGAATAAATCGCATCCCTATGCACCCTATAATCCTGAAATATTTATTCAACAAAAGATGAGTTAAAATCTATGAAGAAAACAGGAGAAAAATCCTATCTTTCAGCACTTTAAAATTGTTTACATAATATCACTACAGGAAAAAAATTCCCTACAATGAGGGGAGCGGGTGGGGGTGGAAGATCATGTTAAATGTGTAGCATGAAGTTCTATGGATGAGGGTACAATAGTAAATAAGGCCTCCATAAGGCATAACAAAAGTTATAGGCATATGTGACAGAGGCACACACATGCACTATCTTTAGCATGCTTGTTTTAGAGGCACTTTTATGTCTAGAAAGGCACTATGTTTTACATATGGAGAGTATGTTTTTCAGTTCTGGTTTAGGCACTATCTTTATATTTGTAAGTTGTTGTTATAAACTTTACATAAAATGCATGGCATAGGTAAGCCTCTAGATCTATCCTAGGCATTGTTTCCTAGGCATGATACTCATGCATGCTTGGGAACATTATTGTCAGAAAGGATTAGGCTTAATGTTTGTTTTCTAACCTAGGTGAACCATAAAAATGGCTTGTAACATTTGTAAACCTTAGCATATTTTCCTCTATAAAATAAAGGCAGGGTGCACCGCTAGGATGGTACATGGCTGGAGTTTTGGGACACTTACGTTGTGATTATCTATTTTCAAACTAATAGAGAGATGTGATTTGCGTGTTGTAGTTTTGTATTTTTTTTTATATTCAAACTTATGTGTTTGCACTATTGCAGGTCTAGTATTCCTTGGTCTTTTTTTGATAGGTTAATCAATTATTAGATTCCTAGATTAGGGTTTAGTTTTTACTATTTAGAAGTGTTGATCTAATTACCATGTTCTGAAAATTAACACCCTAAGCTGGGACAGTGATATGAGAATGGATTCAATACTTTAGAATAGTTTTTTCCATCCAACCCCATAAATTTGTGGCTATACCTTGACTAACTCAATGTGAGAAGAAAGATGCAAACCTGCAACAAACAAGTCCTTTCTCACCATGGTCAAATGAAGGTGAGTATTATATGCATCATAATTCGGCTTAGCTAGCCTTGAACAACTCAAGGTAAGGAATCTGACAATTTGAAACTTTTGCATAGTTGGAGCTTATACTTATAGCCAAAACATATGTGCTGGCCTCAATTGGATCAAGGATATAGTTACAACACTTTTTATTGTCCCCAAATAGATCAAAGATTAGAATTTCCCTTAAGCAATCGTTGTAGCAACAAGGGGGTATAACATGCATATCTAACTACAATTTCGTTAGAAATGAATGTACACATCCAACCAAAAGTGATAGAATAAAACATTATCCACAATGATCGAGAAAAGATAATGCCATAGCACTTTTGTAAATAATACCTAAATTGAAACTGGAAGTGTAAAACTTGAATCTTGTTGGTTTAAAAGAGTATATGCACGCATTCACAAACATGAGAGTGAAGAGAACATGGAACACCATTTAAATGTTCCAACAAATACATATTACAGGATGTGCATGATAGAGGGTACTGATGCAATACTTACATACCACACTCTTTCAACTATACCATCTGTTCGATACTGATAGTGGTTTAACTACCTATCCTCACATAAATATTCATTGATTCATACAGAAACATGTAATTGAATTGATTTGAAACACACTAGAATGTCCCATTTACGAAAATTTCTAGTGTAATATGGAAATTCAAAACTATCTTTTGGAAATAGTAGTTCAAAATCCAACATACATCTATCTTTTTCAAAATGGGCTTGCTAGTATATATTCTGATATACTACCCTAGTAAAAAGCAAACTTTGTAGTAAATGTTATAATAATAAAAGAAAATCAGGATTTAATAAATAATCATTTGTATTTTTATGCCATAGTGGCACCACTAGACTATGAAGATCCTTCCTAAGAGGATTCATTTTCATCTTCCTCATTTTCTTCTGTCTCTAGTGTTGGGTGGGATGCAAGTGGGAAATGACATCTTCTATCTTCTTTTGCATTCTATAAGTGGTAGGTATCCCAACAAAAAGGTCATTGGAATTACTAGTTTGGACATTTAGGGTGGTCCAAGATTCTTCCTTCTATTTTTTGGTTACAACATAATGATTACAGGCTTCAATTTTGATAGACTCCGGATTGAAATCCATGTTTTTTTTTCATGAATTGCATCTATGTGATTGCTTCTACTATGCAATTCTTCTGCTGCTATGTGATTTTACTACTGCTATGCTACTATTTTTTCTACATGGATTGCATCTATGTGAATCCTCTTTGGATCGTTGCTACGACCAAAATCTCTAGAGTTTTTCAAAGAAAATTTCATTTTTTTCCTCAACCTAATGACTAAACATCCTTTTAATAAGACATTATTCACATATCCTATCATTTAGATATCTTATTTGGGGGCCTTAAAAACATTTCTTTGTATTTTATAGATTCCACTTATTTTGGATTCTAAAATTTTTATCCACAACTTGTAATGTCCTGAATTTTGGACCTACCATTTATAGGCATAAGCCTATTGATCATGATGATTATATTGATGTTTTATTTTATATTGGGTCAAAGACTCCACTGCATATAAACATGATGATTTGTTTTGTAAATTGTACGTAATCCAATTGTTGATGATATATATGTATATATATGTTTTGTGTTTGGCGTGGACTGTGAAGCACATAATTGATGAAATGTTTGTATTAGATGTCAAACCTTGAGCAAAGGATTTATGAGACGTTTTTTGTTGAGCATAAAGATCTGGAAGACATGAAAATATAATTGGAAATATTTGGCATAAGCTCTGGAGAATCATATCTTTCACCATTATATCCCCAGGTGTAATGGAAAAGTACATCCTAGCATTTAGTGTTGAGCAAAAACTCTAGAATTGCACTATGTTTGTAACTCCCTGCTATAGGTGTTGAGTATGGGATCCGGTAAGCACTAGGGTTTACTGAAAAGAATTTAATAACTTTCAAGAAAAAATGGCTCAAGAACAATATTGATCATCATCATGCTTATTTATAAGTGATTAAATGAAATTTCAAATTTATGTATTATCATCAAAGTATTGAAGAGCTACAATCTTATACAAGGGAAATCCAACATGCAAGGATGTTTAGAGTTGCCTAGCCTAGTAATCCTGAGCCATCTATCTACTTGACCTCCATAAGGAAGTGTCGTTAAGTCTAGGGATCATGATACATGATGCTTGAAGACAAATGTCAACATAGTATTTTAATACTATTTATTTTATACATAGTACATGTATAAATAATTAATTATGATTAATTGTATAATTGAATAAAGAAAGAGGAGAAGCTCCACCAATTATTATTTCTTATTAAAAGATTAATAAATAGTGAAATATCTATGAAAGACTAACTAGGAACTATTTAAAGTTCCGAGGTTAAGAATCGAAAATTACCCCAGTAAATTAAACAGGGTTAAATCAAGAAATCAAGGATTTGATGATTTAACTCCCCCTATGACTAAAAATTATGCCTATAAAGGCTCAAGCCAAGCAAAGGATTGGGGTTCTGATTTTTCTCTTGGAGAATTATTATTGTGCCTGGTTTTTCTCTCAAGTGTTTACTTGGAGAATTTTCTCCTACAAAGAAAAGAGGACTGATTGAGAACTGAATACGAGTTAGGAAACCCTACTTTAGGATCTCTAAGCTACTTGCATGTTGGAGTGCAGCTCGAGGGGATACGGATTACAACCACGAATGGTTCTGGGTCATGGTTGGGAGGAACGTGGTAGTTCCCAAGTGATTTGGTCATCAAAATCAGAGTTTAGATCTGTTATAAATTGATAATGCTCGTTATTTGAAAAGTGTCTAGGTTCAGTCATTAACGGAGCTTCAGGAAGATAAATCACAGGTATGAATTCTTAGTATGTCAAAGTTCATTTCTAGGGTAAAATGTTGGTTTCTTTATGTAAAAGCTTGTATATATTTTACTAACCCTAGGTAATTGATGCTCTCCCTATATTTTGCTAGGGTATTTATTTCTCTTCAATAATCCTAGGATTGGAAATATTATCATAAGCTGTATATATCTAGGTTCCCATCTTTAAAATTTGTGTTCTATAATCATTTTCATATTCATAAATTAATATTGTAGACTAGGTAAATCTAGACCTACTATTTACATGTTCATCTATTACTTATATCTCTACTTACGTATTACATTTGTCAGTAGAGACATGTGTTCATATTATAGTAGACTTAATCATAAGAGTAAGTTTGAAGAAATAAATATAATATATAGTTACCCTAGCGTATCACTTACAACCAAAGCTATTATTTTATAAGATAACTATATATACATATAAATAAAACTATGAGGTATAAACATTTATTAAAACTATCTATGCATTTATTCCTAAATTTTAATAATTCATCTAAGACCTCTCAGGGTTTGTAATCATATAACAAATTACATTAAAATCACTCCACATAAATGAAAACCACATTAAGTTTAATCATAGGGATATCATGGCCATCCATGTGGTCCTTATCAAGTCTCTGCCATAAAATCTACAGTTTTAACATCTATATTAAAATACCATAAATCACATGCCTTATATCTATAAAAATCCCATATAAATATCCATCTATACATAACCATAAACTAAGTTAAATAATTCAACATCATAACATAAATCCATTTATTGAAAGAAAAGAAGAAATCGAATCCTGTCGGCATGCAAGCCCAGCTTGTTGATTTATCAAATTACATTTCGTTACTTTGCACTAAAATCTTGTTGCCAATAGAGGTCACGACATTGATTCCCATGCATGCCAAGAACCAAGGAAAAATTGTATTAAACAACACATACGTATTATATATACCTACAACAACAAAAATCTATAATCATTATTAAACAAGCCATGATGTACAAATTTGTATGTAGGCTGTGGTTTTAATTAAACCCTTAAATTTATAATATAGAGTCCAAGTTTTTTAAAAACAACAAATGCCATCAAGGTTTTGCATAGCCTAGCCTCCACGAAAGCCAGTAACACATAAGTGCTCACATAAGTCATGGCCTCGACCAAATAACATTTTAATACACAGTGATCACAAAATTCATGGCCTCCGCCAAACCTCGAATTGAAACACAGTCCAATTTTCACGTAAGAACCGAATGTCGTAAACAATTAAACTACAATCCATCGCACCATTTTGGGAAGGCTCGTTCCATTGACAGCATGGCCTTTACCCATGCTGTCAAGACATTTCTTTAACCAACTAATCAACGGCATTTACGCACAGAGCATCTGGTAAGGCGTATGCCTCTGTCGATTAAAAACCCCAACTTATTAAAATATAGAGCTAGATAAAAACGCAAGAGGAAATCACATACACTATAAACCATTATATTTTATAAAAACCAATTCTTATATCTATTTACATAGATAACCCAATGTCTGTACACAGCTTCCATTGAAGGCCAAGAGCAAGGTTTTACACATGCGTGTGAATGGGTTATGGAACCATTGCTTAGAATGGTGTATCCCATGGCTATAAAATCCCAAAACCAAATCATCAATGATTTATAGAACTAAAACAAGATTACATAGAGCCGAATGGCCTAAGAAATAAATTATGGCATAATGCATCCATTTTAAAAGTAACCAAGTCTGTTTTCAAATCCTAAAGGTGAAATCGTTTTCATTATAGTACCAAACTTCAACCAAAACAACCAGTCGAAACATAGCCCTGACACAAGATTGAAGGGTGACAACCATAAGCTTGATGAGCAAGCTTACTGTTGCCATGAATGCAACACTGGGAGCTAACTGTGTCGTAGCCACGCTTCCCTCCACTCCTTTCAACACCTGCAAGAAAAAGAAAAACCAAGATGGGGATGAGGAGTATGCAATTTATTAACAAACCATAAACCAAACTAATGTATAGGATTATACATCCATGCGGGCATACCTTCACAAGATGGAGGTTTCCTCCATGGTCATACCTCTACTTAGAGCCAAACAACAATACCCCAAATGTCAAATGCAATACACATCCATCGTGAGCCAAGCCTAAGGGGAAGGTTGTCATGCTTTCCCACAAGCATTAAATTCACTAGGTTGGAGTCCATTAATGTTTCCACAAACACACTCCCATTGTCATGACTTGTTAAAAAGCAATGATTATCACCAATCTTCATACCATTGCTTAAACCCTGGAAGATATGGCTTATACCATATACTATGTCACCCCAAACATTAAACATCAATGTTATCACATTACAAAGCTTGCACTATGATAGAATTACCATAATACTTAGTCATAGGTTGCGCTAGTTCAAAGTTTAAGACCCTTGCTTAGGGATGTAGATAAGGTTTAGTCGATAGGTTTAGAGATTAGGGTTTGATAGCAAGGGTTTAGTACCATACTGTTAAGGTGTTTAGGCTTAATCACCATGGCATACAAAGGATGCCATGTAAATCCATTGGATTATCAAATCCAAAGCTCTGCTGTCGAACCATTCATAACCTGCCAATAAAAGAGCATATGAAAGGTTAAAAAGAATATTGAGTAAAAATATTCATAGCACGAAAAGATATTAATGACATCTAAAAATAACAAATTTAATACCATAATGAAGAATAATCAATGTACAGGAAATTTAACTGTAATGGATAAATTGACAATAACAACACTTACCAAGTTTGAAAAATGAAGTCAATAGGCAATGTAATAACTAGTAGCAGGTTATCAACGACCAATCCTGTCAACACACTATACATCTAATCCCATCCTAAGTATTGAACTACGTAAACGAAAGAGAAAAGTTCCTTAGTTCGATTGAACTAAGTAATCTTTCCTAACAAAGTAATACTTTACCTCTCAGATCGTCATGGGAGAACTAGTCCCACCACTCCACCACTTTATTCCCATCAACAAAGTTAAGTTAGTTATACTTAATAAACAAAGAACACATATGCAGAAGTAAATTAATGAACTATACAATTCACTAAATCACCAACAGTAATAACTAAGATGTAAAAATAGTTTAAATAACAGAATTTATACATAAGAAGTAAATGAACTAATAATCATTGAATCGATAAGAGATTAACAAGACAGTATGAGCAGTTTCTTAAGAGATTGAAAGTTAAGTAGCGCATGTAATTTCACATGACTAATAATGATCCCCTCTGGATAGTTTTTTACTAACCTATAAAAAAAAAAAATTCAATTTTTGGGGACATTACAAGTGGTATCAGATCCCAGTTTCAATACAGAGAGACTTATGGGAACAACAGGCATTCACGCAGAGAAAATAAAGTATGATCAGTAAATTTTGTTGCTAACAAAATTTTTTGCTGCTAATTTTTGTGTCATAGAAATTTTTTTACATCGTTGTTCAGCTTATGAACACTAAGAGAGAAAAAATTGGTAGGAAGAAATGACCACCCCCACTCTGAAAGTGAACTTGGTGATCAAGCTAAACTCTGATGTGTTGAAAACTTTACACAGTCTTCAAGTTGAACTGAAGAGTTTCAGAGAAAACTGTCTAAATGAAAGAAATGAACAACAATCTATAAATGATGCATTATTGTGTAACATGAAGGGAGGGAGCCCGTAAGGTAAACCTACCCAGTCCACCAATAGATCCAAAAGATAACCGTACCATGAGTGGGCCAGTAGCCCAAGAGAAGTAGAAAAAGAAGGTACACATGAAGCAACTAAAGGAGATCATCATAGTCCTGCTAGTGATTACTCACTTTCTCCACAGAGAAAGAGGCAAAGAAGTGATGACAGTCTTCAGGGGGAGTTTCAAAAAATAAGAGCCCCAACCTATGAAGGTGAAGTAAATATGAGAGGAAAGGATGAAGAATGGTTGCTGGGAATGAGTAAGTATTTCAAAGTTTATAATTATTCAAGTGTAATGCAAGCTAGGCTCGCCATCTACAACCTGAATGTTAAGGCAACAAGATAGTGACGAGATATAAAGCACACCAAGAAAGATGAGCTATGATAAATAAGCTGGGAAAAATTCTGAAAGATTCTTTAAGAAAAATACATGTCAGAAAGGTTCTTTGACCGCAAGGTAAAAGAGTTCCATGAGCTACACATGGGGTCCATGACTATGGATGCATTTATAAACATATTTCTAGATTTGCTGCATTATGTACCGTATATCAAAGAAGAGAAGGTGAAGATCCAATTGTTCCTAGGATGTCTTCCTCCCAGTTTTCAGGACAAGATTGAATTCGACATGCCAAAGAATCTAGATACTATGCTACACAAGGCCAGACTCTGCTATGAGCATGGGCAGTTATGGAAAAAAAACCAGAACCAAATGTAATGACCTAAATTTTGGACCTACCAATCATAGGCATAATCCTATTGATCATGATGATTATATTGATGTTTTATTTTTGGGTCAAAGACCCCACTACATATGAACATGATGATTTGTTTTGTATATTGGGTGAAAGCCAATTGTTGATGATATATAGGTATATATATGTTTTTTGTTTGGTGTGGACCCCGAAGCACATGATTGATGAAATGTTTGTGTTGGTCGTGGACCCTGAAGCACATTATTGATGAAATGTTTGTGTTGGGCGTGGACCCTGAACCACGTGATCGATGAGATGTTTTGTGTTGAGCCAGAGGCTCTGGAACACATGAGTACTTACATTTGTGTTGAGCATAAATCTCTAGAACACATGAAAATATAATTGGAAATGTTGGGCATAATCTCTGCAACATTCCATGTTGGCGTTGAGCATAAGCTCTGGAGCATCAAATCTTTGGCCATTGTATCCCTAGGTGTATCGTATAAGTACATCCTAGAATTTAGTGTTGAGCAAGAGCTCTGGAATTGCACTTTGTTTGTAACTCCCTTTTATAACCATTGAGTATGGGCTTTGGTAAGTGCTAGGGGTTACTAAAAAGATTAAAATCACGTCTGAGTGAAAACGACTTGAGGAATAATATTGATCTCATCATACTTATTTCTAAGTGATTACATCAAATTTTGAATTTTTTTATTCTCATCAAAGTACTGAATAAATACCTAGTTATATGAGGGAAATCCAACATTCAAGGATGTTTAGAGTTTCCTAGCCTAGTAGACCTAGTCCATCTATCCACTTGACCTTCATAAAAGAAGTGTCGTTGCGTCTGAGGGATCATGACACATGATGCCTGAAGGCAACTGTTAACAAGTATTTTAATACTATGTATTTTATACGTACTATGTATAAAGAATTAATTGTATACTTAAATAAATAAAGAAGACAAGCTCCACCAGTTATGATTTATTATTGAAGGATTAATGAATAGTGAAATATCTATGAAAGACAAACTAGGAACTAGTTAAAAGTTCCTAGGTTAAGAATTGAAAATTACCCCAGTAAAATTAAAAAGGGTTAAATCAAGAAATCAATGATTTCTTGATTTAATTAACCCTTTGACTGAAAAGTATTCCTATAAAGACTCAAGCCAAGCAAAGGCTTGGGGGTTCTAATTTTTCATCTGGGAGAATTATTATTCTGCCTGTTTTTCTCTCAAGTACTTTCTTGGAGAAATTTCTTCCTACAAGGAAAAAAGGTCCGATTCAGAACTAATTACCAATTAGGAAACCCGACCTTATGAGCTATAAGCCACTTTCATTTAGGAGTTCATCTCGAGAGGATTCAGATAAGAACTAGGAATGGTTTAGGGTCATGGTTGGGAGGAACGTGGTAGTTCTCAAGTAATTTGGTCATCAAACAGAGGTCATATCTGCATTGAATTTTTAACAATGGTTATTTAAGTGTGCAGGTGCAGCCATTGACAAAGCTTCAATTTTGGGGTATGAAACCCTTGAAGTCCTATTCTATTTCTTTCCAAAGTTTCAGTACTAATTATGTTAAGGAATGGATGCAATGAAATGTATTATGGTTAACAATCTCCTAGGGTTTGTATCTATAAATTACTAATCATAGGTTGTTTATGTTTAGGGTTGCATCTCTCAAAAATTTTCTTGTATTAACTAGATTTGATCTTAGTATTATGTTTTTATCTTGTTATCTGTAGTTAGTACTCTGCTGANTAATTATATATATATATATATATATATATATATATATATAGAATTACATATATATAATAGTATTGAAATAGTTTTATAATTTATGTTCTATTTTATTTATTATAAACTAAAAACAAACATAATTCATATAACAAACAAGCTAACAAATTATTAAAGACCTTAATCTAGGGTCTCCTCTGCATAACCATGTAAAAACAACTTTAAATATCATAACGTTCCATTTTAATAAACATAATCAAAAGTAACCAAACAGAGAAGGCATCATGACCATCCATGTGGTCCATTATCAAACTCTGTACCACTATGTAAAATCCACAATCCAAATCATATCCATTCACGTAACTTGAATATTCAAATTCACAGTCCTATTATTACAGTCATCCATCATAAACATGTAAAGGGTTTTAAAAGCCCCCTTTAAAATCTATACATAATTAACATATCATTTAAATAATTAAAACCCATTTTTCCCCCAAGAGGTCGCGACATCGAATCTTGTAGATGTCCAAAACCATTACTTTAACATTAATATATTCATAAAGTTTTCAAATCCAAATAGTAAGCAAATCGTATAATCTTTCCATACAGTCCATGTTAAACCACTAGTATGTGCAGGCTATGATTTCAAGCTATGCCACAAAATCCAAACAACGCACACACTAACATTGATTTCATAAGAGCCCTAGTTATGCCCTTGGCCAATTTTAAAAACTAATCATACAGTCACCCTTTCAGACCAAATCGAAATCGTGGGTAGTCTTTACCTCGGGCTATCATAGCCTTATATTTTTCCAATTAAACATTCTACATTATAAAATATCAATTAAAAATCTATCACAGTCATTGGGAGAGGCACGTGCCATTCGTGCATGGCCTGGACCCACGCTGATCCATTACATAATTAAAATTACAGTACTCCGTTTAAAAACACAGAATCTATTCATAACTCTAGCGCAGAGCATGTGGTGGCAAGCCAATGGGCTACGACACCATTGTTACAATTGTGCATCCCATGGCATAACGTGTAAGCTCTAAGAGATCCCTTTTCACAGTACAAACCCAAACATTAAATACACAAATAGAGTGTGATGCATAGGGCCACAGCCCAACATAATAATTTATGCACAGAGTATTTTTTTCAAAGGCTATGAGGCCATGATTGATTCCTTTAGAGTCCACATAAAATGCAGAGAATAGATAACCATACAAAACCCAAGTTACACAGTATTTAAATGTTGGAGAAATTTTTAAGTAATTCATACCAAAACATTACAGACTTCATATTAAAAAGCAATGCGCCATGTATTTACATAGAGAGGCAGGAAACTCCTATGTCGGATAGTCAAGTAATTAAAATGTTAATGGAAGGCTACGAGCTATGGCACCATTACAAGTAATGGCGCAACCATGAGCAAGAAAATGACAAATATCTCTACGAGAGTCCATTTTAAACCAAATAAATTTAGAACATAAACCCTGAAGGCAGAGTAACCAAGTGCTACATGAAACCCCAACACAGTAAATATTTCCAACTAAGGAATCCCCAAAATGAGAGGATGCAAGTGATTCTTGCTGACAGGATTACCATTTCCACAAAGGAGAAATTCCAACTCAACATTGTATCCTTGTGCAAACCCCAGAACGATTTCATCTCTAACTACAACAAAAAAACAATGGTATGAGCGGCATGACCGTTCCATGAAGAAAAACCAAACGAAACACTTGCATTTTTACACAGGGACGGATGAGCTTACCTGCAAATCGTTGGGGTAGACCCCATCTCCGAACGTGTAGAGGTTTCATTACACCACAATTCCCATACCATAATACAACAAGTGCCAAGACCTTTGCCAAGAGTTTTCACCAACCATGATGGTGTTAATGGTACTAGCTGGTGGCCATTGTTAGATTTTTAACATTAAGCTAGCATTATATTAGGAACTTTAACTAAGAGAATAACAAGCACAACAATAAAAAACAAGAGACAATGGACACATTGTTTTTTTTTAGGGAAACCATAAATGGAGAAAACCCCGCAACTTCCTCAGAGATAGAATCATCACCAAAAGTAAAATCCAAAATAGTAAGATGATCTCCTGACAACAGTAGCCTCTTTATTCCTAGCCCTAGTGTCTTCTTCTTCCTCAGCTATGCACTACAACTGAGTGTGAGTGAGTGTGTGAAAAATAGAGAGTCTCACTCTCATTTATACTAATTCTCAAATTGACAATAACCTACTAGGGCCGACTTCTCTAGGAGATTCTAATAACCCTAGTGCCCCAAAACTATGAAGACGTTAACTCTTTACCAATAGGAGGGTTACCCACACTGACTTGACATGAATTTTTTACATTATAGAAACTCCTGATAGGAACATTGGGGCATGACATGATTCAAATACATTACTGACACTTCTGGGAATAAACATCGGGGTACAATACGTAAGAAATACAAGTGAATACATTCCAAAGTTACAATTACATTAACACTCCCTGTTAACTAGGAAGGTATTCTCTCGACACAATTTATCAGCACATGTATTCTTCTCTATATCATCTGGATCATCATTGATTCCTCGTCATCTTCAAGTCATCTTCATCTTCAAGTCACCTTCCTCTCCAAGTCATCTTCATATTCAAGTCATCTTCATCTAGATCTGATTCACCACTCGATCTGGATCATCATCACTCTATTTGGATCACCATCATTGGGTCTGGATCATCACTCGATCTGGATGATCTCTGGTTTGGAACATCTCTGCTGGATCATCATCACGGGTTCTATCTCTTGATTCTTCTCGTCACTGGAAGTTCTATAGATCCAACCCTTTTTTATGTTGGTTGTAGGCCTAACCTCCACATAGGTCTTCTTCCAGAACTTATATCTAACCATAAGTCAGAATGGCCCTCCAAACACTTATAACTGATCATGTAGGAACACATCCTATAGTCATATCAGAAAGAAAAAACCAACACTCACATCTAACCATGTGGGAACACATCCCACAACCCTTTCATAAAGGCCCAACACTTGTATCTGACAATCAATGTCAGAAAGGCTTAACACTTATATTCGACCATGCAAGGAACCAATCCTCCATGCCGAAAGGCTCTGCACTTACATCTGACAACCAATGTCAAAAATGCTTACCACTTATATTTGACCATGCAAGGAACCAATCCTTCATGCAAAAAGGGCTCTACACTTACATCTGACAACCAATGTCAGAAAGGCTCTGCACTCACATCTGATCATGTACAAACCAATGCTGTAGTCCCATCAGAATGGCCCTCAGTGCCAGACTGAGATTTCTTGGTAACTGACCAGGTGCCTCCATTCCAAGAATGGAATTCAGTGCTTATATCTGATCATGTAGGAACCAATCCTATAGTCACATCAGAATGGATCAGCACTCACATCTGAAATGGAAGGAGCCCATCCCCTCACCATGACAGAATGGCTTAGCCCTTGCATCTGACCATGGAAGGAACCAATCGTCTCACCATGTCAGAATGGATCACAGACTCATCACTTCCCTTAGGAGGGAACCTTGATCTATAGAACACCAAGCTTCTCCTTGAAGTATTCAAACTTCACCCTAGCCAATGGCTTTTTCAACACATCAGCTATCTATTCGTCCATCGCAACATACTGGAGCTTCACCACTCCCCTCTATGCCATATCCATTATATAGTGATACTTGATTTTGATATGCTTCAACTTGTCATGGAACACCAACTTCTTCAACAACTTAACACAACTCTGGTTGTCACAATGTACACAAGTAGCATCCAATTGGATATTGAATAAATCATATAGTAGCTTCCTCAGCCATACTGCCTCACAACTAGCCTAACAAGCTGCGACATACTCTACTTCAGCTGTGGTAAGTGCCACACACGATCTCTTCCTGCTAAACCAAAATATCACACATGATCCCATACTGAAGCATCGCCCTAAAGTGCTCTTCCTTTCGATGGCACTGCCTACCCAATATAAATAAACATAAACCTCCAGGTTAATATTATGATTCGCCTCATACTTGGGCCCATAATCAATTGTACCCGCTAGTTACCTAAGAATATGCTTTGTAGCAATCAAGTGAACATGTATCAGATCTATAAAAAACTGGCTCAAGGTGTTCAATGCAAATAGAATGTTTGGTCTCTTGTTCGTTAGGTACATCAAGGACCCAATCATCTGACAATACATCGTAGCATCAACTGCTTCTGATGAAGCATCACTCAATAGATTCAGGTTAGATTCCATAGGTGTGGTCATGGCCTCACATTCCATCATCCCAAACCTATTCAATATCTTTATTGCATACTTCTCTTGTCCGAGGGAGATTCCATCCATATTCTTCCACACTTCATGCTTAGGAAACAATGCGTCATACCCAAGTCCTTCATTTCAAACTCGGAAGCAAGCTTCCTCTTCGCATCATCAATCAACCCATGCATACCTGTTACAAACACATCATCCACATACAGTAGGAGCATCACTCAGTTTCCATCTTCAAACTTGTAGTAAAGGTTGGAATCTGCTTTACTCTTGGTAAAACCCAAAATGGATAAAAATCCATCAATTCTTTCGTACCATGTCCTGGGTGCCTATTTCAAATTGTACAGGGCTTTCTTCAATCTACACACATGAGACTCCCTGTCATGTGTCTCAAAACCAAGTGGCTTCTCTGCATACGCTTCCTCTTCCACTACACATTTCAAGAAAGTAGTCTTGACATCCATTTGGTGTATCATCCATTTCATCACTGCAGCCATACCAAGTACTGATCTGATGGAAGTGTATCTGGCTACAGGTGCAAAGGTTTCTTCATAATATATTCCTTCTTTCTGTGAGAAGCCATGAGCCATGAATCTTGCTTTTTATTTCTCTATGCTGCCATTTGTAGCATGCTTGATCTTGTAGATCCATTTGGAAGTTACAACCGACTTACCTTGTGGTCTTGAGACAACATCCCAAACATCATTCTTCATGATCGATTGATACTCCTCGATCATGGCATCCTTCCATTATTTCCATTCTTCCACTTCTTCATAATTGGAAGGTTCTTTATTGATGAAATCACATAATAAAGCTACATACCCGGAGCAGGACCTCATCCTCTTCCTTTCTCTGTAATTCTCTTCTGGAGCCCCATATATTTCCCCACCTTGGATAGCTTCTTGTACCCAAGCAAGTTTCCTGTTGTGAGGATTATTCTCTTGAGGTGGATATTTAGTTTCTTAAGGTTCTTCAAATTCTCAATCGTCTTCTTGAGTTTCTTCGTTCATAGTTGTGTCATGAATTGTGGGTGCTTCTAATTCTTTAGGATCTTTAGTAGGTCTCTTCTTGGATTTGTTGTAAGATGATTCTTTGTCAAATGTTATATCCCTTCTCATGTCGATCTACTCAAATACCGGTAAGTATATTCTATAAGCCTTCGAGATTTCAAAGTATCCCACAAATATACCCTTCTTTCCTACAGTATCTAACTTTAACCTCTTTTCTTTTAGAATGTGTATGTACATTGGAGAACCGAATATTCTGAGATTATTCACTTCTAGTTTCTTGTTGGAAAAGACTTCTTCAAGTTTCTTGTTCTCGAGTACTCTGTGTGGAGTATGGTTCTGTACATAAACTGCTATTCTGGTAGCTTCTACCCATAGATGCATGGGAATATCTTAATCATGAAAAATTGCTCTTGTAGCTTCCATGATAGTTCTATTCTTCGTTTCTAGAAACCCCATTATGTTGTGGATTATATAGAGTGGATAACTCCCTCTTAATCCTTGAATCTTTGCATAAGTCTTTGAGTTCATTTGATGTGAATTCTCCACCATTATCTAATCAAAAAGTCTTGATCTTCTTTTTTGTGTGGTTCTCGATCAAGGCTTTGAATTCCTTGAACTTGCTGAAAAATTCATCTTTATTCTTCATGAAGTAAATCCATGTCTTGCTAGAAAAGTCATCAATTAAATAAACATAGTATACATACCCGCTTAGTGAACTTTATGACATTGGTCCGCATACATCGGAGTGGATGATTTCCAAGATTCCTCTTTCCTTGCTCTCGCTACATGGAAATTTCTTCTTTGTATTCTTTCCTTTCGCACATCCTTTGAAGACTGCTTCATGTTTTGCTTGAATTTTTGGGAGACCTTCAATAGATTTGCTTGCAAGTACTAGTATTCTGTAGTGCACATGTGCAAGTATTCTATGCTATAGTTCATTTGGCTTTACTGTTTCATGGACCAAAGCTTGTTCTAGATGGCCCTTCAATTTGTATAATTATCCTTCTTGTTCTCCAATTACTTTTTCATCATCAATAGTATTTCCTCTTGTCCACATGAGGACTTGGACATCTACAAATGAAACCCTCATTCCCTTCGCATCCAATGCCAATATGGAGAGAAGATTCCTCTTTAGTCCTGGTACAAACAAGACATCCTTCATTTTCATGGACTTTCTAGAGTCTAGCTTGTAGGAGGATTCACCACTACCTTTTCTGGGATATTGGTAGTCATCCCTAAGTTTCACCTTATGAGGTGAATTATGTTCAGATAGTTTCTCAAAGGATTCCTTGAAACCTATCATGTGTTTGGAAATCCAATTGTTAGTAAGCCAATATCTGCTTCCATGAGTGACAATTCTGTGAGAGCAAAGATCAGAACATATTCTTCATCACATGAAAAGTCGTCACTTTCTTGTTTTACTTTCTTGCTGGGAGGATCATCATCCTTGGTGATGATGATTTTCCCTTCTTCCTTTATTGGAGTGTACTATGAGAGATTGATATTCACCTCCCATATTTTATTCTCGAGCTACTATTCGAGCTTCTTCTTGTGAACATTCTTCCCATAGTCTACTAAACTTGATTAGCTTCTTCCTATCACAAACTCCTTGGATGAAAGAATCCCATGACCTAGGGAGACCATTCAAGGTTGTCATCACAATTTCTGCATTCTCCACTTCTTCATCTACTACTTCAAGTTGTTCTTTGTGAAGTATGACTAGATGGTCTCCTCATTCTAAATCTTTACATTCTTCAACTGGTTCCTTAGAGTCATCTTTCAGTTTATGTTCTTCCCTTTAAACAACTTGGTTAGGGAATCAAACATAGCTTTAGGTGTCTTGAGAGAGGACAACTGTGGTATGAGGTGATCCTTGATTGAATCAGAAATAATCCTCTTTGCCAAAACCAAATTATTCTTATGTAAGGCCTTAGCCTCATCTTCCTCTAGAACTGGAACCTCCTCATCGATGTAGGAGTCCAACTCATTTTCTTCTAGGACCAGGGAGATCCTATGCTTCCAGGATTGAAATTTATCAGCTCCCTCAAGGTTTTCATCAAGCTTGGTGTGATGATACATATTAACTAAGAACTACAAATGGAAATACAAAATATTTAGATCTTACCAGGTCAAGATGTCGGATCTGGATTTGGAGCTGAAATTCTACAGTGCTCGTTCAGGAACAGATTAGGGTTTTAATTTTTTGGAGTTCTGTCCAACCAAATGCTTTGATATTTATCTCTAAAATTCGATTTTGAAGAGGAGAGTCAATACAACCTTCTTTTTCTGAAAAATCTATGGAGATATATCCACAAAGTAGGAAGCCCTATTTCCTGTAGCTGCAAAGTGTATTATTCTTTGGTTAGCTTTGATGCCATGTTCTATTTTTAACATTGAGCTAGAATTATACTAGGATCTTTAACTAAGAGAATAACAAGCACAACAATCAAACAGAAGAGACAATGAACACATTTTTTTCCTCGGGGAAACCATAAATGGAGAAAACCCCACAACTTCCTCAGAGATAGAATCAACACCAAAAGTAAAACCCAAAATAGTAAGATGATCTCTCTACAGCAGTAGCCTCTTTCTTCCTAGCCCCAGTGTCTTCTTCTTCCTCAGCTATGTGCTACAACTGAGTGTGAATGAGTGTGTGATAAATAGAGAGACTCACTCTCTATTTATACTAATTAATGACTTGACAATAACCTACTAGGGCTGACTTCTCTAGGAGAGTCTAATAACACTAGTGCCTTGGAACTGCGGGGACTTTAACCCTTGACCAATAGGAGGGTTACCCACATTGACTTGACATGCCTTGTTTACATTATATAAAATCTCAATAGGAACATCAGGGCGTGACATGACTCAAATACATTATAGACTCTTCCCAAAATAAAGATTGGGGTACAATATATAAGAAATACAAGTGAATACATTCCGAAGTTACAATTACATTAAAATCCATTAACGCCACTATAAACCCCAACCATAAAATTGTGGTTCAACGTTAAATCAACCATGTCATATGATAAACCCTCTACACTATGGTTTTGTCACCCTTTAAAAGTTAGCGTAGGCCAAATACCAATGAAATGGTTTATATACCATAGTCCCAACCTCATTGTATGTGTAACCCTTGATACTATCATATAGTATTTCGATACTATCATGTAGTATTACAATTATTTACCCTTAGCATCAAAACTACCATATAGTATTACAAATGTATGTCCCTTTGCTTTAAGCTTATAATGTTATCACTTGCCCTTTGTGCTAGCTCGTATAGGTAGTGTATGCATTCAAGTCGTAGGTCTAGGTTGTAGTAGTTAGGTAGTATGGAAAACATAGTATGCCATAATTCCCTCACTAGGAAGAGCAAGCATAAGTCTACCAGCTCATCACCAATGCAAAGCCTGCAAAATAGAAAGAAGAGACGAGTAAATAGGTAAACAAGAGATAGAAAATAATAATAGAAGGACATTAATATAAATTCATAAGCATTTAGTAAGTTAAAAAATAAAATATAGATAACAAACACAGGGCGTACTTGAGTCGTAAAACGGATCAGTAACAAAGTGGAAGATGGAACGAGAAGTACAACTAAGGACATAATTGTCTCAAGTAACCAATAGTCTCGTTGTTGCGAGAGTAACTTGTGAATCAAGGAATGAGGTGCCTTAGTTTGAATGAACTAAGTAATCCTGCATAACGAAGAATAACCTTACCTCTCATATCACCATGGGAGAGCAAGTCCCACCACTCCACCACTTTATCCCCATAAACAAAGTTAAGTTATCTTTTATTTAATAAATAAAGTACATGTATGGAGGAGCAAAACAATGATATAAATAACTCATTAATTCACCAATAGTAGAAACTAAGATATATCGACAGTTTAAATAACATAAGTAAAACATAAGAAGTAAACAAACTAATACTCATGGAATGGATAAGAGATTAACAAGAAAATGGATAGAATCTGAAGAGGTTGAAGGTTTAAGGAGCCTCTATGTTTCCACATGAGTACTAATGATCCCTTTTGGGTAGTTTTCAGTAGCCTATAATTTTTTTTTATTTTTAAATTTTGGGGACATTACACCAAAACAGAGAAAAGTCTAGAAAATTTTCTTATAATCGCAAACATGGGTCAAACCCGCAACCTTATAGAAATAAAAATAACAGCTTCCAAGCGAATATGAACTTTAATAAACCAGGTATGAGACCTTATGTGCCAGATCCTAATGGTAATAAGAAAGTGGCAAGTGGAGCCAATGCTACCCCTCTAGTGATCAAGTGATAGAAATGCAACAATACACATTATGCCTGAGATTGTAAGAACAAGAACAATGGAGTCTTGCATAATCTGCAAGAAGAAAATACTGTTGAGGATATCGCTGGAACCCCATGAATCTATGCTTCATTAGATGGTCGACAGGAAGACCATCAAGCTACAATGGTCAAGATTGAAGGTGAGATCTTAAACACCTCTATTTCAATACTTATTGATCCTAGTGATTTCCAAATCTATGTTACACCTAGGATTGTTGATTTATGAAAGTTAGGAAAAGTAAAGCATGATAAATGTTGGCTGGTATAGTTAGCCACTGGTACAAAATGGAAGGTTTCGGAAATTGTTAAAGAATGTAAAGTAATCCTGAATGGTTTCCTTACTAAGGTAAACCTGAACATCCTACCTTTAGGATCGTACGATATTCTTATCGGCATGGACTAGTTGGAACAACACCATTTCATGCTCAATTGTCTATAGAAGTATATCTTCTATACTGATAGACAAGGGAACCAAGTGAAGGTTCAAGGAATCCCCAAGAAAGTTTCTGTAAGACAAATATCTTCCTTATAAGTGAAGAAGTGTGTTAGGAAGGGCTACAAATTATTTGCAATGAACATCCAAGATGTAGATTCAGATAAATAACAACGCATAGAAGACTTCCTCATTCTTGAAAAATTCAAGGACATGTTTTCTGAGGAAATCCCCATATTACCTCCGAAACAAGACCTAGACTTTTCGATCGAACTGACCCAAATCAGCTCCGGCCTCCAAATCCCCTTACTGAATGAGTGGACTATAATTGGTGGAACTCAAATTGCAGTTGCAGGAGTTAATAAAGAAAGGGTATATCCGACACAGTTAGTCCCCTTGGGGAGCACCAATTTTGTTTGTAAAGAAGAAGGATGATGTGATGTAGATGTGAATTGATTACTATTAGTTGAACAAAATGACTATAAAGAACCACTACCCACTCCTCAAGATTGATGATTTGTTCGACCAAGTGGGAGAAGCCAAAATATTTTCGAAGATTGACCTGCGATCCAGGTACAATCATGTACGGATCACAGATGAAGATATTCCCAAGACCATTTTCTGTATGAGGTATGGGAACTACAAGTTTGTAGTGATGTCATTCGGGTTGACCAATGCACCTGAAAAATTTATGTGTATGATGAACAACATATTTAGTAAGTATCTGGATAATTTTGTACTAGTCTTTATTGACGACATTCTGGTTTATTCCAAGATTAAAGAGGAACACGAATAACACCTTCGCATAGTACTTCAAGTGTTGAGAGAACACTAACTCTATGCTAAGTTTAGTAAATGTGATTTTTACAAGCCATAAATACAGTACCTCAATCACATCATATTCGATGCAGGAATAGCTATGGACCTAGAAAGGATTCGAGCCATAAAGGATTGGCATACCCAAACTAGTGTCACTGACATTAGATCCTTTTTTCGTTTAGTCGGGTATTACAGAAAGTTCATTGAGAACTTCTTGAGAATCACTTACACCATGATGGATTTATAGAAGAAAGCAAGCAAGTTCTTATGGACTGATAAGTGTGAAGAAAGTTTTCAAACACTTAAGCAGCTTTTGATGATCGCACTAGTGTTGCAGACTGCGGATACTGATGTGGATTTCATTGTATGCATGGATGCAAGCAAGGAAGGAATTGGAGGAGTCCTCTTGCAAAATTACCATGCAAGTTGTTATGAAGTGCAGGAATTAAAAGAGCATGAGCAACATTATCCCACACACGATCTTTAGCTAGCGGCCACTATCCACACTCTGAAGATGTGGAGGCACTACCTCATGGGAAGGAAGTTCCTTCTAAAGACTGACAATATGAGGCTAAAATATTTGTTCGATCAACCCAATTTGAATGTGATGCAAGCGGGATGGTTGGATTTCATGAGTGAGTATCACTTTGAACTAAAGCATATTAAGGGCAAAGAGAACAAGGCTATCGATGATTTGAGTCGATGAGCTCAATTGATATATGAGGTGATCCTGAGTCAAAATGATGCATATTTTCATGAAAATATTAGAACAGCCAACAAAGTTGATCCGTTCTATGTGGAAATCCTCAAGAAGGTCCAGGAGGACCAGTTGTTTCAGCAACAAAAGGAATACAAGGTGGACGAATCTGAACTACTATGGTCCAAGGATAGATTCTATGTTCCAGATGGAGGGGAAGTTCGGTCCAACATCCTCATAGAATTTTAGATGTCACACTACTTAGGGAACCCATGATATCAAATGATGATATCTACTGTGAATACATAAGCCTACTGATCATGATGATTATATTCATGTTTTATTTTATATTGGGTCAAAGACCCCACCGCATATAAACATGATGAATTTTTTTGTATAGTGGACGTAAGCCAATTGTTGGTGATATATATGTATATATATGTTTTGTGTTCAGCATGGACCTTGAAGCACATAATTGATGAAATGTTTGTGTTGGGCATGGACCCTGAAGCACATGATCGATGAGATCTTTTGTGCTAAGCAAGCGGCTCTAGAGCACATGAATACTTACATTTTTTTTTGAGCATAAAGCTCTAGAACACATGAAAATATAATTGGAAATGTTGGGCATAAGCTCTGGAGCAGTCCATGTTGATTTTCAGCATAATTTCTTGAGCATCGGATCTTTGACTGTTGTATCCCTAGGTGTATTGTACAACTACATCCTAGCATTTAGTGTTGAGAAAAATCTCTCTAATTGCACTATGTTTGTTACTCCCTACTATGGTCATTAAGTATAGGCTCTGGTAAGAACTAGGGGTTACTAAAAGGAATTTAATAACTTTCGAGTGAAAATGGCTCGACAAAAGTATTGATCATCATCATAATTATTTATAAGTGATTAAATGAAATTTTAAAATTTCTGCATTCTCATCAAAGTACTGAAGAGCTACCATGTTATACGAGGGAAATCCAACATGTAAGGATATTTAGAGTTTCCTGGCCTAGTAATCCTGAGCCATCTATCTACTTGACCTTCATAAGCAATTGTCATTAAGTCTAGGGATCATGATACATGATGCCTAAAGACAAATCTTAACATAGTATTNTAATTATGATTAATTATATAATTGAATAAAGAAAGAAGAGAAGCTCCACCAATTATTATTTATTATTAAAAGATTAATAAATAGTGAAATAACTATGAAATACTAACTAGGAGCTAGTTAAAAGTTCGTAGGTTAATAATTGAAAATTACCCAGTAAATTAAAAAGGGTTAAATCAAGAAATCAATGATTTTTTTATTTAACTACCCCTTTGACTTAAAAGTCTGCCTATAAAGACTCAAGCCAAGCAAAGGCTTGCGGTTCTGATTTTTCTCTTCTGAGAATTATTATTCTGCCTATTTTCGCTCTCAAGTGTTTTCTTGGATAATTTTATCCTGCAAAGAAAAGAGGACTGATTGAGAATTGAATACTAGTTAGGAAACCCTACCTTTGGAGCTCTAAGCTACTTGCATGTTAGATTCCAGCTCAGGGGGATCCAGATTAGAACCAGGAATGGTTCTGGGTCATGGATGGGAGGAATGTGGTAGTTGACAAGTGATTTGGTCATCAAAATAAGAGCTCAAATCTGTTTTAAATTGATAATGCTAGTTATTTGAAAAGTGTGTAGGTTCAGCCCTTAAATGAGCTTCAAGAAGATAAATCACATGTAAGAATTCTTAGTATGTCAAAGTTCATTTCTAGGGTAAAATGATCGCTACTTTATGTAAAATATTCTATATATTTTCCTAACCCTGGGTAATTGATGTTCTGCCTAAATTTTGCTAGGGTCTTTATTTCTCTTCAATAATCCTAGGATGGCAAATATTATTATAGGATGTATATAGCTAGGTTCCCATCTTTAAAATTTGTGTTCTCTATTCATTTTCATATTCAAAAATTAGTACTGTAGACTAGATAAATCTAGACCTACTATTTAAATGTTCATCTATTACTTATATCTCTACTGGCATATTACATTTGTCAATAGAGACATGTGTTCATATTATAGTATACTTGATCACATGAGTATGTTTGAAGAAATAAATATAATATATAGTTACCCGAGGGTATCACTTACAACCAGACCTATTCTTTTATAACATAACTATCAGGTATAAACCTTTATAAAAACTATATGTGCATTTATTCCTAAAATTTAATAATACATCTAAGACCTCTTAAGGTCTGTAATCATATAACAATTTACATTAAAATTAATCGACATAAATGAAAACCACATTAAGTTTAATTGGAGGGATATCGTGACCATCCATGTGCTCCTTATCAAGACTCTGCCATAAAATATACAGTCTTAACATCTATTTTAAAATACCATAAATCACATGCCTTATATATGTAAAATTCCGATATAAATATCCATCTTTAGATACCCCTAAACCAAGTTACATAATTCAACATCATAACATAACTCCATTTATTGAAATAGAAGTAGAAATTGAATCCTGTGGGCATGCAAGCCCAAGTTGTTTATTTATCAAATTGCATTTCATTACTTTGCATTAAAATCCTATTGCCAATAGAGGTCATGACATCGATCCCCATGGACGTAAAGACCCAAGGAAAAATCATATTAAACAACCCATACATATTATATATACCTAAAACAACCCAGATTTATAATCATTATCACACAAGGCATGTTGTACGAATTCGTATGCAGGCTGTTGTTTTAATTAAACCCTTAAATTTATAATACAGAGTCCAATTTATTAAAAAACAAGAAGTGCCATCGAGGGTGTGCATACCTTGGCCTCCACAAAACCCAGTAACACAAAAGTGATCACATAAGTCATGCCCTCGACCAAATAACATTTTAATACATAATTCTCACATCAGTCATGGCCTCGACCAAACCACGATTTAAAACAGAGTTCAATTTTCACCTGAGAACTGGATGTCGTAAATAATTAAACTACAAGCCATCGCAGCACTGTGGGAAGGCTCATGCCATTGATGGCATGGAATTTACCCATGCTATCAAAACATTTCTTTAACCAACTAATCAATGGCATTTATGCATAGAGCATCGGGTAAGGTGTATGCCTCTATCCATTAAAAACCCCAACTTATTTAAATACAGAGCTAGATAAAAACGCAGGAGGAAATCGCATACAACATAAGCCATTATATCTTATAAAAACCAACACTTATATTTATTTACACAGATAACCCAATGTCTATACATAGTCCCAATTGAATGCTGAGAGCAAGGTTTTAAACATGTATGCCAATGGGCTATGGCACCATTGTTTGCAATGGTGCAGCCCATGGCTATAAAATCTCAAAACCAAATCATCAATGATGTACATAATTGAAATAAGATTAAATAGAGACAAATGGCCTAAGAAATAAATTATGGCATAACTCCTCCATTTTAAAAATAACCAAGTCTGTTTTCAAAGCCCGAAGGTGAAATTGTTTTCATTATAGCATCAAACCCCAACCAAAACAACCAATAGAAACGTAGTCCTACCATAGGATTGAAGGTTGGCAAGGATAAGCTTGATGATCAGGCTTACCATGGCCATGAATGCAATGCTGGGATCCAACTGTGTTGTAGCCATGCTTCCCTCAACTCCTTTTGGCACCTACAAGAAAAAGAAAAACCAATATGGGGATTAGGAGCATGCCATTTCTTAACAAACTATAAACCAAACTAATGTACAGGCTTATAAATCCATGCGGGCATACCTTCAGAAGCTGTAGGTCGCCTCCATGGACATATCTCTGCACAGATCCAAACAACGAAACCCCAAATGTCAAATGCAATACACATCCATCATGAGTGAAGTCTAAGGGCAAGGATCTCATGCTTTCCCACAAGCATTAAATGCACCAGGCTGGATTTCATTAAGGTTTCCACAAACCCACTCCCATAGTCATGATGTGTTACAAAGTATTGATTATCACCCTCTTCATACCATCGCTTAAACCCTTGAACATATGGTTTATAGCTTAGACTATGTCACCCCAAACATTAAACATCAACTTTATCACATTACAAAGCTTGCACTATGATAGCATTACCATAATACTTAGTCATAGATTGTGATAGTTCAAAGTTTAAGACCCTTGCTTAGGAATGTAGAGAAGGTTTATTCCATAGGTTTATAGATTAGGGTTTAATACCATAGTGTTAAGGTGTTTAGTCTTAACAACCATGGCATACAAAGTATGCCATGTAAATCTCTCGGATTATCAAATCCAAAGATCTTCTCTCAAACAATTAATAACTTGCCAATAAAAGAGCATAGGAAAGGTTAAAAAGAATATATAGTAAAAATATACATAGCACAAAAAGATCTTAATGACATCTAAAAATGACGAATTTAAGACCATAATGAAGAATAATCAATGTACAGGAAATTTAACCATAATGGCTAAATTGACGATAATGGCACTTACCAGGTTTGAAAAACCATGTCGATAAGCAATGTAATAATTGGCAGCAGGTTATCATTGACCACGACTATCAACACACTATACATCTAATCCCATCACAAGTATTGAACTGTGTAAACAAAAGAGAAAGGTGCCTTAGTTCGATTGAACTAAGTAAGCTTGTGTAACTAGGTAATACCTTACCTCTCATATCATCATGGGAGAACTAGTCCCGCCACTCCACCACTTTATTCCCTTCAACAAAGTTAAGTTAGTTTATACTTAATAAACAAAGAACACATGTGCAAAAGTAAATCAATGAACTATACAATTCACTAACTCATCGACCGTAATAACTAAGATGTACAAATAGTTTAAATAACAAAATTAAGACATAAGAAGTAAACAAACTAATAATCACTGAATGGATAAGAGATTAACAAGACAGTATGAGTAGTTTCTGAAGAGATTGAAAGTTAAGTAGTGCATGTAATTTTGCATGAGTAATAATGATCCCCTCTGGGTAGTTTTTTACTAGCCTGTAATTTTTTTTTCAGTTTTTGGGGACATTACACAACTATTAAAATTTTATTCATATATTATATCAAAACCAGAAATAATGACACTATCCAAATCATAACAGATTGTTTGGTTGCACTAGTGAGGTAGTGAGGGAATAAATAACTACCTAGATCTTGAAGTTTTTAAACCTAAATCCTTAGATATCTCTTCAAGTGTTATATGTACTTGAAAATTGAACCGACATAGTGAGTGGAATTTGTCAATGTAAATACTACCTTTTACCAGTGGGGGTTTCATTGGTTCTTAATGTGTCATTTTGAGTTCATTCATTGTATTTATCCTTGTCAGCTTTTCTTTTATGATAAATTTGTCATGACTTTCATTACTATGCTCATCTAGCATGTCACTTATATATCATCTTCTACTTTTAGAATACTTTTATGAGCTATTAGAATAATATCTTCTACTATTAGTGGAAGAATATTGTTAGAATGGTAAGATCTTAGTAGCCTTCAACACCACATTGATTACCCTTAACCTGAAATTTCACATCCTCAATAGTATAGAGGGATTTTATTCCTATCTCTCTATGTGTCTTCATTTATAAAATAATTTAGAAGATTGTAGGCAATAGAGTCATATCTATTTTAGTGAAATCCATATCAGCAAGTAGTTTTGTTTTATACTCGGTCATCAAATTAATGATTCCATCGATATTTACTATGAGATTACTCAACCCATTAAAGTCCATAGGATTCTTGATTTTGTTCTAAATTTTGATTTATCCAAGGCACGTGATAGGGTTAGTTGGATGTATAGTAGGCTCATGATTTTAAAGACATTGCTTCAACTGAACTTTTTTAATTGGGTTATGTCTTTCTTACAGTTGGTCTCTTTAAAAATACTTTTTAGTAGATTTTCATTTGATTTATTTCATCCTAGCAAGGGAATTCAACAACTAACATAAAATAACATTACACAATATAACAAAAGTAATTGAACTGTGGGCTATGCTAATAGAAAATAATCGAACTATGGGATATGCTTCATTGTCCAACTAATAGAAATTTTTTTTTTTTGAACCAGGGACATCATCATAAATAGTAACCCCATACCTCTCATCTGAACTTTCCCACTTCTCAACTCAGCATTTTCTCCACCACTCGAATACATAATTAGAGTTGGATTTGTCCTCAACAACATCAATATACCAATCTTTCTGATTAGTAAAATGTTGTCAAAAACTTGAATCAATTTAACAGTCTATTTTCTTCCCAATGACTCCTTTATTTCCTTTTACAAACACATAAAATTCTTCTTCCTCTTTACCTTCATCTACACTGGCTTATTTCTTCCCAAACTCATAACCTGAAGTTAGGAATAATGCCCATGGCCATGCTTTTTGTCCATCACTATTCCAATAGAACTTGGTCTTATTTCCTATCTTGCTACAATAAAAACACTTATACCTTTCCTATGTTTCCAATTATCTGAATGAACACTCTTGCTGCTATCTTTATGCTTGCCTTTTCCTTTGAACTATGCTTTTAAGGCCACTTCTGATTTCCATTCATAGTACTGCTACCGAACTGCTTCTTCCACCTATTACTCAACACTCAAATGTTGGATCAACATCTCCAAAAGTTATGTTTAAGGTTTTGAAAAATTCTTCATATGAAGGTTATAGGCTTTCAATGTGATTATCAAGCCATACCTTCTCTTTTAGTTTTTCTATCAATCGCTTTCAAGTTTTCTAAATTCTTGGATTTTGAAAATGTGATCTTGAAGAGATTTTTTTTCCTCACTCTTGATTGAAAAGAATAAATTATTTACAAAAAAATATTTACATATATATGATGTTCCACACATGTTTAAATGCTAATGCCCCCAAAGTTTGAAAGAATCATGACTATCTTGCACTTAAGTGAACATATCATTGGTTAATGAGTGTTTGATTGGCATCATAGCCTCTTGGTTCTTTGGATCATGCTTAGCATGGTTATCCTCATGTGTTGTATTTCGAAAATACTTTTCCAATAATTTTTTGTCTCAGCATCGTATAAAAAAAATCACAAGCCTCCTCTGTTTCCATATACTAATATTTTTACCATGAAACCTTTGGTTTCCTTCCAACATAATATGTATAGATGAGTTGTTCTTAAGAGTATAAAGTTAATGTTGCAAATTTATTTTATGGAATATATTATTGTGGGTCTAGAAAAAAAATTATCATAAATATCGAAGAAATTATTGGCAAGCATAAATTTGGATGTGAGAAACTCGGAAAATATCAGAAATGTTGGCAGCCTGAAAAACTAAGGAAACTAGACATATTAGGAGAAATTGGAGATATTTAAAACACTATTAAAACACACCAAATAGATCTGATTTTACTACTTATTTATAATACTTGGTGATTTCCAAACCTACTGCTGTCATAATTTAAATAACAACAACACACTCTAAATTTGACTATTCTGAAATTCCTCAAAGCAAAAACAACTTCTTCCACACACACAATCACTTGCTAATCAAGTTTGAGTAAATAATTCTTTTTCTAAAAATAATTATGTTCCTAGAGGATCATCTCTAACAAAAATCTAACTTCAAAATCACAAGTACGTTTCACAAAGAAACATAAACTTTCTAGAGGGCATCCATGTTTCCTAGCTTATTATCATATGTCCCAAAACACCATTTAATTCTAGAGGGCGTGTCATGTTTCCTAGCTTACTATCAT
This sequence comes from Pseudotsuga menziesii, assembly GCA_001517045.1. Lineage (NCBI taxonomy): Eukaryota > Viridiplantae > Streptophyta > Pinopsida > Pinales > Pinaceae > Pseudotsuga > Pseudotsuga menziesii. Next base: position 55,283 of record LPNX010595768.1, on the reverse strand, counting down.
TGATCATTGGTTGGCTTTCCCTAATCTCTACCAAGACATCTATCCCTTGCATGTTTGACACTCCAGTATCATGTTTGACATGTGAACATGCGACACATAGTGCTACGAGTACATGTCTTGTTTCCTAGTTTATTATCATTTGTCATTCGTTGGCTTGCCTTAATATCTTCCTGACAACCCTACCAAAAAAATATACATGGTAAAAATAACAGACCGATAATACAATTCTAAATGATAGAGTATTGTATAAGCCATTAAAGAAGAGGAAAATGATTTAGGAAACAGTCATATAAAAAATTCTAGAGCTGGGGTTCGTTTGAAATATTAAACTTTTTGTAAAATACCAACTAGCAGATTCAATGCCATTTGGTATTCCTTCCTTTCACAATGCCATCTTTCCCTCATAACCTTGTACGTTTTACAAAATTTGATGTTGAACCTGTACTATTTCTTGGCTTTCTTTCTTTTATGTCTTTCTATGGTGATAATGTAGAAATAAACTCGAGAATCTAGCCTATGGTGAGATCTGTTTTCTCAAAATACCGTTTGTACTGTAACGAGACTTTCCTACCCTGCCAAAGTCATTATAGATCAAATTAAATATTATCTCCTTTTTTAAGGTCTCTATATGTGATTACATATCTGTGATGCAATGCACATAATCCTCCAAGAGATCATTGCACCTATAGTCACTGGAATCGTTGTTAAATATTATTGCATATATGTAGCTGGTGTATGAATCTCATGGTGCATATTAAAATCTATGAAAGCATGGGTAAATCTTAACCATGTTTTGCATTTTATGGAATTTCTACAATTGATGGTAGACTTTGAACTTCACAAAATATGCTTACTATCGATATAGGAAAACAGATATTTAGAGCTGTTGTGATCTGATATGTTGCTAAATCGAGGAGTTTTTGTTGGTCCAACAAGTGTGATCTTGTGGTGTAGCCGCATGATAAAAGTAAGCTGATCGAGGATCACCCACCACCTTGGTATTGACCATGAAACTACTGTGTGAAGGATTGATGACCTCCTGTGAATTGGAGAGTGGAATCATTTCCCAACCACTGCGTCGAAATTCAAAGCTACTGTCAACACGAAGGAGGTTTGCTAAACTGATTGGATGGAGTACTCTCAGTGGTAGTAAGATTCTGCTAAATTATAGTCTTCACTCTTTGATTTGTATTAGTAATAGCTAGTTAGCATCATTTACTCTTTCTTATGTGTGAAAAAATGATGAGAAAGAATTACAGTTTGTGGATTCATAAGATACTAACCATTATTGAATTTAGAGAGATTGAACAAACCATATTAGGTAAAGAATACAGACTAGCAAATTATCCCTGAAACTATGATAAAAGAAATAAAGAGGCACTTATGCTTCTCAAACTGTCAGTGGAAGACACATTAATTCAAGAAGCCATTCCATTATAGCACCTGTATTGTGAAAAAATCTCCAAAATAAGTATCAAGCATCAGAAGTTGGGTGGTCATTGTATTTTAAAAATATTTTGTTTTAACTTTTCCACCACGTTGCAGGAAGGGGGATGAGTCTCTAAACATTTATTGCACTTGAAGGATCTTAATGATAAAAAAATTTCTATTAAGAAGCTACTAGATGATGAGGATATGGTTACTATGTTGATGTAAATTTTTCCACCATTTTTTTATTAATTTGTTGATTCCTTGCATCTACTTGGAGATAACAAACAACTTACATTTGAGAAGTTATTAACACTTTTTTGTACAGAAGGAAATGGGGCTAGATCAGATAGAGGCATCAAATCCATCAACTATAATTAGTGCATTTAGTGCACAGTTCAAAGTCAAATACAAACAAAAAATGCTAGAAATGTATCAAAGAGAACAAATTTAGATGTTATTACTGCAATAAGCCTGGAAAATTCAAGAGATATTGCCAAAAAAAACAATATGACTTGGCACGTGGTCAAATGAAATCAAGGCATGAAAATGTTGCCAAAAGAGGTGAAGAACAAGAAGTGGGTGATTTTGCATTTGTGGCATTACCTAATAAATCAACAAAGTATATATAATGGTATTCGACTCAGGTGCATCTCACCACTATAAGTGTCACATAAACCCGTATGTAGATTTCATTGAAGATAAGAGTAATAGTGAATCTATTTCTTTGGGTGATGGATGGACTCATATTGTTAGAGGATGTGAGGTTGTTCATGTCATATTGAACAATAATTTAAGTGAGTTTGTTCAAAAACATTCGATATGTTCCTAACATGAGAAAAAATATCGTCTATTAGTGAGATAACTAGGAACCCTAATATTTTTGTAAATTTCCAAGGAAGCAAATATATGGTAAGTACTCTTGTGATGACAAGGTGAATGTAGTTTGTATTGGTGAAAAATGGTTGTATAGACTGGATGATCTAAAAACAACAAAGGCACATGCACCATGTGTGGTAGAGAATACAAATGTACTCTCGCATGAAAGGTATGGACACCTAAGTTATCAATATTTATTTGTACTTAATAAGACTAATATGCTGGATGGCCTTCCATACATTCAAGATTGTTAGAGGTATGTGCAGGATTGTTAGAGATATGTGTAGGCTGTCAGTTATGAAAACAACATTGAATTTCATTTGATACTGAAAATAAAACATGGAAAACCAAAGGAGTTTTGGACCTAGTACATGTTGATTTGCATGGTCCAATGAAAACAACTACAATATCCGGAGCTAAGTATTTCCTGCTATTGGTTGATGACTATTCAAGGAAAGTGAGGGTTTGTTTTTTGAATAACAAGTCAAATTCTTGTTCAAAGTTTGTAACATGAAAATATTTGGTAGAGAAACAAATAAGTAAACAACTCAAATCTTTAGGATCTTATAATGAAGGTGAGTTTGTTTCAACTTAGTTCAAAGAATTTTGCAAAAGGGAAGGTATACATAGGAGGTATACCACTGCATACACTCCACAACAAAATGGATTCATGGAAAGGAGGAATAGGATAGTTGTGGAGATGGAAAATTGCATAGTGCAGAGCCAGAATGTACCATAGCCATATTAGGAGAAAGCAGTGAATGTTGTTTACATCCTTAAGAGAAATCCTTGTAAAGATTTGTAGGATATCACTCCTGAGGATTCATGGTTAAGCAGAAAACATTTTGTAAGGGATTTTCATATTTTCAGTTGTATTTCTTTTGTAAATATTCCTAAGGAAAAACATTCCTAATGAATAACTGGATGTCTCTACGAACAAAATTATGATCAATAGAGATGTTGTAGATGACAAAATATCATTCCTTCATGATAATGATAAATCTATGGATAGTACTAAGTAGTGTATCGGGATTTATTTCACATTCAAGAACAAGTTCTGCTGTTGAAATCAAACAGGACTCAGAGCCAGAAACATCATAGGAGTCAAGTTCCAAGGAGGGGTTTGGTGAAGAAGAGGAGGATTCTAAATATTCACAATAGAGAGGGATTCTTGATCTTCACAGCAATATAAGGAGGGCCAACAAAGGAAATGGAAGTGGTATTATACCACGATTGAAGGATATTAAGAAGATGAGTTGCCAAAGGCACTAGAAGGACAAACTACATGACTGAGGCAACAAATTGTTCTAGGCAGTGAGCAGGTAAATTTTTCTCTAACTTATGTTGATTTTGTTCCAGGTATTTGAACCAATAAAATTTGAATATTCCAAAGGAAAATTTGAAAAAAATGCTGCCATGAAAGTGAAATATGATGCATAGATGAAAAACAAGACTTGGGTGTTGTCAACATTTCCTCTAGAGAAGAAAGCAATTCGTTGTAAATGGATTTTTAATGTCAAATATAAATCAAATGCTTCTTTGAAAAAATACAAAGATTGTGTTGTTGCCAAAGATTATGCATAAGATGAAGGGCTGGACTATGAAGAAACCTTTTCCCCAGAGCAAAAATGGTAACTTTTCGACTAGTTATCTCCATTTCTGCTCATTCGGGATGAAAGATATACAGATGGATGTTAAAAGTTCCTTGATGCAAAATACTTGTATGGATGGTAAAGTCCTTGTATGGACTCAAGCAAGCTCCTCATTCCTAGTATTTCAAACTTGATCAATACCTTAGACATTCTATAATTAAAAAAACCTATTATGAACCCACTTGCTACATCAAAAACAATGATGATGATATAGTGAAGTTATTTTGTCTATGTTGATGGTCTTCACATCGCCAAAAGCAGGGCCAACAAGATTCAACATGTGAAATTTGATATTTGATCTATTTTTGAAATTATTGATTAAAGGCTGCTTCATTATTGTTTAGGTGTAGAAGATTTGCAATCTAAGCACACTATATTTTTATCACAAGTAAAGTATGCCAAAGCACTCTTCAAAATATTCTGAATGACTAAATTTAATCCTACATCTACACTTATGGAAGTTAGCATAAAAATCTCATCTTACACGGACTCAGCACTAGTCAATAAGTCATTGTATTGTCAATTGGTTGGTAGTTTGATTTATCTTACTGCAAGCCAATCAGATCTATGTTTTGAAATGCTTTGTCTCTTTCTCAATTCATGTCTAATTCTGAAGAGTTACATTGGCAAGTTGCAAAATGAGTCCGTCAATATTCAAAGGAGCCCTTGACTTTGGCATTCTATATCAGGGATCTGTTGACTCCATGATAGCAGAGCATATTGATTTCAATTGGGTTGGATTAGTTGATACAAGGAAGCCAGAAACAAGTTATGTGTTCACTCTTGGTTTAGGAAGGCAAGTTCATCACAAATTAAGATACAACCTCCAGTTGCCTTATCCTCCATTGATATAAAATACAAGGAATACTTCAATAGAGGTTGTGAGGCAATGTGGTTAATAAGAATATTGGTTGATCTTGAACTTGAGCAAGCAGTACCAAACTCAGTTTTTTGTGACAATCAGAGTGCTCTGAAAAGGGAAAAAATTTCATAACTAAGCATATTGAAGTTCATCACAGTTACATCAAATAGTTGGTTGATAATAAAGACATTGTCCTTTATTATTGTCCTACAACAAAGCAAACTATTGACATAATGACAAATCCACTTGGTATTTATAAGTTCACTCATCGTTCCATGTTGTTAAAAAAAGAGCTAACTCCACCTAAATTTTCATAATGGTGTAATGAGCTAACACACATAAGCTTTACCTCATAGTACCATGTTAGAAGGAAAGCTAACTCCAGCTAGATTTACATCATGATGTAATGTATTCGATGACAATGTGGTAGTGTTAAATGGAAGAATACCTTATGAAAGTTGAAAAACATTAGATTTTACTCACTGTGCAATGTTTTAAGAATGAAAGGTAACTCCAAATAGATTTCCATCATGGTGCATTGTGATTGATGACAATGTGGTTGTGCTACATTGAAAACTACATTATCAAAGCTTACACACATTAGATTTTACTCATCATGCAATGATTTAGGGATGAAATCTAACTTCATCTAGATTTCCAACACGACGCAATGTGATTGATGACAATGTTGTTGTGTTATATGGAAAACTACCTTATGAAATATAACACATTAGATTTTACTCATCGTGCCATGTTGTTAAAAGGAAAGCTAACTCCAGCTATATTTTCATCATGGTGTAATGAGATAATGCACATAATCTCTCCCCTTTAGTGCCATGTTGTTAGAAGAAAATCTAACTCTAGCTATATTTCCATCATGGTGTATGTATTTGATGACAATGTCACTATGTTATATGGAAAACTACCTTTGAAAGGATACTAGACATTAGCTTTACTCATCGTTCAATGTTTTAAGAATGAAATCTAACTCCAGCTAGATTTCTATCATGGTGCATTGTGATTGATGATAATGTGGTTGTGCTAGATCGAAAAAGATACTATGAAATCTTACACACATTAGATTTCACTCTCTGTGCAACGATTTAAGGATGAAATCTAACTCTAGCTAGATTTCCAACATGGTGCAATGCACTTGATGAAAATGTGGTTATGTTACATGGAAAACTACCTTATGAAAGCTAACACACATTAGATTTCACTCATAATGCTATGTTGTTAAAATGAAAGCTAAATCCAACTAGATTTTCGTCATGGTGTAATGAGCTAACAAAAATAAGCTTTGCCTTATAGTTCCATGTTGTTAGAAGGAAAGCTAACTCCAACTAGGTTTCCATCATAGTGCAATGTATTTGATTACAATGTGGATGTGTTTGATGAAAAACTAACTTATTAAAGCTAACATACATTACCTTTGTTGACCGTGCAATGCTTTTAGAACGAAAGCTAACTGTAGCTAGATTTCCATCATGGTGCATTGTTATTGATGATAATGTACTTGTGCTAGATGGAAAACTACATTATGAAAGCTAACACACATTAGATTTCACTCACCGTGCAATGATTTAAGGATGAAAGCTAACTCTAGCTAGATTTATATCACACTGTAATGTGATTGATGATGATGTGGTTGTGTTAGATAGAAAACTACCTTATGAAAGCCAACACACATTATATTTCACTCATCATACCATGTTTTTAGAAGGAAATCTAACTCTAGCTAGATTTGCATCATGGCGTAATGTATTTGATGACAATGTGGCTATGTTAGATTGAAAACTACGTTACGAAAGCTAACACATATGAGTTATTACTCACCCTGCAATGTTTTAAGAACAAAATTTAACTCTAGCTAGATTTCCAACATGGTGCATTTTGATTGAGACAACGTGGTTGTGCTAAATGAAAAACTACATTATGAAAGCTAACACAAATTAGATTTCATTCACCGTGCAATGATTTAAGGTTGAAAGCAAATATAGCTAGATTTCCATCATGGTGCAATGTGACAATTTGGTTGTGTTAGATAGAAAAATACATTATTAAAGCTAACGCATTAGCTTTCACACATCTGCCCATGTTAAAAGGAAATGTAACTCCAGCTAGATTTTCATAATGGTGTAATGAGGTAACACACATAATCTTTCCATCATAAAACCATGTTAGAAGGAAAGCTAACTCTAGCTATATTTTCATCATGGTGTAATGTAATTGATGACAATGTGATAGTGTTAGATGGAAAACTACCTTATGAAAGCTAACACATATTATCTTTTACTCACAGTGAATTTTTTTAAGAATGAAAGCTAACTCTAGCATATTTTCATCATGGTGCATTGTGATTGATGACAATGTGGTTGTGCTAGATGGAAAAGTATACTATGAAAGCTTACACAAATTAGATTTCACTCTTTGTGCAATGATTTAAGGATGAAAGCTAACTTCAGCTAGATTTCCAACACATCGCTATGTACTTGATGGCAATGTTGTTATCTTACATGGAAAACTACCTTATGAAAGTGAACATACATTAGCTTTCACTCATCATACCATGTTCTTCAAAGGAAAGATAACTCCAACTAGATTTCCATCATACTGTAATGAGCTAACAGACGTACTATTTCCCTTATAGTGCCATGTTCTTAGAAGAAAATCTAACTCCTACTAGATTTCCATCATGGTGTAATGTGTTTTGTGAAATTGTGTCTTTTTTAGATGGAAAACTACCTTATGAAGGGTAATAAACATTAGATTTACTCATTGTGCAATGTTTTAAGAATGAAAGGTAACTTCAGCTAGATTTCCATCATGGTGCATTGTGATTGATGATAATGTGGCTATGCTATATTGAAAACTACACAATGAAAGCTTACATAGATTAGATCTTACTCATCGTGCAATGATTTAGGGATGAAAGATAACTTTAGCTAGATTTCCAACACGACGCAATGTGATTGATGAGAATGTGGTTGTGTTACATGAAAAACTACCTTATGAAAGATAACATGCACTAGATTTCGCTCATCGTGCCATGTTGTTAAAAGGAAAGCTAAGTCCAGCTAGATTTTCATCATGGTGTAATGAGCTAATGCACATAAGCTTTTCCATTTACTGCCATGTTGTTAGAAGGAAAGCTGACTCTAGCTAGATTTCCATCATGGTATAATGTATTTGATGATAATATCATTGTGTTAGATGGAAAACTACCTCATAAAGGCTAACAGACATTAGCTTTACTCACTGTGAAATGTTTTCAGAATGAAATCTAAGTCCAGCTAGATTTCTATCATGGTGCATTGTGATTGATGACAATGTGGTTGTGCTAGATTGAAAAATACACTATGAAATATTACGCACATTAGATTTCACTCTCACTGCAATGATTTAAGGATGAAAGTTAACTCCAGTTATATTTCCAACACGGTGCAACGCACTTGATGGAAATGTGGTTATGTTACATGGAATACTACCTTATGAAAGCTTACACACATTGGCTTTCACTCATCGTGCCATGTTGTTAAAAAGAAAGCTAACTCTAGCTATATTTCCATCATGGTGTAATGAGATAACAAAAATAAGTTTTTCCTTATAGTGCCATGTTATTAGAACGAAAGCTAAGTCCAGCTAGATTTCCATCATGGTGTAATGTATTTGATAACAACGTGGTTGTGTTAGATAGAAAATTACCTTATCAAAGCTAACACATATTAGATTTCACTCATCGTGCCCTATTGTTAGAAGGAAAGCTAACTCTAGCTAGATTTGGATCGTGGTGTAATGTATTTGATGACAATGTGGTTGTGTTATATGGAAAACTACCTTACGAAATTTAATACAAATTAGTTATTACTCATCATGCAACATTTTGAGAATGAAAGCTAACTCTAGCTATATTTCCAACATGGTGCATTTTGATTGATAACAACATGGTTGTGCTAAATGAAAAACTACATTATGAAATCTAACACACATTAGATTTCATTCCTCTTGCAACAATTTAAGGTTGAAAGGTAACTGTATCTAGATTTCAATCATGGTCCAATGTAACAATTTAGTTGTGCTAGATAGAAAAATACCTCACCAAAGCTACCACATTAGCTTTCACACATCTTGCCATGTTAAAAAGAAAGGTAACTCTAGCTAGATTTTCAGAATGGTGTAATGAACTAACACACATAAGCTTTCACTCATAGTACCATGTTAGAAGGAAAGCTAACTCTAGCTAGATTTTCATCATGGTGTAATGTAATTGATTACAATGTGGCAGTGTTAGATGGAAAACCACCTTATGAAAGCTAACACAAATTAGATTTTAATCACCATGGAATGTTTTAAGAATGAAATCTAACTCTAGGTAGATTTTCATCATGGTGCATTACGATCGATGAAAATGTGGTTGTGCTAGATGGGAAAATGCACTATGAAAGAGTACACAAATTATATTTCACTCTTAGTGCAACAATTTAAGGATGAAAGCTAACTCCAACTAGATTTCCAACACGGTGCAACATGCTTGATGGCAATGTGGTTATGTTACATGGAAAACTACCTTATGAAAGCTAACACGCATTAACTTTCACTCGTTGTGGCATGTTCTTAAAAGGAAAGCTAACTCCAACTAGATTTCCATCATGGTGTAATGAGATAACAAACATAAGATTTCACTTATAGTGTCATATTGTTAGAAGGAAAGCTAACTCCAGCTAGATTTCCATCATGGCGTAATGTATTTGATAACAATGTGGTTGTGTTAGATGAAAAATTATCTTGTGAAATCTAACATACATTAGCTTTACTGACCGTGCAATGTTTTAAGAACGAAAGCTAACTCTAGCTAGATTTCCGTGATGGTGCGTTGTTATTGAGGACAATGTGGTTGATCTAGATGGAAAAATACATTATGAAAGCTAACAAACATTATATTTCACTCACCGTGCAATCATTTAAGGATGAAAGCTAACTCTAGCTAGATTTCCATTAGGGTACAATGTGATCGATGAGGATGTGGTTGTGTTAGATGAAAAACTACCTTATGAAAGCTAACACACATTAGCTTTCACTCATCGTGCCATGTTGTTAGAAGGAAATATAACTCTAGATAGATTTGCCTCATTGTGTAATGTATTTGATGACAATGTGGCTGTGTTAGATAGAAAACTACCTTACGAAAGCTAACACAGATTAGTTATTACTCACCATGCAATGCTTTAAGAATGAAAGCTAACTCTAGCTATATTTCCAACATGGTGCATTTTGATTGATGACAACATGGTTGTGCTAAATGGAAAACTACATTATAAGAGATTACACACATTAGATTTCATTCCTCATGCAACAATTTAATGTTGAAAGGTAACTCTAGGTAGATTTCCATCACAGTGCAATGTGACAGTTTGGTTGTGTTAGATAGAAAAATACCTTACCAAAGCTAACACATTAGCTTTCACACATCCCGCCATGTTAAAAACAAAGGTAACTCTAGCTAGATTTTCATAATGGTGTAATGAGCTAACACACATAAGATTTCACTCATAGTACCATGTTAGAAAGATAAGCTAACTATAGCTATATTTCCATCATGGTGTAATATAATTAACGACAATGTGGAAGTGTTAGATGGAAAACTACCTTATGAAAGCTAACACAAATGAGCATTTACTCACCGTGCAATGTTTTAAGAATAAAATCTAACTGCAGCTAGATTTCTGTCATGGTGCGTTGTGATCAATAACAATGTGGTTGTGCTAGATGGGAAAACACATTACAAAAGCTTACACAAATTATATTTCACTATCCATGCAATGATTTAAGGATGAAAGTTAACTCTAGCTATATTTCCAACACAGTGCAATGTGCTTGATGGGAATGTGGTTATGTTACATGGAAAACTACCTTATGAAAGCTACAGGTATTAGATTTCACTCATTGTGCCATGTTCTTAAAATAAAAGCTAAATCAAACTAGATTTCCATCATGGTGTAATGAGATAACACACATAAGAATTCCCTTATAGTTCCATGTTGTTAGAAGAAAACCTAACTCCAGCTAGATTTCCATCATGGTGTAATGTGTTTGGTGAAATTCTCTCTTTGTTAGATGGAAAACTACCTTATGAAGGCTAACAAACATTAAATTTACTCACCGTGAAATATTTTAAGAAAGAAAGATAACTCCATCTAGATTTCCATCATGGTGGATTGTGATTGATGACAATGTGGTTGTGCTAGATGGAAAAATACACTATGAAAGCTTACACACATTACATTTCACTTACCATGCAACGATTTAAGGATGAAAACTAACTCTAGCTAGATTTCCAACATGGTGCAATGTGCTTGATGACAATGTTCTTGAGTTACATGGAAAAATATATTATTAAAGATGACACACATTATCTTTCACTCATTGTGCAATGTTGTTAAAAGGAAAGTAAAATCCAACTAGTTTTTCATCATGGTGTAATGAGCTAACAGAGATAAGCTTTCCCTTATAGTGACATGCTATTATAAGGAAATATAACTCCAACGACATTTTCATCATGGTGTAATGTATTTGATAATGATGTGGTTGTGTTAGATGGAAAACTATCTTATGAAAACTAACATATATTATCTTTACTCACCGTGCAATGTTTTAAGAATGAAATCTAACTCTAGCTAGTTTTCCATCTACTGCATTGTGATTAATGACAATGTGGTTGTGCTAGATGGAAAACTACATTATAAAAGCTAACACACATTAGATTTCACTCACCATGCAATTATTTAAGGATTAAATATGACTACAATTATATTTTCATCATGGTGCAATGTGATCGATGATGATATGTTTTCGTTAAATGGAAAACTACTTATGGTGGAGAAAGGATTAGTGTAGGATATGTTATGGTTTTGATAATTGATGTCATTGAACCACATCTAATTATGTAAGGTGTCAATGAAGGTGACTGACATCCATGGAAGATCTCATAGATTTGAGGTATAAAAAAGGTAAATCAAAATCTTGAAGCACATGTTAAGTGTTTTTTATTGTACATGTTTTTTTTTTTAAATACTAAGTTTTTTAATTTGCGATATAGGTGCAAATTTCTCTTATGCATTTTCTATTGGAGAACAAGGTAGATGTTTTGCAATGTGGAGTGAAGGTGGGTGAAGGATCCATATTCAATACAAATATTGGTCATAAGATGCATGGAAGGATGGTAAATAAATGATCTATAGTGGTTAACATTGAGAAGGTATTAAAATGTGATGCTCTTTTGCACATCCAATAGGATTTGAGAATACACTAGGGGTGCATTGGGATCTTATGAGATTTGGAAAGATTAAGATTTGGAACCTCATTTTCATGATCATCCAGTAAATACTCCTCAATATAAGCTTACATTCACATGTAAAAAGTTTTCTCTTACACATGAATGCATGGGAACAAGCATGTGCATTGCCAAATGATGATAGTTAATGTCTGTGAGGATGACATGATTGAGGCTCAAATGTTAGGTGATAAGGAATTCAATGTATTTGTCGAAGACATAGATAGAAATTGTGAAAGATGTAGGATTGGGGATAAGTCTATATATTGTTTGGTTAGATGGCCAATAAATAAGTTGGTGGACAATGAAGGTGAGCTTTTAAGGGTGAACAAAAATTTCAATGAGGCACCCAAGGAAATGCTGGTATGGGATCTTATAGAGGACATAGTTACCTTAAACAAATGGGATGGTGATATTTACAATGAAAAATATCCAGACTCAATTTCTATGCACGCAAGGAGGCCATAGAAAAGGATTAAACTAGTTGTGGCTACAAACAAAGTTGGAAACTTTCAAATACAGAGAGATGAAGATAAATAAATTTGACTTTTGGCAGCGGATGAATGATGCAAACAAGATTGTATTCAACATGTGGACATGAATGCCATTGAAACTAATAGAAGGTGTATGAAACTCTTAAATAAAAATGGAATTTGGGAATTTTTCTTGAATTCACTCCTTTCCAACACAATCATGCCAAAGAGCCATGGCCATGGCCTACCTCCTACTACTAGGAAAGTAAAGGACATGAGGTTTAATGAATATATTATTTGTAAGAAAGCATGGTACAAGATACATAATATTCCTCAAATAACCTTCTATACTTACCAACATAATTTTCAACAAGGACATGTCAAAGGAATTCATGGTAACACCAACAAATGAAAAGAACTTGCACATACTGTGGAAGCCATAGAAATATTGCAAAAAATTGTAATGGATGATTCATATTTTTCACCGAACCAAACATGAAAAGTTGAAGAAGATGGAATGTCTGCTCCTTTAAGATTGTTTCCATCAACATACACTAAAAGTTCTTTGTTAGAAGAGATCAATTAGGCTCTTCAAGAGCTCAATTGTCCATCAATATCACAACCAACAATGAGAAATATTTGGAATACTCATTTTTTAGATGTGGAATTCTCAAAGAACACTAACTTTAGTAAATGTAGTGAATGTATTGTGTTGAAAGCATAGATGAAGACATCGACTGCAAAAGAGCTAGAAGAAAAGGCATCATCTACACTGAAGAAACATAACAAGAATGTTATGCGTGGAAGGTATTGCTACTATTCCTACATAATTATGTTAGAGTGGTATCCAAAGGAATACTTTAGCATTATCCATGATAAAATGGATAAAACAAAGACTTCAATCCCAATATTACGTGTCAAATCAAAATCTGTTGCTAGAACAAACTTGGGTTGTCGTTGACTTGTATGCTAACATATGGGCATATCACATGAGGTTTTGGTCATTTCTCTGTACCATTTGTACACATGGGATCACAATTTACCATTACATCTCTTGCAAAGTTCTTGAGGGACCTTGAAGACCCACATCTTGATATGTATGGTGATTTGCTTTATAAGAGTGGAAGTTCAAGAAACCCACTTTCAAATGCATTACTTCAAAACTCTATTTACTCAAAATGTAGAGTGTACAAGGATGCTTTCCTATCTTTAAATGGAATATCAAAAAATCAAAATCTTGATTTTAAACCTCTTCCTCCACATTTGTTGTTACATTTGGACAATGTAGCTAGTGATAATAAGAATTGTTATGTTTTCATGTTTATATCACTATTAATTGCACTTGGTGTCTTCATCACTATTGAGGTTGGATTATTGCTTGTGGGTAACACCCATGGATGCATAGATGGAACCTATGAAAGAATTTCTTCCAACTTGAAAAGTAAATATATATATTCTTTACTTGAGATGATGGATACTTATCTCACAATAGAAGAAAAATGAGGATTTCTAGCTAAACTTATTGATAAAGTGCATCACTTCAAAAAATTTCCTAATGGATACATCAAGGAGGGGGAAAATGCAGTATTTGGACATCTTAATGTGTCATAATTCCAATTTATTGTACTCAATGATGTTCTAATTATGAGGTATAAATAATCTGTCATAAACATTGAGTGGTAAGAACCAGTTGAGTTCTGGAATATAGATGACGAAGGTCGACCTATATTTCCCACAGGGAAGCCATCTTTATTACATCCCAAAGACAATGATGTTTATTTAAAAGAACTAAAGGAATTAATAACATCATACTTAAAAATGTTGAAAGAGACTATTGGAAATGAGAATTAACCAATTGTTACAGACAAATGTAATAAAAAACTAGATTATTGGGAAATAGTTCTTGATGGATTAGATGGAATCTACAATGACCATACACCCTTGAATGAAAGCGATGCTTCTTCTGATGATTTTTGGCCCAAGACGAGGAAAAATGTTAACGTTGATGGTAATGCACTCCATGCAATATCAATTATTATGGATGGGGATTTTGATAATGTGACAGATGAACTAGTATAGGCTGGACCCAGGTGCAACTAGCCAAAGCCAACATTCGATCCTAGAATTGATGTTGATAAGGAAAGATGGTGCTTGTTAGATCAAGAAATGAGGATGAAGGAGAGATGATTTGGATGGAAAAATCCACCTCAAATATCTTCCAAGATGATGACAATGAGATTCTTCATGTAAATATTGATTGCTAGCAACCTAGCTCAGGGAAATACAAGGGACACATTTTAGAACAATATTGGGTACCAAATCCTGATGACACAGAACTTGGATCTATTTCAATTAATACCATAGTTTGGGCATGGGTGCCAAAGAAATAATATTGTAGGAATACCAAGATAAATAAATGCGGTTTACAAGCTGTACTCGATCTACTTGAGCAGATATAAGAACATTCAGTGGAGATGATTCATGAATGTAATTTTGCTTTTTCAATGACTTTTAGTATACCTGAAGAAACATTTTTCAATGTTTGTAGTATAATAAATACTCTTCAAGTGACTTTTTGAAGAATTTTATATTATTTACCACATATATGAAAATTTCACTTCAACTTTAATGTTATTTCATGTGATGATACGTTATGCGAATTAGATAACACCATTAAAATTTTAACTTTTCAATTTGTCTTTTAGATCAACATAAAATATCACTGTATCAAATGTGCATAATTATATTCATTAATGCATGTACACAACCCTTACCTTATGTATTATTATCTTTGCTTACTCTCTTCAATACCACTTCGAGCTTTTCATTTTGTTCCCCTCATGATTGGTGGAGTGTCCACTCGAAACGTAGGTACATTTCAATACACACAATTAAATTCATAAACTCTATTTTTCATTAAGATGAATTGTGGAAATATTCATCCTCAAGATGTAATTGATGTCCTTGAGAAAATATAAGGAGATTCGGTGGAGATGATTCATAAATGTAATTTTTCTTTTTGAATGACTAATTAATATACATGAAGAAAAAGTTGTCAATGGTTGTAGTATATCAAATATTCTCTTCAAGCTACCTTTTGAGGAAGTTTATATTATTTTCTACATATATGAAACTTTTGGTTCAACTTCAATGTTAATTTAATGATGCTACTTTATGCTAATGCACCTTAAAACATATTACGAGCTTGCTTTGTGAATAAATGTAAGGCACTTGCAACAAGTTTTGAAGTCAATTTTCCCTATTATTCATTATTATAGTTGATACAAATTTAATTGTACTACTATGTTGCATTCAAATTCATAATTATATTTTCTTGTGTAGACTTTAAAGTGGTGCCAACTTTGTACTAGTATACTAACTTATACTCAATAAATACAGTACTAACATTTTGAGTGTGTAGGTTTTATCAGTTTGTAATCATTGTGATTGATTTTCTGAGTTAAACAGTGTGAGTGTTTTTTATACCAATGTTTTGAGTGGACACTCCAGCCATGCTTGTTATGGTAACCATGAAAAAATCATTGTGGAGTGAAAAGATTTCACATAACTTAATACATAAAATAAATCATTAAGTAGTAACATCATGTTATCTTTAATTCATGCTATAGATTATCATCAAATACATTGCATCACACATACAATTTAATCCATGTGAGATTTAATGCACTGCCTGTAATATAAGTATTATGGATGGATATTTTGATAAGGTGACAGATTAATTGATATATGTTGGACCCAAGTGCAACAAGGTAAAACAAATATTCAATTCTATGATTGAAGTTGAGAAAGGAAAGATGTTTCAAGTTAGATCATCAACTGAGGATGAAGGAGATATGATTTGGATGGCAAACACCACCTCATATATCTTCCAGAATGATGAAAGTGAGAATCTTCATGTAAACGTTGATTGATGGAAGCCTAATTCATGGAAATACAAGGGAAAACTTTAGAACAATATTGGGTACCAAACCTTGATGATACATGACTTGGATCTATTCCAGTTAATACCATAGTTTGGGTATGGATGCAAAAGAAAGAAGATTGTAGGGAGACCACGATAAATAAATGTGGTATGCAAGTTGTAACTGATTTGCTTGACTGAATATAAGGATACTAGGTGGAGATGATTCATGAATGTAATTTTCTCTTTGAACGAGTTATTAATATACAAGAAGAAACACTTTTCAATGTTTGTTGTATATCAAATATTCTCATCAAACCTTTTTTGACGAATTTTATATTATTTGATAATATGAAAATTTTGGTTCAACTTCTATGTTAATTCATGTGATGGTACTTTATGTGAATTATATAACACCATTCAATTTTTAACTTTTCAATTTGTTTTTTACATAAACTCAACATGCCATGATATCAAATGTTCATAATCATATTCAATAATGAACCTTAAAACATCTTCTAGATTTCTTGTGTGAATAAATGTAAGGCACTTGCAATAAGGTTTGAAGTGACTTTTTCCTATTATTTGTTATTGTAATTGATATAAATTTAATTGTTCTACTATGTTGCATTCTAATTAATATTATATTTTCTTACGTAAACTTTAAAGTGGTGCAAACTTTGTACTAGTGCAATATCTTATACTCAACAAAGACAAAGTAGTAACATTTTAAGAGTCTAGGCTTTCATAGTTTGTCATCATTATGAATGATTTTTTGTATTAAGTTGTTAGTGAGTTTTTCAAACCAAAATTTTGAAATGTGCACTCCACGCATGATCGTCAAGGGAACAATGTAAAATTCATTATGGTTTGAAAAGCTTTCACAAAGCTTAATCCTGAAAATCAGTAGGCAAGTAATAACATTTAATGTAAATACTACATAAGTTATTAATACTCACAAAATAGAATCAATATGTTGTTAAATAAATTTATATTACGTGAGATATTTATTACACAAATTATTAATAATTCACTAGTTAAATATTGGTGACTTTTGTTTTAATACGTAAATATAAATATTAATGATAATCAAAGTATATCATTAAATACATTTATAGGGAAAATTTCTGGCATAAATATGTTATTCATAAAGTCAACATTCATTAAATTATTTTTTAATACACCACCACCAACAACAACAACAACAATAAATTATTTTATTTATTCTAATTCATAATTTATTTTAATCATTACTAAGATAAAACCTATTTTGCTCTAAGTCATAAACTATTTTCTCTTGTCCTCTATCAAGTAGTGGCAACTTCCAAAACTAAAACATCATACTCAAAAAATACATAGACTTACTATGGCAACTCAACCTAGACACATTAGTTAACATAATTTCAATTAAATGAAATTCCAAGATAATAATAGCTACAAACATTGATTATTAATGTGATTAAATAACTTTAGTACTAATATGTAAAAAAATATTCTACAATATATTTTTCATGATATAACCATTGATAAACATAACTTTTATTAGAAAATAAAAATAATAAAAATATAAATAAATTATATTTCTATTCCAACGTATAATTGTTTTTTATCGTTAAAATAATAAACTTAGCATAGTAAGACTTAATATATAATAGTTTTTATTGTCACTTATAAAATGTTCCCAACCTTCTAATTTATTACAACATGATACTCAACACATGCAATATTGCTTGCTATGTTGAGAATTAAAATTGTTATAGTAACAAACACATTTATATTATTTCATTAAATAGTTATTAAATGGATCATTCTAAAATAGTGCCTTTCTTCTACTAGTATAGCAACTCGACGCCAACAATGTACTAGTTAACATATCAAATTATAATTCAATTGCTTAATCTTAGTCGCATATACAATATTAACGTCATTAAATAAACTTAATCAACTTACCATTTAATACAAACTATAGATAAGACTAATGGAAATTATGTAAGCAATCAAAGTCTAAGAATTTCATCGTTTTGAAAGAATCAAGGTCTAATATTTTCATCATTTTGATTTTGTAGAAATTCAGGCCAGCCGTAGATTAATTTTACCCACAAGAATTATCAATTGATCATGCAAAATTGCTAACAATGGAGACTGAATATGGAGCTGTAACACAAAATTATATTAACTGAGTGTACAATAGACAACCCTATAATAATATAGGCTTCTGAATAAATAGAATACATGAATAAATCGAATGCATGAGGAAGCATCCAAATCTAGCATAAAGCAGGCTTACTATAATTAAGCAAATCCCCCATAGGTGTAAAAAGTTGATTCCAAATCTGTCATGGAGCTCACAAACTGGCAAGGGCACATGGGCAAGCTAAAGAGTGGTGGAATGGCAGCTCATACATGCTTTTGCATTGAGAAAAGAGTGGAGGATGAAGAGGACAAAAAACTCGTTCACCTCACCTAGTATAGCTTTCCTATGTGCTTTAAAACACTGAAAAAGCAGGCAATAAAGCAGAAAAAGCAGATAGGCACCTAGGAGGCCAGGAATAAAGCAGATTTGATTCCTAAGGCTTTCCCAAGCACTACATGTGTCAAATATGGCAAGTTTTACCTCTATGGATAGGCAATTAGCAACTTGCACAAGGTGGGACACATGAACTAGGCAAATAAGACAAAAATAAATGAATTAATGTCTAAGTGGGTAAACTATGGGTTGATTATTCTAGCACCCCACCTTAAGCCTGACTTTATGAGTAATATATCAAAAATATAGGGCCTAGAAACAAGGCTTAGTCACCCTTTTACATACTGCAAGTCCATAAAACCAAGGAAAGAGGCAAAACCAACTTGGGAAAATCCTCCCTTAAACATGGACTGTAAAACAAAATTGTAGAATCTTGTCTCCACTCATGCTTTTACAGCATGATTAGCAATCCCCAGCACTGATTTGAGATTGCTGAAGGTCTTCTCACAAAATGCTTTGGTGAAGATATCAACTACTTGTTCTAAAGATGAACAGAAGAGTAGGTGAATGGTGCCATCATGCACAAGCTCTCTGATGTAGTGCATGTGAATCTCAATGTGTTTGGTTCTCTGCTTCTGAACTGGATCTTTGCAGATTCGAATGGTACTCTGGTTATCATAGTAAATGGTAATTGAGTACTCAGGTTCGAAACCACACTCTCCAAGTAAACCCTGCAACCATAAACACTGAGTTGCTGCATTAACAACTCCTCTGTACTCAACTTATGTAGATGAGAGTGCAATGGCACTCTGTTTCTTGCTTGACTAGCTGATTGGCCCTTCTATAAGCATGAACACATATCCTGAAGTGGACTTTCTATCTGTGCTATCACCTGCCCAATCACTGTCAGTAAATCCAATCAAATCAATATCAAATTTTTCCTTATAGAGGATCCCATGTGTCCTTGTTCCCTGAACAAAGTTAAGGATCCTTTTGGCTACTTTCCAATGGATCTCATGAGGCTGATCCATGAATCTAGAAGCCACACTTACTGCGTAACAAATATCAGGTCGAGTATGTGTCAGATACAATAAACATCCAATCAATTTCCTATACAGTGTATTGTTTACCATCGGTGGAGAATCATCTTCTTCCAGCTTCACTCCTGAAAGGAAAGGTGTTTTGCTTGCTTTGCAATATTGCATTCTGAATTTGATCAGCAAATACAAGGCATAATTTGACTGGTGCACCTTGATTCCATCTTTGGATTGAGATATCTCAAGCCCCAAAAATTGACTTAAGAGCCCCAAATCTATCATGGAGAAGGCTTGGTTCATAGCTCCTTTTAAGGAAGCAATCTCAGCCTGTGAGATTCCTGTAATGAGGAGGTCATCAACATATAACACAATGATCATTAATGAACCATTAACTAACTTCAAATAGACATTCGGATCTGATTTGCACCGAACAAGATTTAGAGATAGCAAGAAGCTATCTATCTTGGCATACCAAGCCCTGGGGGCTTGCTTTAGCCCGTACAATGACTTTCTCAACCTGCACACAAGAGAAGGGTTAGTAGAAAAAACTTGAGGCTACTGCATATATATCTCCTTAGTGAGATATCCATTCAGGAAGGCACACTTTACATCCATGTGATGTACCTCCCATTGCCTTGAGGCTGCAATGGCTAGAGCTAGCCTGATGGAATCCATCTTTGCCACTAGGGAAAAGGTCTCATTGTAATCGATGCCATGAAAATATGAGTAGCCTTTAGCTGCCAATATATCCTTGTACTTCATTGGTAAACCATCAGCAGAAAATTTGGTCTTATAGACCCACTTACACTGGACTAACTTTCTTCCTGGAGGAAGATCCACTAGCTCCCATGTGTTGCTCTTCTGGAGTGAGATGAACTCCTCCTTTGTGGCTGTTTGCCATCTTCGATATCCTGCTACTTCTCCATATGTTTGAGGATTATAATCCACCATCAAATAGCATTTTTCAGCAAACATAGGATCCTTCATGCACATACCACTCTCAAATTGAGATCTAGTCCTCCTTGGGTCATTGGGATCCCCAGCTAGCTCTCATGCTGCATGTAGTGTCTTGGATGCCCATTTAGGGCTTGTGGGGCTGTTTGGGTATGCAATAAAATCATATCCATCAGAAAAATAAGAATCATCATGTTCAACAAACTCTTTACTTACTTCTTGAGGTCCAGGTGGTGAAGAGGCTTCACCAACTTCCACTGTGGCAAGGGGTTCTTCTTCAAACTGAACACACCTTTCAATGAAGGCTTTGTTTGTGCTCAAGTTTATCAACTTTTACCCTTTTGAATATTCAGAGTATCCCACAAAAATACACTCTTGGCTTTGGGCCGCAAATCCTTCCTCTTCTCTGTTGGGATTCTATCCCAAGCCTTTGAGCCAAAAATCCAGAAGTGGGTCACATATGGCTTGTTCCCACTCCATGTTTCAAAGGGAGTTATGCCATCAAGCTCTTTGTGAGGCACCCTATTTTTGATATAGGCTGTACAATTGATAGCTTCGGCCCAGTACTTTGGTGGAAAAGTTTTGGCCTCCATCATGCATGTTTCCATCTCTTTCAGTGATCTGTTCTTCCTCTCTGCAACACCATTTTGCTGTGGTGTGTAGGGGATAGAATGCTGCATCTGAATACCTACATCTGCACAATAGTTAATAAACTTAGAATTGACATACTCACCACCATTGTCAGATTTGAGGGCTTTGAGTTTCCTTCCAGACTGGTTTTCAACCAAAGCCTTAAAGACTTTGAATAGGCCAAAAACTTCAGACTTGTGTTTCAGGAAGTGAACCCAACAATACCTAGAAAAATCATCAATAAAGGTCAATGCATATTTGGCCTGACTCATGGACATATGAAGGAATGGGCCAGCAACATCACTGTGAATCAGCTCGAGGGGTGCAGAGGTTCTCTCATGACTAGCTTTCTCAAATTTGTGCTCTGGGTGTTTTCCTAGGATACAACCTTGGTAGACTCCTTTCGAAAATTTTATCTTGGGCAGCCCTATGACCATTTCTTTCTCACTAAGATTAGACAGATACTTGTAATTTAGATGGCCAAATCTTTCATGCCATAGCTTGCTAGCTTCATTAGCATGGATAAGAAGAGCAGAGGGGTTTGAGTAAGGTAGGAAGTGTGAGAACATGTATACCTTTTGAGCATGATTTGCAACTCCTTTTGCAATGACTCTACCACTTGAGATCTCTGTGATCTCAACTTCATCGGGGGAGAATATGACTTTCTTAGGAGACCCGGTGTGGGTCATCTGGTACACTGATATGAGGTTGGAGGCGAGACCAGGGACATACAGCACATTGTTGAACTGACCATGATCAAGATCTATCCTTCATTTGCCCATACTTTCAGTGAGAGAGTCATCTCCCAGTACAATAGATGGTCCTTTCGACTTGTCTAGTGAGGAGAAGGCCTCCTTAGTTGAAACCATGCGTCTTGAAGCTCCAGAATCAATGATAAAACTGGGTGAGCTTGATGTGCCAGCAACCAATGCATGAACTCTCTCTCTGTCATCCGAACTTGATCCTCCTTCTCTCTTCTTTGAGCTTTCTTGAAGGGAGATGCCATTATTCTCCAGGAGTTGGGTTAGCATATCAATCTGCTTTTTCATACAAGAGCTTTTAGTGTGATTGCCCTTATTACAGTATGAGCACTTCTTCATTTCACCTTTTTTTTTCTTCTTCTGGGTATTTTTCTTGGGACCTTGTTGATCCTCCGAAGACTGTTTCTTGTCTCTCTTTTGCTCAAGTGGCTTTTTAGATTTCTTTTTGCTTTTTGAATCCACCCTCGAATCTCCAGCAATCAAAGCTTGATCTTTGGATGGTTTGATGGTGCCCATCATCACCAGCTTGTCCTATTCTTGTGTGAGAGATTCCATGAAATCTGCAAGGCTAGGCATATTCCAGGTTTGAGCTGTGAGTTTTGTGGCATAGAAGGTTGAAACAAAGACTGAGTAGTCAGGTCCTAGCTTCGAGAGGATGGCCAATACAAGCTGATCATCTTTCTTTTCGATACCACACTGCTTCAGCTGCAAAACTAGTGCTTTGAACTTGGAGAAATATAGCTCCAGGGATTCAAAGCTACTGGGACTCAGAGAAATCAGCTCATTCTCGATATAATGTCCCCTCATCTCATCTGTCTTTCCAAAAAGATCAGAAATCTTCTCCCATACTTGATCTGGTGAATTTAATCCATCGAGATGAAAAAGGAGGTCTCGGGAAATACTAAGGCATAGGAGGCCATAGGCCTCATCTCTCCGATTGTGCCATTTGATATTCTCTGCAGCAGCATTGGGCTCTTCTTATATAGCCATAGTCACCCTGTAGAGGCCTTTATCTCTCAACAAGATCTCCATCTCTGCTTTCCATTCAAAATAGTTGAAAGGAGTCAAGATAGTTTTCTGTGAATCCAGAGCTTTAGAAAATCTGTCCCGGCTGTCAGTAGAAGGATCCCAGTCTTGATGTCAAACCTGCAAAACAATTTTTTGAAGGAGAGTAATAACCTAAAATGGATCTAATACCATGTAGAAATTCAGGCCAGCAGTAGATTAATTTTACCCACAACAATTATCAATTGATCATGCAAAATTGCTAACAATGGAGACTGAATATGGAGCTATAACACAAAATTATATTAACTGAGTGTACAATAGCCAACCCTGTAATAAAATAGGCTACTGAATAAATAGAATACATGAATAAATTGAATGCATGATGAAGCATCCAAATCTAGCATAAAGCAGGCTTACTATAATTAAGCAAATCCCCCATAGGTGTAAAAAGTTGATCCCAAATCTGTCATGGAGCTCACAAATTGGAAAGGGCACATGGGAAAGCTGAAGAGTGGTGGAATGGTAGCTCATACATTATTTTTCATGGAGAAAAGAGTGGAGGATGAAGAGGACAAAAAACTAGTTCACCTCACCTAGTCTAGCTTTTCTATGTGCCTTAAAACACTGAAAAAGCAGGCAATAAAGCAGAAAAAGTAGATAGGTGCCTAGGAGGCCAGGAGTAAAGTATATTTGATTCCCAAGGCTTTCCCAAGTGCTACATGTGTCAAATATGGCAATTTTGAACTCTATGGATAGGCAATTAGCAACTTGCACAAGGTGGGACACATGAACTAGGCAAATAAGACAAAAATAAATGAATTAATGTCTAAGTGGGTAAACTATGGGTTGATTATTCTAACAGATTTGTCACAAACGATTACAAAGTTTGAATTTAGGTGTTAACACAATCTCTCTCCCCTCATGTTGTGAAGGGTGCTAGCTCGATGGAAGAACATGTGCATTACAAGAAGGACAATGGTGGTTTGATTCCTCCATGCCCTAACATAAATTAATAGATGATGTAAAATATAACGATAATAGAAATATTGTAAGATATCAATATTTTCAATATAAATATGCTCTTTTCAAGTAAACACATTGTTAACACCTCTATGTTGAATAGCTAAGGAAGAGGTATGATTGAGAAGTGATAAAAGGATACATAAAATTGGCTTTATTTGATGGTCTTGAATTCATTATAAAAATGTGCATTTTGATTAATTTGTTACATAATCCAAAGCTGTAAAGTGTGAGAGTGAAGATCTACGGTTTAAAATGGATCCATTGGGGGAAGCTTCAGAGGAGATAAGTGGAGATAGAAAGCAAAAGTGGTTAATGAGGTAGAAAGATCAACGATGATGGAATAAAATGAATTAAATATATGGCTGAGAAACAATCCTCTAAGTAAAGGTACACACTAGAAAAAATGAAAAAGGCTAGAGGAATACACACAACCTATATTGATCTAACAGTTTAAGTAAAAAGTGAAAAATCATCAAAGGTCATTGTTGGTTCCGGAGGGTAAAGCTGCAATAGGTTTAAAAAGGAAAAGTGGTAGCAGAATGTAAATTGAGTTCCATGTCATGACTTGGAGTGAGTTCCACGGACGAAAGTGGTAAAGGGAATACCACTTTATGAGAGCTCTAGAAAAGTTTGGCATATAAAGGTGAAGTTGACTTGGATTAAAAAATCATTTCAAGTGCATGCTATGGGTGAAAGGGAAGTGGACAGTTTTCCATCTTTCCAAAGTCAACCTCTACATATTTACAGTCATAGGTAAGCCTTGAAACGCTTAAAACTTGGTCCAAAGAGTTGTTTCCATTGTTCATTATGGAAAAAGAACAAAGTTTAGGAGTTTTATGTAGAGTCTTAGATGAAACAGAAGAATTTTTTGTCGATAGGGAAAGAAACGTATGTGACCTTGTTCTATCAGTTGGAAATTTATGAGTCTCAAAGGAGTAGTTGTGGCAGTGTAGTTTACAGGGAAATGATGTTCTGAATGTCTGTAGTTCTTTTTCCTATTATTTTGCTATTGAACAAAACTTACCATTTCCTGAATTTGTCGAGTGGTGCACAAGCAGTTATTCTCCCCCAAAAGAGTTATCATGAGTCATACCACATCAAAAGTACTTTTTGAGGTTGATGCAAAACTGTTCGTGGAATACTGAACTTGCGCGATAATTTCCTTGATAATTGTGAGTCTTTGAATGAGCCGATTTTAGTCAAAATGTATAAAAGTTGTAAAACCAAAGTTAGAAGCCAATTTCTATCCATTATTCTAAATTATGGTCAATCATTAGAAGGACTTTTTCTGCCATAGAATGTTAACATTTTCAAAAAAGAGGTATAGCTGGTCATGTCCTTGGTCACTCAAATTCTAGGTTTGGATGATGATATTCATATCAATAAAGTTGTTTCAGGTTTCTTATTGAGTATAAGTTCAATTGATCCCGAGTCTCATTTAATCCGTTGTTTTAATTTTGATGAGTATTTCACTGAGGTTATCCATGTCCAATTGGTTGAATTTCATAAAGTTAGATTTTTTAGGTATCAGTCATACTTACTGAATATGCTGTTGTGTTGTAATGTGTCAGAATTGCAATTCTTGTCTACAGTTTTCTCTCCATATCTTCCAAAACAAATTAACATGTTCAAATTTGTAAGTACAATTATGGTTGGGGTTCACAACTTGTTGTTTGATGATGTTTTACCAGGAGTGCTAGAATAAATGAGACTTATACTATAGTCTTCTTTAGAGGACAGGATAGGAGATTGGTTTCGATATAGAGATTTTACTATTTTGAGGGTGTATGGATTTACTGGGGAACCATATAGGTTACCTGTTTTTCTGAATCCAAGGATATTTGCACTTGAATTTATAAGGCAGAGTTTATGTGCAGAAGAAAACCATTTTGGAGCATTCAAAAAGTCTTCCAATCTTAAATTTCCTCTTAAAGTTGGTCCATTTGTTTTCAAGAATAAAAGTGCCTTGTTGATCATAGAGAAATTACTAGAGGTTATGGATTTCATAATGAACAAAGAATAAACTATGATCCACATCATATCATTTCTCAGAAAAAGTAGTCAAACAAAATTAAACCACTTGATCGTCAAATGGTTGAAGGTTTAGATAAAATAGCCAATTTGTCTTATTTTGAAGAAAATTCAGAAATCAATGAAGATAGAAGCAATGAGTTGACTGTAATAGTTCAAACACCTAAAAATCCAAGCATTTTGAATAAGATAAATCTTTCTAAAATTGATGGCATGGAGATAGATGAGAATATTTCACATAAGAAGATCAAAACACAATTTTAGGATGATCAAGTTTCAGAAGAAATAGTTTTAGAGGATTCAAAGAAAGTGGTCTTGTTTCCAAAAAAGTTTGTACATATACATCAATATTCTTTCAGAGGAGAAGGCAACACAGAGCCTAGTTCCCTTTTCAAATCAATAATAGAGTTAGTATCAAGCTATGCTGAAAAAAAATGTAGTCATCAGAGGAAACTAGAAATATGCTTCCTCCAATTAGAGGTCTAATCAATCAAAATACATCATTAATTTCTACTATAGATGCAGAGAGGAATAGCTTGAAGTTCGTCGTGGTTAGTGACAAGAATGTGTCTAAAATGGAGGTTAAGTTGGACAAAATTAGTGTCCCTAATAAGATACAACTCCATAAGAAGACTAGAGATATTATTTATTCTGATTTATTCAATGCTATTGTGAAAACTAATTAGTTACAGTCCCTTGTAGATAAGATGGAATTCGAGCTGAAGCATGAGAAAGTGGAAAATAAAGCGAATGTGATCCAAATTAAAATGTTGCAGGAAGATGTTATAAGCTCAGGCACCGAACACGGAAATATGCACGCAATCAAAAAGATTTTAGAAGAGAAAGACAATAGCATTCAGGTATTGAAAAAGAAAATTAAAATCCCAAATGCTGAACATGCTCATTCCTCAGAGTTTTTTACACTTAAGAAGAAAAAGATAAAATTTATCAAGAAATGATGGATTACAAAGGGAAATCATTGAAGTTGCAAGAAGAGAAAAACAAATGGGAGGCAGAAAAAGCTGAATTGATGACTCATATTTCAAAGTTAAAAAAAGATAAGAATGATGAAAATGAAATTATGGAACAACTAATGAGTCAAACCCCTATTTATAATGATTCACCCCTTATAGATATTGACAAGATGTTAAATGAATTCTTTGCAGATGATTTATTGGTTCCTATGTCATAGGTAAGTCTAAAAGAAGTGGAAATTAAGGAACAAAGGGAGGAAAATGAAAACATTAAATTAGAATTGGCTAGGAGCATCGAGGAAAAAAATAAGACATTGAATGATAAAAGCCAATTGTAGAAAAAGTTCAGCGATTTAAAGGAAAGAAGTACAAGAAGAGATCCTCTACAAGGAGCTAAGCACTTAATTTGGGATACATTGTCAGTAGAAATCAGCAAGTTTAGACACTATTTAAATTTTATTGTTGGATCAAAGTGCATTAGTCAATTTAGATACTCAAAGACTGAAGTTGGAAAACAAAACCATGGAAAAGAAGCCTTTAAATACAACTCAGAACGCTTTAAATTTATTAAATTCTCTAACATATTAGAAGCTTCAGGACATCGGGATTAAGGATAGAGTGGCAATTGTGCTATGGGCAAAAAAGTTTATTAACAAACATCAACTTATGAAAATAGTGCATGATAAGACTAATACAATGTATTCGCAGATAAAAGATTTCAGGCTTGCTTTTAAGGATCTATTTGAAGACGGCCTTCCTTCTTTTTGGGACGATGAAGGAAGATTATTTTATCAGGAGCATTATCACAGTCTGCTAGTACATAATCACATGGACTATTACAAGTTTGAAGATTTAGTTAAAGGGTTGACTGGAAAGATCATTGTAGAAAAATTGACAGAGGATTTTGAAATATTGCAAATGTTTTTAATCATTAGAAGAGGATTCCCCACAGTATCTTATGAAGCATATGCGGATCTGGAGGTGTCCGTTAGAGAGATGACAGAACATGGCATCCTAAATGCAGAGCAATGGAGGACCGTGAGAGATTCGAGAACACCAAGTATATACTTTATCCTTTAAAACATGTGTTGCATTTCGTGGAGCTGCTTATTTAGGATACTTTGGAAGTCATTAAGTTGGTTATAATCAAACAATCTGTTGTTTGAATCGAAGAATGTAGTTTTTATTCCCAGTTGTTAGGGATATGGTTACAACAACTTTGATTAACAGATTATTTGGTTATTAATCTTCTTGGGAAGAATCTATATTTGTATATATTTTAATTTATTTGATATATTGGGTGTTGGAACCCATATGTTTAGACTAATATTTTGAGAACTTATCATTTTTGAGTAAATAATAGAGTTGAATGTTGGTTGATCTCCAAAGATTCTTGTGTCATTTAATGTTACAATCTGTGCCTTCTTTCCATGTGATTGTCTTCTAAGTGCTTACCTTCCATTATGTTTTCTTTCGTATCTAAACATAGTATTTAATAGTTTCATAATTCATACATGTTATTCTCTGGCTATTGTTTCAAATATTTCACAAATATTTCTTCTAAATTCGATATAGAATCCATCTTGTGATGATTTATATTGATGGATTGTTTATGTTTATTTCTTATTCGCTCAAAAATCAATGAATGACTGTGACTAAGTGATTATCTTGCCTTTGTTTGGATTCTGTGTATGAATATTTGTTCATCTTTATCTACTTCACTCCATTTCCCAATGGTATATGTGTTATTTCAACCATCTACTTGACTTAAAGTACTGATTTCATATATCTTCCCTTGTTAAATTTATATATAAGAGATCCCTCTCTAGAAAGGAAATCTAGTTTCTTTCTAAAGTGTTTTTTGCTATTACCTTGACATTACCTTCCACACCCCTTGGTACATTTTGAGTGATAACAAATTTGCACCGTTGTTGGGGATGAAGGTGCAAATCAGCCCTGCAAGTAACAACAATGTTTATAAAGATTAAGAAAATATTTTTTGTGGCCAAACAGGAATTTTTGTCAGTAAAGAAGGTTGTATATTTTCCCTGGTGATTCCAGTTTTAAAACTATTTCAAGATTTCAAAAGACATCCTGGCTTCAAAAATACATACACGAGGTAATTCTAATACTTAAGTTTTATGAAATTTGAAGGATCAAGAAAAAATTATTTAAGAAAAAGGACAAAGAAAAAATAAATATTTCTCTGTTTGGTGCATCATCTTCTCAAAATTTTCATACCATCTTTGATAAAAAATAGGAAATCAATGTTGGAAAGAGTTTGTTAAAATCTAAATCTTAGCCTGATCTTAAAAATGTTGAGTTCAATCCTCGAATATTAGAATCTTATTTACTTGATTCCCTTTGGAGAGATCTACAATAGTCTACAAAAGTTGAAGAAGCATCTTTTGTTCAAAATATTAAAAATCCCTTAGTCCCTCCAATTCCACCTAGACCAATGACAACCAGATTTGCTCCTTTAGGTTTACCTATTGTATTGCATGATCTTCCCCAAAATTATTTGTCAGATAATTTTTTTATTTCATGGAGAAGGATTCATAACAACCAAGAAACATGTAGCTAAATTTGAAGATTTTGTTGACCTGGAGGGAGTCGATTATATGGATGTTAAAATGTGGTTGTTTACTCAAATTTTATCATGGGACATGAAGAAATGGTTTAATAATTTTCCAGTCGCATCTATCCTTACCTTTCAAACTTTACAGAACACATTTTTAGAAAGATGGGATGACAAATAAATCCTTTTGCAGCTTTTGTCCCAATACAATAGTCTCAAGAAAGGAGTTTTTGAATCTGTTCATGAATTTTCAAGCAGGTTTATGAGGGTTTATAATTCCATTCCAGAAGATATAAAACCTTCTACAGCTCCTGCTAAACTTCATTATGCTGGAGCCTTCGATAATGACTTTCCTTTTTCATTAAGGGAGAGAAAATCAACAAATCTTGCTGCCATGTTCACAGATGCTTTAGAAGTGGAAGCAAATATGATGGCAAGTGGAAAGATGAAATAAAGAGAAATTGATATGAGGAAAACAAGAGAAGAAAATATGCCTTCTACTTCATCTAATGCAACTGATATTAAATTTGAAATGATGTTGAAGACTATGGAGAAGTTAATGGATAAATTTACTGTGGACAATAGATCATTCAATAGAGAACGAGCTGATCCTCAAATAAAAAATCTGAATTTTAGAAGGCCAAATCCTCCTATCCCTCCGCAAAATAGGAAAAGAGATATAAGAAACCCAAGAAACCAAGAAGATCAACAGATTCAACCACCTTTCCCATAAAATTATGTTGTAGATGAAGAATATCATGCTAAGAATGAAATTCATCTTTTAGGGGAATTAGATTCAGAGATATATCTTACTGAAGAAGAACATCAAATGTTTGCACAGGAAAGTGGAAATGAGTATTTTGAAAGGGAGTCAGAGCAGTATCAAAGGGGTTATTTTCATGCTATGGATGATGTACAAAGAAAGATCAAATTAAGAAACAAAGAGTTTATTGTAAATAAAGGGAGGCTAAATTCAAATCATCTTTCTACTAGTGCATTAAATACAGAAAAAAGGAAAAGAAATACAAAAATATCTTATTGTAAATAAAGAAGTTGAAAATAAAATAGAAAAAAACAAAAGGAACAAAACAAGTGATACCAGTAGATGTAGAGAAAGTTAATTCTATTTTCAATTTGCAGAATGAACTTTCCAAGTTGAAAATCTCTATTCCTTTTAATGAGTTGTTGAGAAATAATGAGTACAGGGATACGATAACAAAGATGCATTAGAGGAAATTTCAACTCAAAATGGGCATTTTAAATTTTATTCAAATTCCATGTCATCATGTGTTAGCCAATGAAATTGCTTTAAATTTGAAATACCGTATAGGTCTTAAAAAAAAATTTAATATAAATTTGGGATAGGTATCATTAAAAAAAACTACTTTTTTTGTTTGTATTTTTGACATATCTCTCCATTTTTTTACTCAAATTTCGATTGAGAGAGCTCGTTGGATGTGGAATTAAATTCCGCATCCAACGAGTACCCACTAGATGTACTTTTGATGGACCCCGCTACACCAAAAACAAGAAATACCTGAAAAAATGAAATGATGATGTCATCATTTCATTTTTTTATGTATTTCTTGTTTTTGGGGTAGAGGGGTCCGTCAAAAGTACGTTGAGTGCGTACTCGTTGGATGCGGAATTTAATTCTGCATCCAACGAGCTCTCTTAATCAAAATTTGAGTAAAAACACGGAGAGATATGTCAAAAATACAAACAAAAAAGTAGTTTTTTTCTTTTCTTCCTCCAAAATTAATAAATATTATTTTATTATTTTAACTATTATTTTATTAGTTCATTTTAGAAGGCCCATTTTGAGTTGAAATTTCCTCTAATGGTTAAAGGATAAGGATAATTTCAATCAGACATTTTAGAGTTGAAAAATGATAATCCTACTATTTCATTCGGGTCAAAAGTTGAAAGTTTGGGATTGGAAGTGACAAGACCTTATACAGATTTGTATTCTTTCGATTCTAGGAGAGTGAAGTCTCTTGGTCTAATTAAAGATATGGTAGTGACTTTGAATAAATTGCCAACTAAAACAATAGTCATGTATGTGGTAGTGGCACACATTCCACCAAAATTTGGAATGATGTTATCAAGGTCTTGGACTTCAAAATTAAAGGGTAGTTTACAAATGCACATGTCATAAGTTACTATTCCTGTCCAAGATGGAAGTAGAAGATTGTATAGTGAGAAAATAACTTTTTATGTAGTAAGCAGTCAAGACGGACCTGATATTCACCATATATATGCTGTTGATACTGATTTGGGTTCTTCTATTTTCTTTAATGGTGCTGTCCCATGTGGTTTGGAGGCCACATTGCAAATAAAATCTGAAAATAATGAAGAAGGAGTGTTAAAACAAAATGCTTTGGAAAAGAAACAAAAATGAGATGGTTTATGGACTATATATATTGATGGATCCATGGCAAAGGTTGGGGTTGGTGCTGGTGTATATATAATTTCTCGTATCAAGGATTTTAAAGCTCTTTCATATAGGTTAACATTTGAATGCACGAATAATGTGGTTGAGTATGAAGATCTGTTACTTGGGTTGCATGCATTGAAGGATATTGGAGCACAAAGGATTAGAGTTTTAGGAGATTCAGAGCTTGTGATAAACCATGTGAATGGCAGTTATCAAACCAGAATCCTCGGATGAGAGCTTACAGAAATTAAGTGTGGGATATGTTTGGTAATTATTTTATAGAGCATACAATTAAGGTGATTCCAAGATATGAGAATACAATTTTTAGAGTAGATTCTTTTGTGGTAGCTGCTGGTAAATTTAAAACTCCAAGTGCTGGTCAAAAAGAGTATCAAGAAGACATTGTAAATAGACCATTTATACCTAATAATTCTAAATATTGGTAGGTATTTGAAGATGAAATGCAGATAAAAAGATTTTTGGAACTATCGGGAGAATTTTTAAACACTCGTATTGATGCTGAAAATGATGACAATGAAATTTTCTAAGATGACAAGGAAAACAAAGAAGAAAAGATTGATGCTGAAAAATTGAAAGGAACTCTAGGAGGAAAGGTTATCATTCAATTGAAAATTATATTTACACCAAGCGGTTTTATCCCTTTAGAGAAACTTTTTTATCAGAATGATGTTGCTAAAGATCTGAAAGTAAAACCCACTGATAATGCTATTGAAGATAGAAACATTGGTACTAAAGAGAATCCAAATATTGTGAATCTATCTAAAAACTTGCCTATAAAAGAAACAAAAGAATATGTGGATTTGATGAAAAAGTATACATATGTGTTTGCTTGGAGTTATGAAGACCTTAAGGAATATGATACTTCAATAATACAACATACTATTCCGATCAAACCTGAAGAAAATCCTTTTAGACAAAAGCTTAGAACAATAAATCCAATGCCGCTACCAGTTATTGAGAAGGAAATTAAAAAATTGTTTGATGCCAAGATTATTGTGACTTTAAGATTTTCAAGGTGGGTTGCTAATCTAGTTCTTGTTAGAAATAAAAATGGAGAAATAAGGATTTGCATAGATTTCAGTAACTTGAATAAAGTCTCCATGAAAGATAATTATCCTTTGCCAAAAATGCATCATATTTTGTAGAAACTGGTCAAAGCAAAAATAATTTCAATGATGGATTGCTTTTCAGGATATAATAATATAAAGGTGTTACCTAAAGATCACGGCAATACTATTTTCACTACACCATGGGGCACTTTTATGTATGCAACAATGCCTTTTGGTTTAATGAATGCAGGGGCTACTTTCCAGCGTGCCATGGATATTGCTATTGTAGGAGAAATAAGCAAATTTGTTGTAATTTATATGGATGACATCACAGTTTATTCAATGTATGATAAAGAGGATATTCATAATTTGAATTTTTTTTTTATAAAATGCAGGAAATTTGGTATATCATTGAATCGAAAAAAATCAAATTTTGCATTAGAAGAAGGAACGTTATTACGCTACATAATTTCAAGGGATGGAATAAAAATTGATCTTGATAGAGTCAATGCAATTTTGAATGTAGGAGAACCACGAAGTAAAAAGGAAATGCAGTCATTCTTGGAACAGGTAAAATTTTTGAGAAGATTCATTCCAAGTTTTGCTGAAATATTAATGAATGTCACAAATATGTTGAAAAAGGGTCATGCGATAAAATGGACAAAAGAGGCTAATAAATCTTTTAAAGAAATAAAACAAGCTATTTTGGAGGCTCCTATGTTAGTGATTCCAAACTTCACTAAATATTTTTTGATATTTTCTTATGCTTCAGAACATACTATCGCTGCAGTTTTGTTACAAAAAAATGATGAGAACATGGAGCAGCCCATAGCCTTTTTCAGTAAGATGTTGAGAAATTGGGAATTCAAATATGATATTATGGAGAAGAAAGCATATGATTTAGTTAAAGCATTGAAACATTTCACGGTGTATATTCTTCATTCACATATAATTTCTCATGTTCCAACCACTGCAGTAAAGGGGATTCTCACACAACCCGACCCAGAAGGAAGAAGGGTCAAATGGATAGCGACATTAATGGAGTATGACATAGAGATTAGACCTACCAAGTTGATTAAAGGGAATGGATTGGAAAAATGTTGACAATTTCAAACTGTGAATCTTTGGAGTTCAATTTCTTATCTAGTCAATTTCATCAGTTGGATATACAGTTGGAGGTAATGATTGAATTCGCTACATCTCCATTGTATTCTGATATTGTTCATATTCTTCAAAGTTTACAAGCTCTTGCAGGATTGAGTAAAATAAGAGAAAGATCGATAAAGTTGAAAGCTGCCAATTTTGGTATTTTAAATCAATACCTTTATTGGAAAGATATCGAAGTGCTACTTAATTGCATTTTAGAAAATGAAGCCGGACACACAGTAAGAGAATTTCATAAAGGAGATTGTGGAGGACAACATTCTTGGAAGGTGACAACAAACAAAATTTTGAGAGCAGGTTTCTATTGGCCATCATTTTTTTCAGATGTGTACAAAGAAACTAGTACATGTGGCCAATGCTAGATTTAATGGTAAAAGAAATATTATTCCCCTTCCTCTTAATCCAATAATAGTAGAGGCTCCTTTTCAGCAGTGGCGTTTGGACTTCATTGGAGAAATAAACATAAAATTCTTCAAGACAACATAAATGGATTCTAACAGCCACATATTATTTCACAAATTGGATTGAAGCAATACCTGCCAAGAGAGAAACCGAGATAGTAAATATGGATTTTTTTGAAGAAAATATATTGTCAAGGTTTGGGTGTCCCAAAATAATAGTGAATGATAATGCAACATCTTTTAAATCCAAAAAGATGATTATTTTTTGTCATAAATATCATATCATCTTAAATCATTCAACTGCTTGTTATCCACAGGGAAATGGATTGGCTAAGTCTTCTAATAGAATCATGGTAAGGATTATCAAGAAGTTGTTAGAAGAAATGAAGAGATATTGGCACACCAAATTTAAGTATGCTTTATGCGCTGATAGAATTAGTACTAAAACAGGAATTGAAATGTCTTCTTTTCAATTGGTATATGGAACTAAAGTTATTTTTCTAGCATCATTGGGTGTTCGAGTTATGAGATATTTTCAATAACAATAAGAAGAAAAAAACCACATGTAGAGAAGGATAAACCAAATCATTGAGTTATAACAGAAAAGGAATAAATCCTATGATAAAGTGCAGACACACCAGGAAAAAATGAAAAATACTTTTGATAGAAGGGTGAAAGAAGAGCAGTTCCAAATTGATGACCTGGTGTTAAAATCGGATGCTCCTAATGAAGATAAACATGGAAAATTTGACCACATGTGGGTAGGTCCTTATGTTATTGCATACCATAGAGGGGAAAATGCATTTCTTCTAGAATATCCAAATGGAGTTTCACTAGAGAGTAACCCTGTTAATGGAAGGTTTTTGAAGCATTACCTGTCCTAAGGTGGAGACTAAAATTTGTACCATAGTTTGTGAATATGTATATATATTTTTTGAAAAGCAGTACAGATGGTGAACCAAATGTTTTTGAAGCCCAGAGTGAAGGCCCTAACATTTAGGAGGTAATCCATTTTTCTTTATTTTAAGAAGAGATATATCAGAGAAAAAGTAAAAAGTTTGGAAGTTTGGATATAAAGGTTAGAGATAGGAACCTAATCTATGAGTTCTTTAATACCTCATAGGGATGGTATCATCCTCAGTTGGATCCAGTTGTTAACACCTCTATGTTGAATAGCTGAGGAAGAGGTATTATTGAGAAGTGATAAAAGGATACATAAAATTGGCTAAGTTTGATGGTATTGACCTCATTATAAAAATGTGCATTTTTATTAAGTTGTTACCTAATCCAAAGGTGTAAAGGGTGATAGTGAAGATCTACGGTTTGAAATTGATTCGCTGGGAAAAGTTGCGCAGGATATAAATGGAGATAGAAAGCGGAAGTGGTTAATGAGGTAGAAAGATCAATGGCTATGGAATAAAACGAATTAAATCTATGGCTGAGAAACAATCCGCTAAGTAAAGGTACACACTAGAAAAATGAAAAAGGCTAGAGGAATACACACAACTGATGTTGATCTAACTGTTTAAGTAAAAAATGAAAACTAATCAATAGGCATTGTTGGTATTGGAGGGTAAAGCTGCAAGAGATTTAAAAAGGAAAAGTGGTAGTAGAGTGTAAACCATGTTCCATGTGGCCACTTCGAGTGAGTTCTGTGGATGAAAGTGTTAAAGGGAAAACCACTTGGTGAGAGCTCTGGAAAAGTTTAACATATAAAAGTGAAGTTGACTTGGATTAAAAAATCATTTCAAGTGCATGCGATGGGTGAAAGGTAAGTGGATAGTTAGTCATCTTTCCAAAGTCAAACTCTTCGTATCTACAGTCACAAGTAATCCTTGAAATGCTTAAAACTTGGTTCGAAGAGTTGTTTCCATTGTTCATTATGGAAAAAGAACAGTGTCTAGGAGTTTTATGTAGATTCTTAGATGAAAGAGAAGAATTTGTTGTCGTTAGGGAAAGAAATGTATGTGACATTGTTCTATTAGTTGGAAATGTATTAGTCTCAAAGGAGAGATTGTGGCAGTGTAGTTTACATGGAAATGATGCTCTAAATATCTATAGTTCTTTTTCCTATTATTTTTCTATTGAAGAAACCTTACCATTTCCTGAATTTGTCGAGTGGTGCGAAAGCAATTATTCTCCCTTTGAAAGAGTTATCATGAGTGATACCATGTCAAAAATACTTTGTAAGGTTGATGCGAAAACTATTCATGCAATACTGAACTTGCCTGATAATTTATCTGATAATTGTGAGTCTTTGAATGAGCGAGTTTTAGTTGAAATGTATAAAAGTTATAAAACCAAAGTTAGATGCAAATTTCTATCCAGTATTCCGAAACATGGTCAGTCATTAGACGGAATTTTTCTTCCATACAATGTTAACATTTTTAAAAAAGAGGTACAGTTGGCCATGTCTTTGGTAAGTCAAATTATAGGTTTGGATTATGGTATTCATATCAGCAAAGTCCTTTCAGGTTTCTTATTGAGTATAAGTTCAATTGATCCCGAGTCTCATTTAATCCGTTGTTTTAATTTGGATGAGTATCTAGCCAAGGTTATCCATGTCCAATTGGTTGAATTCACTAATGTTAGGTTTTTTAGGTATTAGTCATACTTTCTGAACATGATGTTGTGTTCTAATGTGTCAGAATTGCAATTCTTGTCTACCATTTTCTCTCGAGATCTTTCAAAACAGATTAACATGTTCAAATTTTTAAATACAATTACGGCTAGAGTATACAAATTATTGTTTGATGATGTCTTACCAAGAGTGCTAGAAGAAATGAGATGTATGCTACAATCGTCTTCATAGGATAGGATAGGAGACTAGTTTCTATATAAAGATTTTACTGTTTTGAGGGTGTATGGATTTAATGGGGAACCATATAGGTTACCTATTTTCTGAATTCAAGGATATTTGCACTTAAATTTATGATGCAGAGGTTATGTGCAGAAGAAGAGCATTTTGGAGCATTCAAAAAGTATTCCAATGTTAAATTTCCTCTTAAAGTTCGTCCATTTTTTTTCAAGAATAAAAGTGCCTTGTTGAACATAGAGAAATTACTAGAGGTTATGGATTTTGATAGGGAACAAAGAATAAACTATCATCCACATCATATCATTTCTTAGAGAAAGCAGTCAAACATAAAAAAACCATTATCAATCATCAAATGGTTTAAGGTTTAGATAAAATAGCCAATTTGTCTTATTTTGAAGAAAATTCATAAATTAATGAATATAGAAGCAATTAGTTGACTGTAGTAGTTCAAACACATGACAATCCAAGAATTTTGAATAAGATAAATCTTTCTGAAATTGATGGCATGGATATAGATGAGCATATTTCACATAAGAATATGAAAACACACTTTCAGGATGATCAAGTTTCAAGAAAAATAGTTTTAGAGGATTCAAAGAAAGTGGTCTTGTTTTCAAAAAAGTTTGTAAAGATACATCAGTATTCTTTCGAAGGAGAA
The DNA here is from genome assembly GCA_001517045.1 of Pseudotsuga menziesii. Classification (NCBI taxonomy): domain Eukaryota; kingdom Viridiplantae; phylum Streptophyta; class Pinopsida; order Pinales; family Pinaceae; genus Pseudotsuga; species Pseudotsuga menziesii. The sequence goes on along the minus strand of LPNX010595768.1, from coordinate 16,726 downwards.
GGCAGCACAGATCCCAGTTCCCGTTTCAAATCCAAAACAAGGAGAGTATCAAGCTATGATGAAAAACAAATGCAGTCATCGGAGGAAACTAGAAATATGCTTCTTTGATTTAGTGGTGTAATCAATCAAAAGACAGAATTGATTTCTACTCGAGATGCAGAGAGGAATACCTTGAATTTTGACATGGCCAGTGACAAGAAAGTGTCTAAAATGGAGGTTAAGTTGGACAAAAGTAGTGTCCCTCATAAGAGACAACTCCATAAGCAGACTAGAGATATTATTTATTCTGATTTAATACATGTTATTTTGAAAATTAATAAGTTACAGTCCCCTGTAGATGATATGGAAGTCCATTTGAAGCATGAGAAAGTGGGAAATAAAGCGAATGTTGCAGGGAAATGTTATAAGATCAGGCACCGAACTAGAAAATATGCAGGCAATCAAAAATATTTTAGAAGAGAAATACAATACCATTCAATTATTGAAAAAGAAACTTAAAATCCCAAATGCTGAACATGGTCAGTCCTCAGAGTTGTTTACGGTTCAAGAAGAAAAAGTTTAAATTTATCAAGAAATGATGGATTACAAAGGGAAATCATTGAAGTTGCAAGAAGAGAAAAACAAATGGGAGGTGGAAAAAGATGAATTGATGTCTCATATTTCAAAGTTAAAAAAGGATTAGAATGATGAAAATGAAATTATGTAAGAGCTAATGTGTCAAACCCATGTTGATAATGATTTACCCCTTATAGATATTGAAAAGTCGTGAAATGAATTCTCTGCAGACGATTTATTGGTTCCTATGTCATAGATAAATCTGAAGGAAGTGGAAATTAAGGAAATAAGGGAAGAAAATGAAAAAATTAAATCAGAATTGGCTAGGAGCATCGAGGAAAAATTAAGACATTGAATGATAAAAGGCAATTGCAAAAAAAGTTTAGGGAGTTAAAGGAAAGAAGTACAGGATGATCTCCTCTAAAAGGAGATAAGCATTTAATTTTGGATACATTGTGAGTAGAAATCACCAAGTTTAGACACTATTTAAATTTTATTGATGATCAAAGTGCATTAGTCAATTTAGCTACTCAAAGAATGAAGTTGGAAAACAAAACCATGGAAAAGAAGCCTTTAAATACCGCTCAGAATGCTTTAAATTTTTTAAACTCTCTTACATATCAGAAGTTGCAAGACATCGAGATTTAGGACTAAGTAGAAATTGTGCTATGGGCAAAAAAGTTTATTAACAAACAACAACTTATGAAAATAATGCATGATAAGGGTAATACAATGTCTTCGCAGATAAAAGATTGCACGCTTTCTTTCAATGATCTATTTGAAGATGGCCTTCCTTCTTTTTGGGGTGGCGAAGGAAGATTATTTTCTTAGGAGCATTATAACATTCTACTAGTATAGAATTGCATGGACCATTCCAAGTTTGAAGATTTAGTTAAAGGGTTGACTGGAAAGATCATTGTAGAAAAATTAACAAAGGATTTCGAAATATTGCAATTTTTTTTAATCATTAGAAGAGGATTTCCCACGATATATTATGAAGTATATGTGGATCTGGAGGTATCCATTAGAGAGATGACAAAATACGACACCCCAAATGTGGAGCAATGGAGGATCGTGGGGAGATTCGGGAAGACCAAGTATATACTTCATCCTTGAAAACATGTGTTGCATTTCGTGGAGGTTCTTATTCATGATACTTTACAAGTCACTAAGTTGGTTATAATCAAACATTTTGTTATTTGAATCCAAGCATGTAGTTTTTATTCCTAGTTGTTAGGGATATGGTTACAAATACTTTGATTAACAAATTATTTGGTTATTAATCTTCTTCAAAAGAAGCTATCTTTGTATATATTTGAATTTATTCTATTTATTGGGGGTTGGAACCCATATGTTGAGAGTGATATTTTGAGAACTTATCATTTTTGAGTAAATAATAGAACTGAATTCTTGTTGATCTTCGAAGATTCCTGTGTCATTTAATGTTACAACATGTGACTTCTTTCCATGTGATTGTCTTCTAGGTGCTTACCTTTCGTTATGTTTTCTTTTGTATCTGAACATAGTGTTTAATAGTTTCAGAATTCATATATGTGATGCTCTTGTTATTGTTTCAGATATTTCACAAATATTTATTCTAAATTCTATATAGAATTCATCTTGTGATGCTTTATATTGATTGATTGTTCAAGTTCCTTTCTTATTCGCCCGAAAATCAATGAATGACTGTGACTAAGTGATTATCTTGCCTTTTGTTGGGATTCTGTCTATGAAGCTTTGTTCATCTTTATCTATTTGACTCCATTTCCTAATAGTATATGTGCTTTTTCAACCATCTACTTGACTTAAGTACCAATTTCATAGATCTATCCTTGTTAAATTTATATCTGAGAGATCCCTCTCTAGAAAGGAAATCCAGTTTCTTTCTGAAGTCATTTTTGTTGTTATCTTGAGATTACCTTCCACAACATTTGGTACATTTTGAGTGATAACACACATTGTTCAAATACTTCATGAATAAATAATGAAAAATTGCAATAATTAGTTCAATTGGTTTTCCCCCTTTCCTCTTGTATATGAAAAAAATCAAACTGTATTCCACTAATGCTTTTCTAGTTCATAATTGATTTTGATTGTTAAAATAAATAATATTAATAAACAAGGGAGGATTTACTATCATCAATATCATTAAATAAATTTATAGGTAAGAAATTTTTCACCTTAATCTATTATTCATAAAGTAAACATTCATCAACTTCGTTTTTAATACACTACCACTACAAATAATAATAATAATAAATTATGTTGCTATTTTAATTCATACTTTATTTTAATCATTACAATGGTAAAAATTAGACTTTAAAGTCACAAAATATTTTCTGGTTTTGATTATAAGTGGTGCCAACTTCCAAAAATAAAACAACATACTCAACAAAGAGAAAAATAATTACTATGACAATATTTATAATTGTTGTAATAACAAATACATTGTTGGTATTATATTGTAAAATAATTTAATCAAATCAACATTTAATAAAAACTATAAATAATATTAATATAAATTATGTAAGGATTCTAAGGCTATGACTTTTCTCATATGGAAAGAACTCAATCCAACATAAGTTCTAAATTCTAGATCCACTAAATAATTACAAATTTAATGAAATATGTGTTTATTGCACTCTTCTTCTTACTTGACCAAATGATTGGACCTTTTGCAAGAATGAACACCTATCCTAAGGTAGACGTTCTATCTGCATTATTACCTTCAAAATCACTATCTATAAATCCAACTAGCTCTAAGTTAGATTTTTCTTTGTAGAAAATCCCATGAGTTATTGTTCCCTAAACAAAGTTTAGGATCCTATTGTCTTCTCTCCAATGGATCTCATGAGGCTGATCCATGTATCTCGAAGCCACACTAAATACATAACATAATTCAGTTCGAGTATGTGTAATATAAATGAAACAACCAATCAACTACCTATACATTGTATTATTTACCATAGGAGAAGAACCTGCTTTCCCAAGCTTAACTCTTGAAAGGAATGGAGTCTTGCTTGGCTTGCAATATTTCATGCTGAACTTGTTGAGAAAATATGAATCATACTTGGGCTTATGGAATTTTATTCCATGTTGGGATTGAGAAATTTTGAGACCCAAGAATTGGCTCAACAATCCCAAATCTGTCATAGAAAAGGCATGGTTCATTGCATTCTTGAAGGAGGAAATATCTTTCTTTGAACTTCTTGTAATCAGTAGGTCATCCACATAGAGAAAAATAATCATTAAAGAAACATGAGTTAGCTTAAAATAGATATTAGGATCATACTTGCATCGAACAAAACTCAGTGACAGTAAAGAGCCATCAATCTTGGCATACCAAGACCTTAGGGCTTGCTTGAGCCCATACAATGATTTATTTAGCCTACACACTAAAGATGGATTAGATGCAAAAAAATTGGGTTGATACATATAAATATATTCATTCATATCCCCATTTATAATGGCACACTTCACATCCATGTGATGTACCTCCCATTGGTTCGAAGTTGCAATGGCTAGAGCTAGCCTTATGGAGTCCATATTTTCCACTGGCGAAAAGGTATGATTGTAATCGATCGCATGTACCTGAGAGTAGCCCTTGGCTACAAATATATCCTTATATTACAAAGGTGAACCATCATTAGAAAAATTTGTTTTAAGGACCCCCTTACACTTTACTAGCTTTCTCCCTAGGGGCAGATAAACCAGTTCCCATCTATTGTTCTTCTAGAGAGAGATGGATTCTTATTTCATGTCTATTTTCCATCTTGGATCATGGCTGCATATTCATATTTCTATAGATCAAAATATATCATCAAATAAAACTTCTCAGCAAAGAGTGGATCTTTCACACAAAGGGCACTCTCAAATTGAGATCTAGTCCTCCTAGTGTCATTAGGATTTCCAGGTAGTTCCCCAACTGCATGAACGGTCCTTTATTCCCACTTTGGTCTTGTGGGGATGTTAGGATATGCAATTAATTCATATTTATCCAACATATCATAATCAGAAAATGCATTAGTCTCTTCACTTACAATCAATGGCTGTGGTGGTGAAGGGGACTCTCCAACTTCAATTCCTGCTAATGGCTCTTCTTCAAACTGAACACTTCTTTCAATGAAAGATTTGTTAGTACTCAATTGAATCAGATTGTACCCTTTGGAATCATCTGAATATCCAATAAATAGGCACTCTTAGCTTTTGGGTTGCAAAGCCTTCCTCTTTTTAGTTGGAGTTCTAGCCCAAGCCTTTGAGCCAAAAATACTGAAATGGGTCACATCTATCTTGTTCCCACTCCAAGATCCAAAAGGAGTCATACCATCAAGATGCTTATGTGGCATCGTATTTTGGATATAGTATGAAAATTTTATATCCTCTTCCCAAAACTTTGGTGGAAAATTTTTAGCCTCCATCATGTAAGTTGCCATCTCCTTCAGTGATATGTTCTTTCTCTTAGCAACACCATTTTGGTGTGGTGTGTAAGGAATAGAATGTTGCATATAGATTCCTACATATTTTCAATACTAGATGAAATTAGAATTGAGATACTCACCACCATTTTCATATCTGAGGATCTTGAGTTCCCTCCCAGACTGGTTTTCGACCAAAGCTCTAAAGACTTTGAACAGGTCAAAAACTTCAGACTTATGATTGAGGAACTAAACCCAACAATACCTGAAAAAGTAATCTAGGGAGGTGAGTGCATATTTTCATTGGCTTATGGACATATGAGAGAATGGAAAATTAATGTCACTGTGGATCAACTAAAGGGTTGCAGAGGTTCTCTCGTACTTGTGCTCTAGGTGTTTTCCCAGGATGCAACATTGATAGACTCCCTTACAAAACTTGATCTTTGGTAACACTATGACCATTTCTTTGCCATTCAAATCAGAAATATACTTGCAGTTGTAATGGCCAAATATTTCATGCCAAATCTTGCTTGCTTCATTAGGATGAGTAAGAAGAGTGGAGGGGTCTGAGTAGAGTAGAAAATGGGAAAAATTGTATACCTTTGAAGTGTGATCAACAACACCTTTTTCTATGAATTTACCATTCGATATATCAATGATTTAAAATTCATTGGCAGAGAGGATGACTTTATTTGGAGACCCAGTGTGAGTCATCTGATACATTGACAAGAGATTAGAGGAAATACGTGGAAAATACAACACATTATTGAAATTACCATGGTCAAGATCAATCCTACCCTTTTCCATACTATGAATCAGAGAGTTATCTCCCAAAACTATTGGTAGACATTTCGACATGTCAAGGGAGGAAGATATCTCGCTTGTCGAAACCATATGTATGGAATCTCCATAATGAATGATGAAGCTAAGTGAGATTCAGGTTCAAGCAACCAAGGCATATACTCTCTCCTTGCCTTCAGAATTTGATCCTCCTTTCCTCTTCTTTGAGCAATCAATAAGGGAGATGTTTTTATTCTCCAAGAGTTGGGTAAACATGTCAATTTTCTTTTTCATACAAGAGCTTTCACGATGATAGTCATTATTGTAGTATGAACACTTCCACATTTCTCCTTTGTTCTTATTCTTTTGGGGGTTCTTCTTGGAGCCCGAGGACTCGTCTTGTGACTTTGTCTTGTATCTCTTTTTCTTAGGTGGATTTTTAGATTTTTTCCTTCTTTTTGAATCCATCTTCAAATATCCAACAAGAAAAGCTTGGTGTTTGGAAGGTTTGATGGTTCCCATTATCACCAATTTATCTTGCTCCTGGATGAGGGATTCCATGAACTCAACAAGATTAGCCATATTCTAGGTTTGATCTGTCAATTTAGTGACATAGAAGGTTCAAACAAACACTTAATATTCAATACAAATATTTGAGGGAATGATCAAAACTAGGCGCTCCTCCTTCTTTTCAATCCCACATTGTTTTAAATGCAAAATAAGGGCCTTAAACATGGTAAAATAGAGTTGCAATGATTCGAAGCTAATGGTACTCAAGGAGATCAATTCATTTTGGATTTGATGTCCTCTCATATCATCTGTATTTCCAAAAATAAATTCAGTATTCTCCCACGCCTCATTAGTAGATATCAATGAATCAATATGAAAAAGGAGGTCTCTTGAAATACTGACACAAAAAATACCATAGGCCTCATCGCTCATGTGCCATTTGATTTTCTTTGCAGCTACATTCAAATATTCCTTAGTAGCCATGGTAACCATGTAGAAGAATTTCTCTCTCAACAATATCTCCACCTCAGCTTTACATTCGAAGAAATTTAATGGAGGCAAGATGATCCTTTGATAATGGTCCATATCTCACCTCCTTTTCCCTTCAGTGAGCAGAATGAACTCCTAGTCAGTGATGTTGAACTAGAAATAACAATTTATATGGAGATAAATTGATCTAAAATGGCTCTGATACCATGTGGAAATTGAACCCAAGTGATAGATCAATTACACTCACAAAATTTCTAATCAAACATGCAAAATTCACACAAAAGGAGACTGAAATTGGAGCATAAATTAATCCTGTATTGAATAAGTGTACATAAGAGAACCACATCAAGTAATAGGATGCTCAAGTATATAATTACATGAGATATTATAAATCACTAGGTTGCTATTCGAATTGGTGAAAACTTAGGGCTTACTAAATCAAGTCAAATCCTGCATAGGTGCAAAAATGGCTTACCAAATCTATGAAGATTCTCACAAATTGGCTAAAGAAAGTTGGAAAACTAATAAGTGATGGATAAAAAACTCATTCATGCTTTTGTTTGGAGAAAAGGAAGGATGATGATGTGGTAAAAAAACAAGGCAAATTCCCCTATACTAGCTTTTCCTTTATTCCTTAAAACTGTTGTAAACCAAGGAAATTTTAGGAAAAAGTAGATATGTACTTTCAGGAAAAAAGAATAAAATAAGAATTGCTAAATATGTTTCCATGATGATTGCAAAGGGTGAATCCGCGGACCTGGGTAACACTTTTTGGAAAGCGCATTTCGGCAAAAACAGAAAAACGTACCTCGGTCGAGGGCTTGTTAAACCCTCGACTTAGGTATTTCTTAACCCTCGGTCGAGGTATTAAAACCTCGGCCGAGGGTTAAGAAATACCTCAGTTGAGGTATTAACTCAGTCGAGGTATGGGCCTCGGTAGAGGTACATACATCGACCGAGCTGCTTGTGTCAAAAAAATTATAAAAAGAGGCTGCGGGGACCGTGGCCGTTTTTTTGCAAAATTTCACTGTGGAAGCTCGACCGAGAAATGACAGAATAGTGGCGTAAGGATTGGCACCCCAAAGCAACCCAAGCACCCCGAAGCAACCCAACATTGTCACGATGGAGTCAGAGCCAAGAGGTAACCGTTTAAATAATTGTTTTTCAATTTAAATGGAATTTAATATTTTTTTTTATAAATTTATAAAATTTGTTTTAAAATTTGGTAAATGTATGTTTTTATAACTTTCATGTTTAAAATGTGTACCGGCAAGCAGAAATGCTGCCGAATTTTTGAAAATTTGTAGTTAAATTGAATTTTTTTGTTAATTTGTTATATATATATATATAAATTATGTCAACCGGTAGCGTTTATGCTACCGGTTTAATTTTGAAATGTGTCTCGGGCAAGCCAAAATGCTGCCCAACTTTTTTCAATCCTCCGTGAATTCATGGAGGATTGAAAAAAATCCATAAAACACCAACTAAACAAACC